>OW388294.1:59740928-60340928 GCA_936450465.1 Gibbula magus
ACAACCTTTAAATTATCTTCAAGTTTTTAAAAGATTTTTAAATTGCAATTCTTTGCTTATTTTAGTATCCATAGGGTATAGCTTGTGTGTTAAGAAAACTTTATAAAAAAAAAGAAAAGTATTTTTATAAGAATTAAGTGATCATACAGTGAACAAGTACATAGATCATTTGTTGTTGATCTTTTACTTTACTGGTGCTGGGATAGTGCAGTGGTTAGTGCATTCAGCTTTGGATCAAGATGTCTGGGGTTCGAATCCATCCAGGGGCTCAGCAACTTTGTCATCTGTAGAGGACTGTTCTACATGCAGTAAGGTTTAGGTGCAATCCTACACTGAATTTCAGCTCAGTACCACCCATGGTTCGCTAGTTCCAGCCGAAGTTCGCAGGTTTCACCACAATGCATATCCACCATGGCTTGCATGCTTTCCCCCTGCAATAATACTAGAAACTGTGACTTGGACTATTCCATTATCAAATGTAGGTAACAGGTTGAGGATTAGTTGTGCACTGGACCATAAATGTTGTTATTTTAAGCTGTCTAAGATATGGCTGTCTAAGTTTTGGCAGGTTACCACTGTGATACACTCTTGAAAGGGGTCTTCAACTCCAACTCACCTCAACTTTTATTTGACTAATTTTGAGATTTATTTATGTATTAGAATTCAAATTCATTACCCAACAATTTGTGTAGAATTTATTACAAGAATAATTGTTTTTGAATTTTGAACAAAGTTGATGTCATTAGAAGAGGCATTGTTTATTGGTATTGTCAATTTTTATATAGTTCATATTTAGGTTTGAAGGCATTAAATAAAGTTGTTGATTTATGAAATACACTCTATGATAGTAAGTTTATACATGGCATTTATCACATGTTTCAGATGCCACAAAGTGTATTGACATTTCAATCAAAATTTTAAAATGGTATATAAATATAAGCGCTGATTGTCACTGACTGATATCAGCATAGACTCGTTAGGACTTATCTTACCTTTGATAGGAGCACTGGATGCTTCCTCGTTAATTAATGAGACATGGCTGTACTAATTATGCCTCGTGATAATGTAATCAAGATGGAGGAATGTAGGAATGCGATGATTGCAAATCATGATTCCTCAATAATTAAGGAACAAGCTACCAGTTAGAATGATACGACAGTGTATTTATGACGATAACTTGATATCTTTTCAATGGCAGACCCAGCAGGAGGGGAGGAGGAGGGGAATTCACAGGTTCGAACCCTCCCCCATTTTGAAAAACTTAATTTTGAATATGAATTTAAAATTTTTAAAACATATTTAAATTTAATTTACTCCAAAGGTGCACCCTATCCTCATTCAATAAATAAACCCCCTTTTGAAAACATCTTGATCATTCTATGCTTTTGTTGGCATAATTCTAATATGGTGATAATTAATGAAAATTAACTTATTGTTATGATAAAGATGAAGTTGTTACATGTTATTTTAAAAATGTATTAACCCTTTAACAATGGTTCCTGTAATATTCTGGTATAGCATATCTTTAGCAAGTGCATGGTCAAGTTAGTATTTTAATTTCAGTAAATTGGTCACACAAAATAGTTAAGTGCTACCGGGTAATTGATTTTACAATCTAGTCTTAAGGTAGATTATTAATATGCCTTATGTCTATATGATATGTTATGTGCTAAGACAAAATGTTTTGATGACATTTAAATAAAATCATTCCCTTCTTCTATATATAATTCAAATGGACTCATTAACAGCAAATATGCATAAATGGGAGAAGCCGTCAAATACTGCAGTACTACTGTTCCTTTAATGCTATTCTTGTAGTTTCATAGATAAGTTCATTGTCACATCTATATCTGTCTGACTGTCTCTTTCTTTCATGTACTATATGTCAGTCTTTCAACGATGTCCATAGTCCATTGTAGATTCACTGATACCGATAGCCTCTTGTTTCCTTAATCTCTGTCTCGCTCCCTCACTGCTTTGTGTCACATCTTCCCAATTCATCCTGTTGTTGTCTCACTGCCTTTGATACTTCTGTCTCTGACTACTTCATGTCCAATGTCTCTTGTAGTTGTGGAATCTCTTGTTCTGAAATCTTTGCATCTTTCAGCGGTATTGCAGTACCAATATCCTGGAGTCATCCAGTCTAGTTCTAGCTCGGTCTATCCTCGCTTTTAAAAAAAACCTCATGTATGCAGACAGTGTATTTTCAGTCTTTTCATGTTTTTTATTGTGTTGCGAGTCTCTTTGTTTCAACACTGCTTAGTCTGTTACAGCTTGTCACTCTCTCCTAGTATCCTCGCCATGAAGCTAGTTAATTGTCAGATCATGCAGAGGGCCTCGACACTGGTGCTGTCATTCACTGTAATATAGTCTCTCTCCAACTCATTCTGTCTCTCTGTGTGTCTCTTCCCTCTCTCCAACTATTTCTGTCTCTCTCTGCTCCCTCCAACTGTCTTCCCTCTCTCCAACTCTCTCCCCTCTCTCAAACTGTTTCTGTCTCTCTGTCTCTCTTTTCTCTCCCCAACTGTTTTCCTCTCTCCCCTCTCTGTCTCTCTCTGTCTCTCTCCAACTCTCCAACTGTCTTCCCTCTCTCCAACTATCTCCCCTATCTGTCTCTCTCTGTCTCTCTCAAACTCTCCAACTGTCTTCCCTTCACCCCAACTCTCTTCCCTTTCTCCAATTCTTTACCATTTCTCCAACTTTTTTTCTTTTACACACCAAGTCAGTTCCCAATTCTCTACAAGTCTCCTGTGTGACTCCAAAGTCGAACCATATCTCTCATTCTCTCAATATCCAAAACGCAGTTCATTTTCAGTGAATGCTAATAGGCTGACACTCTTATTCACAGTCATTCCCATTTTCTCTGCCACTCTATTGCTAGCTCTGGCTCTCCTGCTCTCTCACTGTCAGAAGCCAGTCTGATTGTTAGTCTTTGCAGGACATTGACAAGCATCTGCATGTGGTAGTCTCCCCAGTCTCTTCCTTAACACGTTCTCTCTGTCACTCTCACCATTTTTCTCTCTCTCTCTCTCTCTCTCTCTCTCTCTCTCTCTCTCTCTCTCTCTCTCTCTCTCTCTCTCTCTCTCTCTCTCTCTCTCTCTCTCTCTCTCTCTCTCTCTCTCTCTCTCTCTCTCTCTCTCTCTCTCTCTCTCTCTCTCTCTCTCTCTCTCTCTCTCTCTCTCACTCTCTCTTCCCCCCTTCAAAGCCAGTTGATTGTCACTGCGTGTGGAGAGGGGACACGGCACTGTAGCTCCGTGCCTCATTAGCCAACATGCTTCAATCTATTGTACTTTAATGCTTCCTTTTAGTGTCATCGTCACATCAGGATTTACTGCCTTGCTGCCGTCCTGCTCTCCGCAGCAATGTCGAGGGCAGAGTTTGTCGGAGTTTTTTGTATTCTTTGAAGCTCCGTTTATCTTTGAGGTTTATAAACTGTCGTGAAATACCCAGTTGGATGATTGTAACATATCCTCTTTCTTATTGATTTTTTTGGCCATGGTTGGAACTCTTTTGCCTCTGAAGGAAGTTTCATGCTTGGAATTGTGACTGCTGTCGTTGGCAGATAAAATTGGAATGGAAGTTTTGATGTATCCGTTTTGAGTTGGCAGTTGAGAGGTTATGGAAATAAGATGCCAGTGTTTTATGCATTCTAAGTTGTTTTACAACATGGATGTTCTGTGATTCCCGAAGTTGAAAACAAACTGCACAAAATCGATTGTCAAACAACTTGACGAAGACGAACACATTCAAAGTACAAAGTGATGCAAATCAGATCACGTTGCTGAGAAAGGGGATCCCGTACATTTATCTATTTCAGTGCATCGTTCGTAGAAGCTACAGATACTGCTCGTTCTCTACTTATTATATAATTAAAGCAATAACACTAAAAGGGCATTTTTATGAAAACATAGGTGAGGTGATTTTGAGTTTAATGCCGCTTTCAAGAGTATTTCCTAACTGTTATATTATTGGGAAAAAAATGTATACCCTTATTATTACCAACAGGGTGATTGTTCAACCTATAAAATTATCAAAATTAAATATGGCAAACATATATAAAAATGTGTTACAAATTATATAAAGGACAATTATGATATTCAACGTATGTCACAAACATTTTTCAAAGCCCAAAAAACAAACTATCTAAAACAACCCATCCATGTCATGTTTGACAGCACAACAACACCAAACATCATAGTTGCATCAAATCTCATTCGAAACAGGAAATTCACCTATCATCACAAGTTAATACGAAATCCATGACAACACAAAACAAAATCAGCGAAGCATTGCACAAGTTTCTCACTAGATAATAATCAAAGTGTTAATCACCCATTTGTAGGACACTATATCAGTTTCAATTATACCCTCAACGTACTCTGACAACCATTATCGTTGTTCGTGGATCACTGAACACTATCTCTGTCTCATCCCCCTAGGGATTATACCATCAACCAACAAAACACATAAGACTCAATCACTAATACATCTATAATGTAGTTTTTACTTAGTGACCTGAAAAAATAAAAAGGAGTTTATGTTTAAGTCTAGATAACTAGGAATGTCTTTAATGGAGCACAGTGGTGTGGTAGAGTCTTCTTACGCCAAACGCCTGGGTTCGAATCCAAATGGAGACACCAACATTTGTGACCTTGGTCTCATATTGTATTGTATCCCTGGGCAAGGTACATCAACCACATTGCACTCAGTCCACCCAGCTGTTTAAATGGGTACCTGGACATGGGAAGTATGGACCTATACATTCGTGCTGAGTTTAACTTTATCCTTCCAACACCTTGGTACTAGTATTGGTTGTATGATCACCAGGGAAATGAGGATGAAATTGACTGATAGTACACCAATTATGATAGTCTAAATTTTCAGTCCAAATTGTCGAACTTAGATGATATTAGTGACTTAGCATCAATAATTTTCACCAAAAGTGTGAAAATCTCCGCTTGAAGCGCTCATAAAATCTCCAAATTAAGTAATTAATAATTTTTAATGTTCTTAACATAGCAATGACATTTATAAAATTATATAATTAAAAATTCAAATTATAGACATTAGGCTACACTTTATATACAACTCAAATAAATAATTTTAATTATTTCATAAGACATCAAAGATCATATTTCTGCTCTAGAGATGAACTACTCCAAATTTAAATATTTCTCAGTGCATAATCAAGATAGCTTCTAGTTTGCACTGTTTGAAGTAAACTACCATAGAGGATAAGCTTACAATTATAAACATACAGTGCTAATTGTGTCAACACTCCAGCCTCGGTTTCTTTGATGCCTCAGACAGCTAATTAGATTTCATTATATGTGATCTTGGATCAACAACTGATCAGAACATTGTCTGCTAGCCTTGGTCAGTCTCCTTTGTGATCACTTCTATTAAGCATAACTTCAGATTACTTGAAATTTGGGTAAGTTTTTCTTTGTAATTTAGGCGAGACCAAATTAATTAGTTGATTTACGGATCCTCCGACTACGATTTTGGCAATTTCCTAAAATAAAAAATGTTTATTTGAACCCCGCTCAATGAAAAATGTTGCATTGCCGCTGGAAAAAAAATTCTAAAATCTAAAATATTACGAAAATACGTAAGGGAAAAGGGAGGTAACTCCAGTCCAGTTGCCTTTGAAGCGCAATTTAAACTTGGTCCCGTCTCATCATTATTTATGCACTTAAGTGCGCATGCGTGAAACCAGTCTTCATGCTGTGGTAATGGCGGCCTCCTCGCATTATGTTTTTGTAGTTTTTAACCCGACAGTTTTCAGGCAAATCTTCGTCGACACTAGACCAAAAAGCTTTTTTTTTTTCTTTTTTTTTCCCTCCTGCCTTTAGGTATTTTGACCTCCAGAAATCCGTAAATCAAGTAATTAATTTTGTGTGGCCTTAGTATAAAAAAATCTTCTTCTAGCCTTGGTCAGTCTCCTTAGTCGTCATTTCTAATATCTAAATTTACTTCTGGAGATGACTTCAGATTACCTGTTTATCACAGAAGGTTGATTTCTTAATTTCAGTGCAAAACATGCATCTAGCCTTGGTCAGTCTTCTTTGTCATTATACCAATAATTTAACTTTTGAGCATAATTTCATATATAGAGATTATTACCCGAGGAAGTGTGTCATATGACTTTTACGAAACAAGTGTGAATTTTTGTATTGCCCGAGCGAGAGCGAGGGTTATACACAAATTCGCACGAGTTTCGTAAAAGTCATATGACACACTTTCGAGTGTAATAATTTCTTTATTACCCGTTCTATTCCATGCGATTCGCGTAAGAATAGTCAGAAAGCGGCCCACTTCTCTTGCGACGGCAAGCAACAGTGACGTCACGAACAATCGTTTTATGACGTCACAGACGACAAAATACGTGAAGCCGCGGTGAAACAATCGTTGCTAGGCAAACGTGATATGTGCACATGTGCTCATATCAATAATATTAACTCGGTTATTTTCAACCATATGGGTAATAATACAATATTATGGGGAAGGTCGTTTTTCATAATTACAAAAATTATCTACTACACTTGATGAGATCCCCTTTGTCAAGTACTTTTAATGCAATTAGGGGTAGGGTAGTGTAGCACGTTCAGCTTTGGATCAAGAGGTCTGGGGTTTGAATCCTGTAAGGGCATTATCAACTTTGTCTGCTGTAGAGAACTGTTCTTAACTTCCAAATTTGTATGAAATTAATTCCTTTTTGTCAATTATTTTTTATCAGCCTTTATCACAAACAAACAAATTATATATAAATTATCTTTCATCCTTTTGAAATTGTCACTTCCTTTACTTTAAACACAGCATTGTTTAGTACAGCAAATAAAGATTTACTTTACCACAAATCTCAAATTCAAAGTTATTTTAAATAATTATGAGTAATATGATTCAGATAGACTTCTAAATTTTTTTTTACTAAATTCAAAATTTCTTAATTATGAATATTTGTTTTATTGTGCAAACCAAGTTCCCTATTTCTGCCAATCAAAAGTCATTGATTTTTTTCAAACTCCCATGAAAAACATATTCTTTCGGAAATATGTTAATGGAGACTTGACAGCAGTCTAGTGCTATATGAGTGGGTTGATGCATGATTCAGAAATCTCTATAAGAATTAGTTTACCATGGTAGTTTTAATCAACCCACGCGAGCAAAACCCGGCTGATTAAATGAGAGATCTCTAGAGTGTAAGTAACTTGAATTGATGGAAATAAGAAAACATATTTCATAAAAAATGTCGGTTTTTTTTAAGAATGTTAAATATTTCTTTGTGTTTTTTTTACGAAGTTCTATTTCATTTATCCAAAAATTCATATAACTGAGCAACAAAACAATTCTGACAAATATCAGTTCTCCTTTTTGAAGATGTGATTTACTTGATTGTAATATTTATGTTCTTTAAGACAATTATCTTTCTTTTGTAAGTCAACGTTACATAATCAAAGTATTGACATATATATATATGTGCCATTCAAATTGTCTCTTTTTGAAAAACCTTCATTATAAAACATTGCAAATGGTCTTTTATTTAATTAAAATTGCAGCTTTTGTAACATGAAACAAATAAATCTTGAAGTCGTGTCAAGCAAAACATCTGCTTTGAGAAATAATTTTATAAAGGAAAGTTTTTTTAGGAAAAGTGCCATTCATGTAATTTGAATCTAACGGAAGGATATATTCTTGGATCAAATTTCTTGTAGATAATAGGGAACAACACAATTTGATAATTCTAAAAAATCCGTGATTTTAAACTATACCTTCGCAACAAGTCATTTATCCTTGTTCAGAATAGTTTAATCGTTTACCTGGGGTCCCAATATAACAGGATCCTTATAACCACTGGTCAAATACATATAGCCTTTGATAACACGAAAGATGTATAATTCCTGTACATTGTCCACTGAGAATGGTTTCAACATTGCAGCTAAATATATATATATATGTAACCCAAAAGAAAGAATAAATTATTGTAAAATTCATTCTTTGGCTGCATAAAAAAGTAAAATGTTTCTCGGGTAAATTCTTTTCAAAAGTTACGAAGCCAGGACTTTTTTTCGACAAATAGTTTGGAAGTGCTACAAGTATACTTAGGATTTTAGGTTTAGCAAAAACGATGTGGCAAATTCATAAAAGAAATTTCAATAAAAAAATTTATGCACACAAATAAAAGTGATGTGCGGATGTACGAGGAACTTTTCACTTTTTCATTTATCCTTATCATTCATTTCAGTTGTCAATAGAAAATTTATTGAATATTAACAGGGAGGTGGGTTCATGTGATATGCGACGATTTATACCAAAACCGCTTCCATGCCAAAATCCAATTCACTTCTCCACTTACCATCTACATCCATATCCATTACAGTGTTAGTATGTTTCATGATGCAATATCCTTAAACTTACAATATGTGAGTTTATTGCCGTGACCAGCCGACCAAATGCTCTCACTTAGTCTTATTCCTTGTCTCAAAGGTCAGGTTTTATGTGTCTGATCCTTCAAATAGGGTCCCCAATCTCTGAAGATTGGCCATAACTCAGCAGGGAAAACGTCTGACCTCTTTGAAGCGCACCTCAAACTATAAGACATAACATAAGTAAGAATCACATCCATTGTAAGCTGAACAACTTCCTGAAATGTTCCTCGGTCGTCAGAATCCACCAGGAGGATCTGAATGGATGGGGCAGCAGGCTACAATAGAAGTGACTTAGTCAATGATGGAGTCTATTCTCTATTACCATAATCCTGCAATTCCAAGAGCACTCCCAGAAATTCCATTCTGAAGATTGTAACCATTGCCGCTGCTCAGGCTGAAATGGAACGTCATCGTCATTCAGATTGACTGCTCTTCAATTGACAACCACTCGCAAAATTCTCTTCTTTACCATTTCATATAAAGCTTAAAAGGGATCACACTTCTGGATGATTTTGACAGATGTTTTTTTTATGCATGTCTTTGATATTTTTTTGTGCACCTGTGACCCTTTATGTACAGTTATTTTTAGTCGTATAAGAAGATATTAGGCTTGTAATTTTAGAAATTTCATTTTTGGAAAGTATAATGTTTTTTGATCTTTGTCCATGTCTTAATTACGTCTGTAGTACAAATTAAGTTATATTTTATCAATGAACTAAGTTTAATAATCACTATCTGCATCATGGAAACAACTAATTAATTGGTCAGTCCAGTGATTTCGATTTAATTTCAACTTACCGAGGTATGCCAAACATTATATATATCAAAACTAGAATACCGGTACTCAAGGATCTGGTGTATTATCAGAATCATAATAGAAGATATAACAGGTTGTTCTTGTCATCCATCTTAGTTGTGGACATGGTTGTGCTTACGTCCATCTTAGTTGTGGACATGGTTGTGCTTAGGTCCATCTTAGTTGTTGATATGGTGTTGGAATTTCTTCATTGCCAAGGGTGGATACAGCTTGGCCTTTGGGGAGCAGCAGTCAAAATATTGTATTTGTACGATGTATGTGCACCCTCTCTCTCCAATGTCTCTAATAAAATGTCACAATAAAAAAAGGCGTGTGTACATGTCTGTATCCCCCACTGTATCCGTACCATAAAATGTAGGGTTAGTACCATAACCAAGGAGAAGTTGACGGCATTATGGTGGAGGGGTAGGGATGGAGATGATTACATGTTTGAGGGTTTGTGGATCTGTCTCACGAAGGAAGTCTAACCACTGAAACATGTAACTTCTTACACCATTTTCACCACCTTTGCTGGACTTTTCAAGGAGATTTCTTTGTTGAGGATACATTTTCTTATCAAAGGATTTAAAGGAGTTATTTTGGGGATTTGAGGTGGATCTGATTTAGGGAGTCTAACCGTGCAAACATGTAACTACCTCAA
Organism: Gibbula magus; assembly: GCA_936450465.1. Taxonomy (NCBI): domain Eukaryota; kingdom Metazoa; phylum Mollusca; class Gastropoda; order Trochida; family Trochidae; genus Gibbula; species Gibbula magus. The sequence continues at coordinate 59,750,815 of OW388294.1, forward strand.
ACTCATCCACCTCCATTGCTTTGCTCTCATCTTTGGTTGTAGATGGTTATCTTTGGTTCATCTTAATAGACTGAAATTCTGGGAGTAGAGGTTGAAGCTTGATTAAACAAACCTAACACCATAAACATGTAACCACTTCCAATGCTACCATATCCATGACTGCTCTTTAAAAATTGATACTCTTTGGTTGAGGACGGTTATCTTTTTTTCTTACCAAAGCAAGTTGTTTGACATGTTTAGGTGGAATTAGTTACTATGGAGATGTTAGTTATTAGGGCATCCAACCCCACAAACACATAACCTCTACTGCTACTAAGTTCATTTCAATGCTGTTTAAGACTTCTCTTTGGTCAACAGGGGGCGGGATAGCGCAGTGGTTAGCGTATTTGGCTTCTGATCTAGATCAAATCCCACCAGGGGCACTGCAACTTTGTCTGAAGTAGAGAACTGTTCTATCCACAGTAAGGTTTGGGTGCAATGCTACACTGAATTTCAGAGCACCCATGGTTCGTTAGTTCCAGCCAATACTCGCAGGTTTCACCGCAATGCATAGCGACATGGTGTTGTACGTGGGCTTTCTTCCTACCATAATACTTAGCAGTGACGTAAATTAAATACTCTTGGAAGCAGAATTAGATCCCAGCTCACCTCACCTTGGTCGTCAGTGGTTATTTTGTCTTATTAAAGGTCAAGGAAGAGTTGTAACCATTAATCAACATCTTTTTTTAAAAATCAAGATAATATCTCACTCAAATGCAAATAGATATTAAACTTATCTTTTCTGAACTTTTCTATAATAATTACGTATCTTAATCGGGAGCTATCTGTTATAAATGATTGATTAAAAGTCATTTGCCATTTGCCATTTGTACAAAGTCCATTTGAGGGATTCAGGAAGAAGCAATAATAGTAAAAGGTTACTCATTTGTGGAAGATGATAATTTGGCCGAGAGAAAATCCAAACTTTCAGGTCAGTACGTCATTGAAATAGACAAGATTTCCTCTTGTCAGATCCGATATTGCAATCAGCGTGAACTTTAAGATTATATGGTTGGCTCTTGATAAGGTCAAATTTCATGCTAAGTCCTCTCACATATACTCATTCTTTACTTCTCCCATGAGTGAAAGTGAATGTAGAGTTTTGGACATGATTCCTTCACAGATATACTTATCTCTAATTCTTGTTGTATTTTATGTGTTGGTCGAATTATGGGTAGGATTGCAAGTTTTAAAATTTCTCATTTTCTTAATCCACTATGTGTAGTTTGTGTTTTGGTCAGTATTCAGTCAAAAACGTAATCTCTATAATTCCATGATGAGAATAGGGATAGGGATATCCATTTTTGGTGCTTTCCATCAATGTTATTTTCGACTATGACCATTACGATAATATTTTGGCCGAGATTCATTATATTATCTAAACTAATTTTACCTTGGGTCTTTTTAGCTTATGATTATTTAGCTCTAGTTGTTGTATTCCATCATTGGATCATTGGAATGAGATGCTAAAGTAGTTAAGACAGATAATGTTTATATCAGATCAAGAAGACCATGCAGGGAGCAGGGGCTCAGCCATTTTGTCTGTTGAAAAGAACTGTGTTACATGCAGTGTGGTTCCAGTGCAGTTTTAATACTTCACTGAATTTCAGCTCAGCTAGTACCACTCATGTTTCGCTCGTTCCAGCCGATGCTCGCAGGTTTCACCCCGTTACATAGCTACATGGTGTTGCAGGCTTTCTCCCTGCCATAATACTATTAGCCGTGATAAAAGTAAAATACTCTTGAAAGCGTCTTTAAACCAAATCCCCTCACCTCAAATTTTGTGAAGAGAATTTTAGGTATAACATGTTTAAATTCTAGTTGTCTTTTCTCTCCCTGGAACAATGCTTTTAAGAGTCTTTGCAATTCCCAGATGACATTTTCTTGCCGGATTTATTCAAATACCATCACTGTTTAATTTGGTGAAAACAAAGTTTATGTGTGTGGGATTATGCATACACCACTTTAATGAATATATCTAAAATCTTCTGCATTAACAGGTCACCTCAACTCGCCACCAGATGAAGGAGTAACCACATAATCTAAAATATGATGTCTGTTCACAATAAAGAAGTCGATCATTATCCAGAAAATCACTTTTCATTAAAACAATACATTTTACTTTATGACTATTTAGAACATATGGTTATATTTGGGATAACACTACCTTCAATATATAGTACATATTTTTTTACTTTTTTGGGCCGAGTCCCATGCGGGATTCGAACCCACACCCTCAGAGTGAGGCAACTATCGCCAGCATTGACTGTACCAACAGCTTACCACACGACCATTACAGATACAGATAAACTTACCCATCACCCAAAAGTACCATTGCTAAAGACTCAAAGATAACTCTCTTTAAAGTAGGATAATTTATTGAAGAAATTTGTCTGTTTCAAGTCCAAAAGGATTCTGCCCATATGATTTTCTTTTGGCAAGGTTTATTGAGTTAATCAGCATTTGCTGGTGTAAACAGCTGAGCTCTTGGTCTATATACAATGGTTTCTCGGTCTATTGTTGGAGAGGTAGGTACATATAGAAGGCCTGCCACAAATTGATGTTCCACGCAAAAACAAAGTGTTGTATTGAAATGGTATACACAAAACCTACAGGATAAAGATTTTTTGGGAAATTTTTTTCTTGTTTGCGAACCTTTTTGTGGATGAAATTTGCGGTATGAAATCAATATAGATTTTAACATTTAAATTGATGTAGGTTTTTTTGCTGGAAGTTTTATCTGAAATACTGTAAATTGTCTGTATGTTAATAAAAATGGGATGGAAGTTTTTGTTATCTTGCTTGGCTTTCAGAGGATAGAAATTAAGACCTTAAAGGGGCAGTAGCATGCATGCATGTTTTTTGCAAATTTTATTTTTTCAAATTTCCCAGTTATAATGATAGTTTATGTCATTTATATTTACTTAAGAGGGTAAAACATCTTATAACACAAACCAATTATCCATAGTGGAAATAACAGTTTTGTGTATAAAGCAAAAATTGCATGGCGACCATTTTATAGTGAACACATTTTATTATTTCGAATGATAAAAACGATTCCCATGACTTTACAGGACCATGTACACTCATTTTTTAACTTAATTTTCCGAAGAGAGAAGGGTGTTTTACTATTGGTGACATAATTTTTTTAATACATTTCATCGACTTATTTCAGCGAAAAATGTGCTACTGCCCCTTTGAATGGTGCTACACTGGGTACAGATTTATCATTATAACCTATCAGTCAATATTGATATCAAGTATATAAAATACACTTTGCCAAGTAGTGTTTATTCCAATATTTTTCTTTATTTCCTATAAATGTCACATCAAATGTAATAAGATGAACATAGAGAACTATAGGCCTCTCATCGGTCAATACAAAGATCGATGAAGTATGTAAGTAACAGCTACTTACTTACAGGCATGGCTATAGGTATATTACGCCGTATATTCTATTGATGTAATATAAAGAACTGTCAAATCAATCAAGGAAATGTGACAAAAATGTAGAAATCGAAAATACATTACGGCTATGTGACTTCTTGTCCAATAGATGCTGTGTGAAAATGGAACCTTGTAGCATACAGTGAATACATATATAACGCTTACAGGAAACAAGACAGAATTAGTGATACTATTTACATTTTGTAAGAATTTAGCAGCAGAATGAATCATTCTAAGTGGTCGGTTTACAGGAATCAGTGAACAAGAGAAATTGATGTTGAATTGCCAGTGAGTTGGCTGAAGATATTCCATCTTATATCAGACCTTCATATAAATGTATTATCAATATGATTAAAGTTTAAAGCAAAAAGTAGATATTATAGCTGTAGGTTTGTAAACTTGTAAATGTAATATTTGAGGAAATTTTCATGGTTTAGAACATTTAGAAAAGAAGTAAAAGAAATTTTGAATTTTTTTAAAATCTCATTTTGATGTGAATAATGTATGAAACAAACATTTTGAGTATATATCCCTGTATATGAAGTATATTAAACTCACTCAAGGAAGAATTTAAAAGAAATTCTGAAAAATTCTTTAAGCTGTTTCATACATATGCGTTACATTTCTATAAATACAGTAGAGTGGCTCCAGTTCTGGATTGGAAATCCAAGTCCTTCCACAAGATCAACAGACCGCAATTCCAGCCAGTATGCAGAGTAAATACATATGAAATATATATGCTTTTTATTGATATATATTTCATACCCTATAAATGCAATATCACATAAGACTCGGGGCAGACAGTCAAAAAACCATAAGGAAATAAGCAAAGAAGACCTGATTTGGAGCTGAACTGATGGAATCTATAGAGGAATTATACCCAGTAGTGTCTGCCATCAATGCTGGCGTATGTTTCATTACTAGTGTTGACACTTTGAAAGTGACGTGCTATTGACATTAGCCTATGTATTGATTGGCGGCGAGATGGGAACAATGAGTGTCCTTCTTCCCTGTCTGTTGACCATCAGACCGGCCAATTTTCACTGTGATAGATTAGTACAAACCTCTTGTAGATTGCGCTGATCGCTTAACAGTGAAGAAATGTACTGATACAATTAAAACAATTGATTGATGGGGCTGGAAATCTACGACTGTCCATTACAATCAATTGTAATCAATTTCAAGTGATCAGCAGCCGTTAATTGATGTACATACGATTTCTTGCTTTTGTAGTTACAAATTTGACTAATACAAGTAAAAGGCATTGATTAATTCTTGAATGGAACAGTTTGAAATCAACGACTGTCTATAGCAATCAATTTCAATCAATTTCAAGTGACCATCAGGCATTGACTTATGCTGTACAGGATTCCTTGCTTCGCCGATTTCATTTATAACGCAGAGTTACAGATCGAAATGTATTGACATACATGCTGGAATGACGACTGACAGTGTATGCGCTATTGTAATTAATTAAGTACCGTTGATGTATAATTCATCATAAAGAGAGAATCAATCATTGTTCTCGCAGCATTTAACTGTCATTAGCAATCACCTTCACAGCAGAAAGCATTGAGTACTGAGAGACCTCGCAGGTGTTATGAAATACTTCATTTCCATAAACAGCACATCAATCATTATTTCTTGGGATCTACTTTGACCATTGGTGGGTCAATAACTACAGCATAAGGAGCCTATGAAATCTCAATGTTAAAAGTTCTCACAGAACTGAGTTAATATTTTATTCAAAATGAGATTTTGTACGTGTACTCGGGCTTAGAATACCGAATTTAATCCTTTCGTTAACATTTTAGCTAATGCATTAATTTATGCAAAACTAGTAGCCAATTTTCAGCAATTACATGTTACAATTTTTTATTAGCCATTGGTTAAGATAGACCAGAATATTCAGAACTAACAGATAAAGGATTAGGAAGGAGGATTGGACTTACAGGTGAAGGATTAGGAAGGAGGGTTGGACTTACAGGTAAAGGATTAGGAAGGAGGGTTGGACTTACGGGTAAAGGATTAAGAAGGAGGGTTGGACTTACAGGTAAAGGATTAGGAAGGAGGGTTGGACTTACAGGTAAAGGATTAGGAAGGAGGATTGGACTTACAGGTAAAGGATTAGGAAGTAGGATTGGGCTTACAGGTAAAGGATTAGGAAGGAGGGTTGGACTTACAGCTAAAGGATTAGGAAGGAAGATTGGACTTACAGGTAAAGGATTAAGAAGGAGGGTTGGACTTAAAGGTAAAGGATTAGGAAGGAGGGTTGGACTTACGGGTAAAGGATTAGGAAGGAGGGTTGGACTTACATGTAAAGGATTAAGAAGGAGGGTTGGACATACAGGTAAAGGATTAAGAAGGAGGGTTGGACTTACAGGTAAAGGATTAAGAAGGAGGATTGGACTTACAGGTAAAGGATTAAGAAGGAGGGTTGGACTTACAGGTAAAGGATTAGGAAGGAGGGTTGGACTTACATGTAAAGGATTGAAAAGGGTTCAGAGTTGTTTGTATGTAAAGACTATAGATGTGTACCTGTTATCTGAGGTTACTGATATTACTGCTTTGATTACCTCTGATTTGCCAATTTAAAAATATTGCTCATTCATTAAAATATAGAAAACGAGATTTGAATTGAAAAATTCATTTAGATTAACCTTATGAAACATTATTTGTTTCCTTTTGGATGTTCTATCAATATGTATGTTTTATTAAAAAGTTGAGATTTAAATTAGCTTAAATTCCTCGTAATGCACAAGAACAAAGTAGCTGATAGAACCGTCCCTTTAACCAAGGAGTAGTTCCAGTGACTGATGGACAGACTGTATGCTGTGACAGAAGGAAATCAATGGATCACTATGTAACAAGATTCCTCTCATCTCGGAGACGAGTAATTATCCCTCAAGAATAGTGGGAACATTAAGTTCTAATAGTATACTAAAGAAGAGGAGAACTTCCACGTTAGATTGAAATCGGAATACATGTGGAGATTTGGAGCTTCAAAGGAGTATCATGTGAAAGACTTAACGGCAGGAAGACAATAATATCAGGCAATTGAACATATTCTGTTGTCACATTTCATTCTCTATTTGTAATTAATCAAGCTGATTATTGGTAAATATTAGATCAAGGAGATCGAATTAAAACACCTTAAAGTCATTCATTAAGCCTCCATCTAATGAAGAAGGAAATGCTTCCATTTGATTCAAAGAATGAGATATACGGATAGAAAGAAGCTTGATTAAAATTCTGTAGACCACAAGTAAGAAATATGTTGTCACAACTCAAGCAGATTCATATGGTTTGTAAGTATAGAAGGTTCATGATAATATTTTTCATTCACACGAAAATCAATTTTTTACTTTTTCACTTTAAGATGAAAGAAGACATATAATATTGATCTTTCTGAACTGAAGAAAATGGAAATTGTTGAAAGTAATGAGTTTGAATTTTCAACATTACTTTTTATGTAAAATTCAGTTGAAAGTAATGAGTTTGAATTTTCAACATTACTTTTTATGTAAAATTCAGCATTACAATTCTTCATCTTCATCATCTTCAAAATCTTCTTTGTAATATAAAATTTGTAAAACAAATTTCTAAATATGATAATGTTGAAATGATATATGAAGAACAAAAAGATTTTCAGATCAAATATTCCAGTAAAGTGTGAACTTATTGTGAACTTTCCTTTGAAAGGAGATAATCCATTGTTAAAAATGTACTCGCTTCAACTCAAGTTCTTTTTGTTAAGCATTGACGGGCCTCCTTTTAGTCTTGAACATTCGCAGGAATCATTCCAAAGCCTTTTAGAAAGCTGTCAATACATTGAGTATAGAGAGAAACATGCTGGAACATTGACTTCAGTTTAGAACAATGATGCGTCCCGTCAATAAGACAAAAATAGGACCATTATTTGTGCTTGGAAAGAATATTGAGTTAGTGATGGTGTCATATTTACCGTCATCGCCCTGCAAGTTTTCCAATATGACTGAGACAATATAATGATCATAAGACAAAGATTGTCAACGCATTAATATAGATTGCGTCCGCGCCAAAGTGGTATTTTCCATCAATGTGGGCTTTGTTTCAAGGCTTCGGATGTCTTGAAGTGTTACATAAACCATGAAGAAATCGTGGAACTCTTATAGAAATTATTGTCAAATAATCCAAGAGGTTTCCAGGAACCAGGAAGGAAACATGGGCTAACGACTTTGTTTTGTTACCTGTGTAAAACAGCCAATGTTTTCCTAAAAAATTCCCAGGCGGATTTTTAGAAAATCAAAATATTGATCTTTATAATGTTGAAAACTTTATGGAATGTAAATAGTAATGTGTCGATCATTTATGCTTCAAACTCAAGTTTGCAGCTGAATGGAACCATTTGAATGTTCATTTTTCATCAAGATCAATACTGTAAAAAGGTGTTTATTCGTAGAATGATCAATAAATATGCAGATTTTTTCATAAGAATTCAGAAGCTGGAGAACCTTTTGCCTGCTGGAATATGTCACTGAACAAGTGGCACCTAATTTACAAGAATGAAACTTTGTATAGTGTTTTATGAAATCTGGCTTTGGCTTCTAAATTTTACAAATTATTCCATGAATCCCATTTATTCCAGGTTAGCTTAAAATGTTGGTAGTATTTCAAATGTCTCCATATGCTTGAATATGTCAGTAATGAGGGGGCACTTAATGTACAGGAATCAATCTTTGTATAGTATTTTATAATATCTCAGACTTGCTTTGGCTTTCATATTGTACAAATTATTCCATAATTATTCTCATAGTTAATCCTTATACCAATTTCTTATACCAATTCTTAATACATTGGCTATGACCAGTTTACCATTCCTTAGTTTATGCAACAAGACTGTATTTTCATATTCTCTTGAAGACAAATTTAAACCAGTGCAGATGTTCAGTTATTGCAATGAAATTTAACCAGTTCTTTAAGGCAGCAAATACAAAGAAGTTTACCAATCCTTAGTTCATGCAACAAGACTGTATTTTCATATTCTCTCTTGAAGACAAATTCAAACCAGTGGAGATGTTCAGTTGCTGCAATGAAATTTAACCAGTTCTTTAAGGCAGCAAATATGAAGAAGTTTAAATTCATTTGTTCCTGCAATCAAGACTGTAGAACGTGTCTTCATATTTTCTTGAAGACAAATTCAAACCAATGGAGATGTTCAATTACTGCAATGAATTTTACCAGTTCTTTAAGGCAGCAAATATGAAGAAGTTTAAATTCATTTGTTCCTGCAATCAAGACTGTAGAACGTGTCTTCATATTTTCTTGAAGACAAATTCAAACCAATGGAGATGTTCAATTACTGCAATGAATTTTACCAGTTCTTTAAGGCAGCAAATACGAAGAAGTTTAAATTCATTTGTTCCTGCAATCAAGACTGTAGAACGTGTCTTCATATTTTCTTGAAGACAAATTCAAACCAATGGAGATGTTCAATTACTGCAATGAATTTTACCAGTTCTTTAAGGCAGCAAATACGAAGAAGTTTACAATTCCTTGGTTCTAACAACAAAACTGTATTTTCACATTTTCTTGAAGACAACTTTTAACTGGTGAAGATGTTCAGTAACTGCAATGACATTTAACCAGTTCTTTAAGGCAGCAAATATGAAGAAATTTACCATTCCTTGGTTCTTGCAACAAAACTGTACATGTGTTTTCATATTTCTTGATCGAAGACAAAATTTAAACTGGCAAAGGTGTTCAGTTATTCCAATGAAATTTAACCAGTTCCTGCAATCAAGACTGTATTTTCATATTCTCTTGAAGACAAATTTTAACTGACGAAGATGTTCAATTACTGCAATGAAATTTAACCAGTTCTTTAAGGCAGCTAATATGAAGAGGTTTACCATTCCTTGGTTCCTGCAATCAATACCTCTTGGAGAATGAGACCAGGTTCTCCAGACCTTCTCTAATTAGTGTTCAGGTATTTGCAGAGACATAACACATGCTGTATGGGCAGTTCTTACACTTTGGTGTGTACACAAAGTATATATCCTCCCTTTCATAAGGGAAACAATCCATTAGGTAGCCTATTTGGTTACAGAGATGTTGGTTTTTACATGTGGGTGGCTCATGCTTATCATAACAGTGTTAACCTTTTATCTGCTTGATTGTTATGCATATGCTTAACAAAGATGATATGCAAGAGATAATGCATAAGGATTTTATTGATAAGGGTAGTATCAGGGATAAGAATATCAGATATTTCACTGATTTCAGTGTTTTTCAGAATTGTTTGGGACAGTTTTTAAAAAGATAATTTAATTAGATGCTTTCAGGAGTTTGATGTAGCTTTGGCACTATCACCTTTTTTTCTGCTATTTTGAGTCAATTAATTTTATACCTTCTACATTTATTTTATAATTTAAATTGAAAAACTTCTAAATGTCAGTTGTCTTTGTTCTTGTCCCTGCAGCAAAGGTATAGCATAAGCATTCAATTGGCAGTATGCACCAAAAGTTGTTTCCAGCACCCAAAAAACAGGTTGAATACCCTTAAAGAAGAAAATGTTCATAAAAGTTTACCATCCTTCATGGAAATATGATAATTCTAGACTATTACAATTTGAAAGAAAACTTTAAAATATTGAGTTGAACATTTTTTCAATAATTCCAGAAATATAAAAAGATATTTCTCCTGGGACCAGAATCAATTAGAATATCATCAAAACAAGATTTTAAGAAAAAAATATGTTTTCAAATTCAATATTTTATATTTTATATATATATTCAAATTGCAATAAAATCAATTGTTCCATCGGATAATTCATGTTTTGTTTTGAAATTATTATTTGATGGTTATTGTTTTTCACACGAACCAAAATGTCTTCGTCGGGCAATAACAAATGTAAATCACAAACATCAAACAGATAATTTTTATAACAACTACAAACAGTAAATCCTATATTGTAACTGGAATTTATTGGAACACCAATGCCCCTAATTAAGCATCACAACCAATTAAATCACTTGCATGATTGAAACTAAACCAAAGTAAAAAAACAAATTGCCAATAAATATTCAAAACACCAATATAATATAAACAACCATGTTTTACAACTAGAATAAACCAACACAGCTAATTGTGCTATTTTTCATTTCATTGTAAAATATTAATTGGCAAGGACTAATTTTAAGATGAAACTAAAGAACAACACAAATAAATAGAACTAAAACAACTAGTTACAATACAGAGCAATAGAGAAACACCAACACTTTTTCCAAACAAATCAACATAGTCAATTATACCAATTCCCATGTAACTGTGAACAAATTGTTCAGGACTATTTCATGAAGTTAAAACTGGAAAAGTAAACAAAATAAAAATGCATATATAAACTTAACTAAATAACAATACAAGTGTACAATACAGAAACACCAACACCGTTTCCAAATAAATCAACATGGTCAATTGTACCTTTTCCCATTTGATTGTAGACAAATTGGCCAGAGCTATTTTGTAATGTTAAAACAAAAAATGTACAAAATAACAAGACATATGTAAAATAAATAAAATACAAATATATATACAACAGCAACTGAAGAACCAAGGTCTTCAAAATGGAAACACCAATACCAACACCAACACCGTTTCCAAACAAATCAACATAGCCAATTATGCCATTTCCCATTTCATTGTGGACAAATTGGTCAGGCCTATTTTGAAAGTTGAAGCCAATTTTGCAGCCATCCAATATGTTGGCACTAATTCAACAGCTTGCATTAATAACAAGTCTCCCTGTCTATTTGAGGCTCAAGTGACTCCCCACTTTCCATGGGGCTTGTGATTCTAAATCTTGTTATAACAAAAATGGTTGAGTAGAAGCATTAAACAAGTGACATTTACAGTTCATCTAGCTCACTGGTTTTGTCTCTGGAACTTCGGTTCACTTGGCGCCTATGGACATTGCTATACCAATGCTTAAGTCAGGTCTCTTGGGTTTAGTGGTTTCGTATACATGATTAACCAAGGTTTACCAAGGAAATAGCTTTGGTGCCAGATGAAAATGCAATTCAAATTGTATTATAATACTACTAATTTGTTTCTTTTAAATTTTTAATCTAAAATATATTTTTCTTTGCTAAAAGGGAAAATTGGACTTGAATTGAATTTTGATATTTGATTTGAATAGCTGTATAAGTATTTTCATTAAAATGTTGTTTTAACAAAAGGTAGAAAGAGGTTGTTTAGTTGTTAAATCTAAGAAGTGGAAATTTTACAAAATTCTGAAAATTGGAGACCATTTTTTATTTAAGTATCAATGTCTGTTGTCACGTCTAAGAGTTTATTGCACATCACCTCTATGTTAATTGCAGATTCAACTTTTAAGTCAATTTCAGGTTTCTGGTTGATCTATTTCCATGATTATAACAATTTAATGGTTTATTGAAGGAATTAATAGTTGTGGCACCAGAATGTACCAACCTCAAATAATTTTCATAATGTCTTGCATGAAATTGGATTTCTTTAATAAATTCTCCCACCATGGTACAAACTCTTATATTTTGAAGTTTTAATTTTGCAGAAGAACGGAATACAATTTAGTTTTTTTGTATTTTCATTTATTTTGGTGACCCTTTGGCACCAATGTTTAATTTGAAACAATATTTGATTTTTGATATTCCAAATAATACTGAAATACTGTCTGTGAGTTACTGGAAGGCGACTTTGTGGAACCAAAAATGTAAAATTTGGAGATTTCTTTATTCTTGTTAGGTGTAGAAATAAACAAAAGTTTTCAAATATTCAGAAGATCTTTATTTCTAGCATTTACATTTTCGTTTTCATGCTCATAAAACATTGTAGTTGTATGTTTAAAAATAATTACATTATATATAATCACTGATCATACAAGATAATTAATATTTATATGCACATTTTTATGCTACCTATTAACATGAATAGTTAAAACAGTTAACCATTCTTTGCTAACATCTTCACAAAAATATTATATTTTCAACTTTTTCATAACTTTTTAATGTAATACCGATCCAATCTTCCTAACTTTCATACTTCTCTTCCATACCTTCAACAGATACCATCTAAGAAAACTGCGTGGTCTACAAGATATGAGATAAAATATTTTGAGATTTATGATTTTGAAATAATGACATTTAGAATGATAATTTTGAATTGTGTATATCAACAAAAAGTATCAGAAATTTAATCACTCAAGTGTCTGTGACAGTGAAAGAAGGTGTTTTGTAAGCTTTGTTTTCTTTAAATGACAGAAATTATCATTTCTAATATTTTTATTTTTTTTGCAGGTTCCTAAGTTTACATTTCATTGTGGATACTTTAACGAAAATCTATTCCAAGATATCATGAGAACAAAGCAAGAGCTTATGTAAGGTAGGTTGACATCATTCACTCTGTTTGTTTGTTGAATGATTTTTGAATTGTTGAATGACTTTTGAAGTTTTGAATGATTCTTGAAGTGTTGATTGATTATTGAAGTGTTAAATGCTTCTTGAAATGTTGAATGATTCTTGAAGTGTTAAATGATTCTTGAAGTTTTGAATGATTCTTGAAGTGGTGACTGATTATTGAAGTGTTAAATGCTTCTATGATTCTTGAAGTGTTGAATGATTCTTGAAAGGTTAAATGATTATTAAAATGTTGAATGATTCTTGAAGTGTTATATGTGCTTTTTGAAGCGTGAATAATTATTAAAGTGTTGAATGCTTCTTGAAATGTTGAATGATTATTGAAGTATTGAATGTTTCTTGAAGTGGTGAACATTTTTTGAAGTGTTGACTGAATCTTGAAGGGTTGAATGATTCATAATGAGTTTATATAGGCATTACATGCATATTACAGTCTTCAAAGGAAGTAATGACTGATAGTTAAAACAATTTGAAAATTGAGATGTTGAATGAATATTTTTAAACATTCTGAATTAAGTTATGAATGGTGAAGTAATAAATATGCTGATGGCATTAATACTGAAATCTTTATGGCTGAAGTATACAAGGCGGGTGCCTTGAAAGATGAAGTCTTAGAGGATGAAATATAGCTTCTATCTTATAAAATGTATTTTACAAAACTTTTAATTCTGCAACAAAATCAAAAGAGTAATGTAGCACATGAAAATTACTTGAAATTAGGTTAATGCTACTAGTTTGACTGTAAAGCACAAAATGTACTAACAAAAACATTTCTTCGAAAAAAATTGCTTTTGAATTTTTTTTACAAAATTGATTTTTCCACTTAATGCATAATCAGATATTTGTCATGTATAATTGATATGCCAAATATGGATTTGGTCTCTTTGTTTAGGGCACACCCAGTTATTAATATGAGAATCAATTTTCTTTCTGTTACCTGTGTCAGTTTATATATATATACACCATATTAATTAACTGTTATTGATTGATCAAATTACTATAATTTTACAACAACCAAGGTTATACATTTTTTAATTTCATCATATAAACTTAGTTTTGCATTCAATATGCGTTTAATCCAAAAATGTATTTCATCAATAAGTCCTTGAATATATCTTTAGCTAGTGACCATTCTTGGATAATTATCATTGCTAACCGTGTAATTCCTGTGAATTGGGCACTGAGAAAGTTAAGCATCAACACAGCTAATTAGTTTATATAATTATAAATAATACTCAATTTAATTTTTTGTCCCCATTTAACATCATGTGTGTAATAAATAATTAAACTTATCTATTCAATTGTAAATATTTCAACACTTATCTGTTCACTCCTTTTCCGACATCTGCACAATCAACCATACTTGTCAATTTCAGTCTCGTAGAAATGTACATAAAAACAACACAAAAGATTTACATGATGTGCATGTGCTTGCCATTTTCTCGAACTAATTACACCTGTCAATTTCAAACTGACAACTGTGCTTTAATGCCTTTTTGTACCATCCATCTAATGATAAATTTATCTATCATTACAACATATATTTTATCAGTTGAGAACGGCAGTTTGAAATTATTTTCTGTAAGAACAAATTTTGGGATTCAATGGTGTCTCATTTCTGGGCAATATTTGGAGTGACATTTGTTTAAGTTGAGTTGTTTGAATACAAATATTTGCCCAGAGAGGTTTCAATGCATGGCTCAACGGCCACAAGATGTAAATATCATGTATGAAATTGACATCTTTATGATGAGCGTTTATCCCATCTCAAGCGTTGATGCCAAACATTAATCAAACATTTGACAGGGACACCCATTACCTGAGGCAGTGTGAAATATGGGAGAGCCATAATTAGATTCATTAATAGAATAAGATGGGTATGAGATGATTAGTTGGACAATACATGGCTGATAGACAACAAATACCAATACATGGTCGTCATTATCACGTCATTAGCTGAAATAGGTTCTCGCTAAAGCATTGTTTCCTATGGGCCATTAGGAATAACCTAGACTGGATAATTGATGGTAGGAATTTTCTCAGACACCAAAGAGAATTGGAATTTGGCTGGACTTTGAGCTATGGACATCCTTCGGAGACCTTAACTCTTAATGTACTTGTTTAAAGATGAGCTATACATGTTTATCAGAGAATTGGAATTTGGTTGGACTTTGAGCTATGGACGTCCTTCAGGAAATGTTTACTGTTAATGTACTTGTTTAAAGATGAGCTGTACATGTTTATGAGAGAATTGGAATTTGGCTGGACTTTGAGCTATGGACATCGTTCAGGAGACGTTAACCCTTAATGTACTTGTTTAAAGATGAGCTATACATATTTATCAGACAATTGGAATTTGGCTGGACTTTGAGCTGTGGACACAGGAGATGTTAACCCTTAATGTACTTGTTTGAAGATGGATTGGATAGGCTTTATGAGAAATTGAAGAGAAATTTAATTTGGCTGGCTTATTGGACTTAACACATATCTTACACGGAAGTGAACAAATGTATTTATTGTATGCAATAGAGAATTTATTTAGCTAGCAAGCCTATAAGTAGGATAGCTGTAAGCTTTACCAATACTTTGGTTCTATGCAATGAAGTGTATAAACATTCAGATGAAGAATGTTAAATTTTCTCTTACAGAGTTTTATATTTGGCAAATGCACTTATCCATTTGGTAGTTTAAAACTTTCTCTCCTTCATATTCTTGATAAACTGGTCTATGAATCACAAATGGCTCTTAGGATAGATTAGATGTCATAATTGATGGTGTAGGTTTATCAGACTCTATGGAGAATTAAATTTGCCTGCCTTGCATTTACTGTTTTCTAGGTACATATACACTGTAAGCATGTAGTTTTCTGGTTCATGGTCACTGATAATTTATTGTATGCTTTTATACAGACACCCAAGAGATATGTAATATGACAGGCTCTTTTGTAATAAACATTGTCTTTCTTCATTTGCTTTTCTATCTGTTTCCAAAAGATCTTTAACGAGTTTTCATTTATTATGTCCAAAAACCTCTTTGAAGTTGCAATTTCAGCACCCCATGTGTGTTTGAACAGATATAAAATATTAAGTATCATACTTTCATGAAAGAAATTGTGTATATCTCTTTATCATATATATCTTCATCAAAGACATCTAAAATATTTTGTGTTTGACTTGAATAAGGTATAGTTTCTTTTGCCCATTAGTGTAGTTTTTAAGAATGGATGAAATAATTAACGGTATCTTGAGCAGGCACCAAGGAGAATTTAACTTTGCCAACCTTGCATAGATGATCATTAAATTATATAGAATTCTATCGGAACGTCCGCCATTTTGTTTGTGCATTGCATAAAAAATACCCATCAGATAAGAACACTCCGTTTAAATAGTATGAACACTTGTTGAAGAATCGATGTTATGTGTTTATCTCCCTCTCATTTCAATTGATATTTTACCGAAATATTATATTACTATATAATTTAGCATAACAATCTACTGCATATAGTGATTGATTCATCATCTTAATGATGTTAAAATCCTGACTATGTATTATTGTATGGAGCTCAGACATGGTTGATCTTCCCTTTCACATGTGAAATATTAATATTTCCCATATTTGTCATCACATTATATTTCATCATTATGAGTAAAAGAGATATGAAATTCATGAATGTAACATTTTAACGATGAAACAAACTCTTTAAAACGGTATTGTCTGATAAAAGAGTGTTTTTCAATCATTTAGCGCACCTGATTTCAATAATCATAAATTGTTGACATTTTAGAAATGCAATTTTTGCATGCAATTACAAGATGATTAAGTTAATCTTTCAATTTCATGGTTTGAGGCTCTATTATGATAGAAAAGTGGTGCATTTCGTCAGGAGATGGTAAAAACAAGTGTTATTTCCTCATAAGTCTTATTAATGCCAACAAGAACGTAAAGAATGACACCACTTCTTGGTATGAAATGTTCTGGAAATAACAGTTATTGCAGCTTTGGTAATGAGAAATGGAAATGCTGGGCTCCTGCAGGTAGTTGGTAATAGTCTGGCCAAGAACACAAGACTTCATCGGAATTGCTTTCAGAATGTTTTGAAAGTGGCGACGATCAATCATTGCTAGACGACCAAAGAGATGCAAATGATAGAATTCTGGTTGAGAAATAATGGACTAAGGGGAATTTGCATTTTGAAAGGAAAAATGTTTTCAAATCAATCTAGAATATTGAAATGCTGGTTTTCAATTCAGGAAACAATGTTTCATCTCAAGCAGGGAACAATATCTTAATACCCTCTTGCCTGGATCTAAGGAGTTCTTGGTTCTATGAATGGTTGAATGGTTGACTATACAATCAGATTCTGAGGTTGACTTCCAAATTTAAGATCTATTTTTGTCAATGAATGGATGAATTAAATGAATCTAAATTTCCTAAGTTCACAAACTGACTGCCCCAGCTTCTGCATAGATAACCTTTCTTTGTATGTGTTTTGTAATTTATCTGATTGATGAAATACATTGATTTTACAGAGTCTGAAAATAGAATATAGATCAAAGTTTGAAATGATGTTATATGTATTTAATTCTGATACTAATACTGATATTCTGATTTTGATAATGAGCTTTAAAATCAACTTATATTTTTTTTATAAACTCTAATCATTAAATAGCATTATTCTTTATCATTTCATGAAAATATATCAAAATATAAAAAAATATGTTAAATGATTTTATTTCATAAATTCACATCATGTATTACCCTTGAGAAAACCATACATCCATTTTAAAACAATTTTGATATATAATTTAGAAATATGAAATGCATGGATCAGTATATTAGCAAGATCGCGAACTCTTTCACCATGAAAATTTAATAACATCAACATCAACATATCGTTGATATATAATCTCCTCAAGATATTGCAGTGAAATATGTTATTGATAAATGGAGCTCTGAATATAACGATGGTTCTCTGTAAAGCCACAAATCTAACAGGACATCTAACGACAAAGCATCACTCATCCTAGCCATGTGAGGATTGTTCTAACAGGCTTTAAGAGTTACCCCGTGCAGGACATCTCTCTGGGGAAATAAACATCCCTAGATGAAGCAAACACAGAAGCAACTAATGCTTAGAAGCATCAAAGACAATATGAACTTGCCTCTCTATCAAAATCCATCTTTGTCGAATCACTGCTTCGGTTTGTCCCCTTCTTTGCCTCGATGTCATCAGCTACCAATCATGGTTAATTTGCTGCCTGGATCTATTACGTCACCTTGTTTTATCCCTAACCTGTGCTTAGAGGCATCATCGTCACCTTTTTTATCCCGAAAGACATCATCTTTTTTTATCCTGAAAGACATCATCCATTTGATCCCTTGTACTACTATAACCTTCTTGTAACCTAAAATCTTTTTCACAGGGTGGTCCTTAGGCTGAGTGATTATAGGACTTGTGATCTCTTGAATTTGTAGAAAAACTACGAATGAACTTTGATAAAATTATAGGCTCAGAGGAACCATGAAATAAATTTGAAAAATGATCTGCACATTTCATGTAAATAACACTAGTGATGTTTTACCATTGGGTGTTAAATTATGGAATGAAGTATATTATATATTAACTTGTATCAATATATCATTTTCAGAGTCAGTCTATTGAAAAGCATTATAATGTGCTATACCAACTAGGCAGATATATATATGTAAACTGATGCATTTGGTAATTTGCAATTAATGTCTTGCATAAAAAATAGCATATGCACAATGACTCACATTCTCATATATGCAATACATTATATTCAAAGTATCAGATACAGAATGCATCACATTCAAAGTATCAGATACAGAATGCATCACATTCAAAGTATCAGATACAGAATGCATCACATTCAAAGTATCACAATGCATCACATTCAAAGTATCACAATGCATCACATTCAAAGTATCACAATGCATCACATTCAAAGTATCAATGAATCACATTCAAAGAATCACAATGCATCACATTCAAAGTATCACAATGCATCACATTCAA
This sequence comes from Gibbula magus, assembly GCA_936450465.1. Lineage (NCBI taxonomy): Eukaryota > Metazoa > Mollusca > Gastropoda > Trochida > Trochidae > Gibbula > Gibbula magus. Next base: position 59,769,769 of record OW388294.1, read on the forward strand.
AGTATCAGATACAGAATGCATCACATTCAAAGTATCACAATGCATCACATTCAAAGTATCATGATGCATCACATTCAAAGTATCATGATGCATCACATTCAAAGTATCACAATGCATCACATTCAAATTACTGTGATGCGTCACATTCAAAGTATCACAATTTAATGCATCACATTCAAAGTATCACAATGCATCACATTCAAAGTATCACAATGCATCACATTCAAAGTACTGTGATGCGTCACATTCAAAGTATCACAATTTAATGCATCACATTCAAAGTATCACAATGCATCACATTCAAAGTATCACAATGCATCACATTCAAAGTATCACAACGCATCACATTCAAAGTATCACAACGCATCACATTCAAAGTATCACTATGCATCACATTCAAAGTATCACAATGCATCACATTCAAAGTATCACAATGCATCACATTCAAATGATCATATTAGCATACAAGGTATGACATCACTTCTCTTACATCTATTACAGATACACTAACTGATCCCCTGTGTACTATGAGAGAGTAGTTATAGTAATTTATCATCTACCTATTGATCTTCTCTCTGCCCATTCGTTCTACCTGACAAGCAAATACATATTCAATATTTACTATACTTCCTCTCAATATAAGTCAATAGTTGTCATATCATCTGTATCAGCTCGGTTGGGTATAAATGTTACACCACAAGATAAGGGAATTGCTCAAAGATAGGGGCTTGTGTTTAAAGATATAAGTGTTTACAAGAGCCTTAAAGATAAGTGATTATATATTCATTTTTATGGAGACATATTGGTATACTTAAGTAGTGGTATTGTAAGATAAATGTTTATGTCTCAAGATAAATGTTATGAGGATGTTAAGGCTTTCTAAATTATCTGGAGTATAATTCATTTAAATTAATATTTACTTTGTATCTATCTTTGTAGATAAATATATCTATCTGAATATATCTGAAATTTTGTTTGAATTGTAAATAATCGTAAGTTTTGACTGATAAGGAAAGGGATTAGTTTATGATTGTTTTATTCTTGACGTTTGTGACGAGATAAGGACATTCTTTGAAAAATTGTAACATAACTGTTATTCTAACGAAACAACATTATTCGAACTGATCTTCTCTTTGTCAATTATTACAGGAAATTTATCTATCATTTTAAAAACTTTTAATTCAAATTTTGATGCTGAGTGTTTGCTCTTTCTTTATGCATTAATTTGATTTGTTAAATTCTCTTCATCTATTATTTTTATTATATATTTTTATATATTACTTATTATTATTATTTGATTATTTTTTATCATGAATGCCATAAATATAAATATGAAATGAATCTCAGACTTTGGTGTGCATTATTTGTGCAGGTAAAAGTTTTTTGTATTGTCATTTAAGAAAAATAAATTGTGAAATATAGTCATGTCATTATTGCTAAAACCAATCATCTATGATATATCTAAAGGTAATATTTATCTTGATTTTTTTTCAAATTGATACCACTCAAAATAAACTTCTTTTGAACTCTGATCATGCATATGGAATCAGATTTCAAAAGATTGGAGCGTTAACCAAGAGTAAGCTATTTAAAAACTCCTATTTTAGCTAGCACTGGGGAGTGCCCTATTTTTATAGAATTCTGATATCCGGATAGAGATGAGAGCGGGCTAAGTTTGCACAATAAAATCAATATAAACATTCGTATCTTCCGACTCCAGAGTATATCAGTGGAATTGGATCCATTGTCATTTGGACGAGGTTTGGGAGTTGGTATTGTAATCGGTTCCAAATGTCCAATTTTGTTTTCACTGATATTTGCTTTTATGATGTATAAGATGCCAAACAGCGACAATTGTAGTGGTGTCTGATGGGAATGAAGTGCATTTATTGTGACAGGCGGGGGCGGTCCTGGGAGGGTCGACGAGGGGAGTTTGGACAAAAATATAATAATAATAATAAAGGTTCTTATAAAGTGCTACATAATCAAATCACTGACTAATTGCATGTAATGTTAAAGGGGCCAGTGTGTTTATGTAGTCACATATGTCAAAAGTTACCTGGGTGTTGGGGTGGGATAGCGCAGTGGTTAGTGCTTTTGGCTTCGGATCAAGAGGTCCAGGGTTCGAATCCCGTCAGGGGCACAGCAACTTTGTCTACGGTGGTGCAATGCTATACTGAATTTCAGTGCAGTACCACCCATGGTTCGCTAGTTCCAGCTGTTGCTCGCAGGTTTCACCGCAATTCATAGCCACAATGATCTTTCTCCTTGCAATAATACTAGCGGCCGTGTTATAAGTAAAATACTCTTGAAAGCAGTGTTAAACCCTAATACACCTCACCAAGGGTGTTATTTTATCAAGAGGTATTGACTATTGTCGAAAATTATTCTTTCAGTGTCAGTGTAGTCAGTACAGTGACAATATTAGGATGTTAATTTTGCTCTGTAACTTCCCCCCTCCACGCACACACTCTTGAAGTTCCTGGATTCACCAATGACATGGAAATGTGGGATGATTGTAAGCATTGATTCCAGTATAGTGCATTGATCATCATCAGTTTGATATCAAACGACAGTGAGAACAATTGGATAATTTTAAAGGACATTAACAATTTCAATAAGATTTAATTAAAAATTAGCTGAAATATCTAAGAGAATTTAAAATATATTTTTTAAAGAATGCAAGTTTTCCTAAGCTTATAATTAGTTCATCATTCTTAAATCCCTATTAGTATCCAAACCAAAAATAGTTTTAACATAAAAATTGTTTGAAATTTTTCACAATTTCAATACTCAAGGGTGTTTTTATGATGGAAATTCAGTGAATTGCAAGATAAATTGGGGAACTCTCGGAAGAGTGGAGATATATCGCTATGGACACAAGACCCGAACAAGAGTTCATCAATATTCCTTGAGTGCTTCCCCACTGAGAATCGCCAATGCCAGATTCACACAACGGAGAAATTAAATTCCAAATATGATATCCCACGAAGGGCAAACTTGGTCTTTGCACTTCCTGGACCCTTGGAGGAAAAGAAGAATATTTGAACTTTTTATCAGGGTAATTTTTCATATCTGGAATTGATGATGGCAGAGATTAACTAGAATAGTTCCCATCCCTCGCCAGGTTAAATTCTGCTTAGTAAATTTGTTAATTGTTTTGCAACTAATTATGAAGATTTATCTTGTTTTAATAACACATTATGAGGGCCAAGGGATCTCTGTCTGTTGCCCTGGGAAGAGGAGTCAACAGTGATGTTTTATATGATAACAAACAGCGCATCAGTCAACACGAGCCTTCGAGCGCCTTAAAAGCCTTCTGTGAAAGCTTCTGGGTTCTGCGAGTGTATAGTCAACAAAGACGGCCAGAGGACCCACAAAACAACGTCTCGAGATTTTTTCCTCCCCGAGACAAACATTTAAGCTTTCAGTAGCTAATTTAAATATGGGCATTCAAATGATGATCTGATTGAAAACCAATACTGGAGGGACTTGAAAGATGTTAAGAGATGGAATTTGACTTGGGTCTTATTGGAAAATGATTGCTTTTTCCTTATGGGAAAGTCTGTTTTTGTGGACATACTATTGAGGATATGCATATCCATGGTTATTTACATAACCAATTTACTGGAAAATAGGCAAAACAGGCATAAACTATTATGTTATGGTTAAGTATTTTGCATGCCTGTGACAGTATAATGCTTTCGCCACCTGTGCCATGAGTCTACCTCCAGATGTAGAAGATAGGGACATCGTTAAAGGTATTGATAAATCATCTTGGTCTAAGAGGGGGAAATGGCAAGGGGAGTCTGTCAATGTATTTAAAGAAAATTGATTAAATTTGGTAGTTATTTGGGTGATATTTACTCTTGAGCCTTTGATGAGGATGAAAAGCATAACTGTTGAATTAATTAATGCTCAAACATTCTGAGTGTTTCATTTATAGGAATCATCAACAAAGGAAATAATATCCCAGATTATACACTGCATGGCTAAAGATACTATCCCAGACTATTTCAGGATCTGCAAGTCAAGTGTTAAGGTTAATGAATTTTGAATTAATTAGTACTCAACCATTCTTAGAGGTCAATTTATAGGAATCATAACTCATTAGATACATTATTCTAGAAGTATTTGCAAGTCAAGGATTAAGGTTATTGACATTCCTTCTGTCCAGAGATGCCTAATATATTAAAACGATCTAAAAACTTATCACAATTTTGTTAGATTTGTTCCTACCCCTTTTGAAAACTTTTGCAGGAAAAGTGTATGCACCCCCCTTCCAAGCCGCACCCCTTTTCAATATGTGTAAGGCAGCTGTATATTATATGGATACAAATTATATGAAATATGCTTAAAAGCAGACATTTCCAAAGTGTTGTTCTATCAAATCAAATGTCAAAATGATTAAGAAACCTCCAAGGTTGCAACCCAGCAGCAAACATTACCAGTGGAAGACTTTCAGATGTGACTTACGTCATATACCGACTGACACATCCATATACTCTAGACATTCTTAATCTAACACAAAATTAATTTCAAGAAAACATCTGCCATGAGTTTTGTTGGTATGAGATGTGATGAAAGTCATGTCCTTCCAATGTTACAATAATCGATTAAGAAAGTCTTCTAAGTAAGACAGCCCTGTCTATCATTAAGCCATTGAATCTTTTCTCGGAACTCAAAGTAACTTATCATGTTCTTGATTGCTCTGAATCTCAAGTAACAAACCCTTAGAACTTAGAAAGGTAGCTATTTCCCGGTGAAGGAGGGAATTCATCCAAAGATGCGAATTAAACTTATTACTCATTTCGGATCCAATATTTAGTTCAACGGCCTTTAAATGTTCTGTAGGTTAATCGCATGGGAAGACATTTGGTGAATGTCCATCTCAGAACTCATTGCAATGTCAAAGTTGTTCTGCTAGTTCCAGCCAATGCTTGCAGGTTTCACAGCAACAAAAGTTTTAATGTTAACCACAATGAATTAATTACAAGGCATTGGGAATGATTGTATGGTTTGAGTGCATTGCAATATTTGAATTCACTGCAGGCGTTTTTCCCTATTTCCTGTGCATAACCTCAGGCTTCATTTTGATGTATAACAACAATGACGTTGCAGGCTGTCTTCCTGGATCAATCCAGAGAAGTACTGATGGTTTTATATTCTATTTCATTTAAAATTTGATATATTATTTAGAGACATCATATCAGAAAGAAGATAAAATCGTAAAGCTTTTAAGAAAAGATATCAAATCTAGAAGAGCTCCATGTTCATTCATAATGGATTTTTATTCCATAGATTGAAATTGAAAAGTCAAGTACAAACTTGAAACATGATAAAGTGTTATGCCATTTTTGGCATATAGATGTAGCTTTTTGGCAAAATTCTCCAGGGATTTAACAAAATGTTTATGGATTTCAACCTATCGACCTTAAGCTATATGTCTTAAGGTCAATATCAGTAAGTGCAAGGGAGACATGTTTCGCAAGCAGCTAATGAAATTGTTTAGTTGGAAATCAAATCCTAATCGATTCTCTAAAGATGCTGTAAACCGAGGAACATTTCTATAGTGTTGTAAGGACATTCAATGTTTTATGGTTTCACAGCATCATCTTGAAGAAATTTTATACTCAAAAGTAATGATTGCTGATATTTTCATATTTTATCTTTATCTCATTGATGACTTCTTTGTTTTACTTTAAACGCCAACTTACTGCTTGTGAAAAGAAAACAATTTAAAACATTTGAGATGTGATACTTCCAGGAAGGTGGCAAAAATGTTATCCAGAAAGAATTAAATTGCTTGATTTGGTAAGATTTTTCATTCATCAAACATCTTTTATCATTACTGCTCAATTCAAACCTCATTGACGTCTTTAAGACCAATTTTCCAAGTCATTTGAGTTTCCCAAAACAACATCATTAAAATCAGATTAATTTCAATTTCAATTTCCTATTCAAATTCTCATTTTCACAACTATTTGTTTCAATATATGTTTCTTTTTTACTTCCATTACAAAGGAATTTGCTTCCTTGGTTACTGCCACTTTTTACCAAATATAGCGCCAACGGCTAATCCCTACTGAAACGTGCTCTGTCATCAGCAAAGCCTTCAACAATTATGCAGGATAGCTGGTACTGCTTCTTAGCAGTGATGAACGGCCCTAGAGGATCATTTTTGACATGGGTAGTGTAATCATATCACATCGTATCATAATGGCTTTTCCTTCCTCTCCCAAACACTATTAACGCAGCTGCCCTGTATGGAATGAAGATAATCTTCCCGAAAAATAGCATGATTGGTCCCCGCTAAGTCCAATTATAAAGGCATCCCCAATTGTCCTTTTTTTGCCCTTTTTGCCTCAAGAAACTGTATTTTTGCATTTATTTGTAGATTGTAAAATTGTTGTATGTAAGAAATACATTTCAATTGATATTCATTGGGTGCAAGGTTGCCTCTGGAATTCCAAAGGTAATAATGTAATTGTATCAATTTTCATATCAGCTTTATTGACTAAATGATTGTGTAAGAACTATTTTTCGGCTCAGACTGCTTCGTAAACGGAGGCAAGGAAGCACAATTGCTGCAATTTAGTCATCTACTCTGTAATACGTTTTCCCAGCTCCCAAAAGAAGAATCGATTTTAGTCGAGTCCAAGCGTTTCTGCCATAATTTAATTGACAGTTTTGAAAAAATCATACATGAAAAAAAATTAGTGCATGACATTCTTATCGTTGGAATCCTATGGGTTAATGTCATATCATGATCTAATTAGGGTCTGGAGAGTTGTGTAAATTAGCATATCTCTCTGCACGACACGCTGATTGCCAACAATGAGTGGTTTTCAAATGCTGTTATCTGGCATTGGAAGTTGAATGGAAATTATTTTTTTGAAACATCAAACTAATTTTCATTGCAAAATTTTATTTTTTTTGTCTTTTAACATAAAAATAAGTTTTGTAGGGAATTTTTACACATTTTTGCTTTTATGTTGAATAGGGGTTAATTTTGGAATGTCAGAGTAACTTTATTACAAATTTAGCCCTTTTTAAAGTTAAAATTAACATTTTTATTATAAATTGAATTTTAAGTACAACATAAGTCTCTCATTATATTTGTAAGAAATTAAAACTTGTGTTAGATTTTTGATTTGTTATGATAAGTTCAAATAATCACAATATATAAGAAAATTTATCTTATTAGTTAAACATCTATTCAAAGTTCATCTATGGGCCTCTTTTGTACTTTAAAAAATAATTATAAAAGAACTTTGTGTCCTTAATTTCACAATCATTTTTGGTAGACTTAATGTGTAATTTCACACACAGGTGAAACCATTTTGCTGTAAAATTGAAATAATTTTGAGTAATTTTCCATCCTATTTCACAACACTTTGTCTAATGCAAAGTTCTGGATCTGTCATCAGACGCTCACTTAAGCTAAATTACCTTCCTCCATCCCCTCCATGTTCATCTTTTTTACTCACAAAGACATTCAGACTGTCACAGCAAATCTCTTGTCACTTTGATCTTGTAAGTCTATGTTTTGTTCTTTTACGACAAGAACGAAAAAAAGATTCCCGAATACATTTAGTTGGAGGAACAAAAGCGGCTAAACCTTAATTTCCTTTCTTTGGAAAACATTCCACTATTCTGGCTTGCAATATTCTCTTTAGTCTTGGACGATATTCATGGATTACTTTATCATTGGATTCCCAGGAATTAACTTAATCCTATACTAAAAACGTAAAGAATACGAAAAAACCATTTACGATTCATGATCCATATTTGTGTGAATGAGGCGTCTTTTTCGTATTCAATTTGTATTCTCCCATGAGAATTCCGTAATCTATAATAAGGCGTTTAGATCCTGCTTTCTTTCTTACGAGTTTGACAATGACAAATGAGAAACCTGGACGTTGGGCAGAAATTGAAGACAAGACGCACTGAAAGCGGCCCTGTTCAATTAACGGCTTTAGACTTGTGAAGGCAGGTTTTTCTAATCCTCGATCAAGCCGGGACGATTGTTTTTGATAATCCCTTTTGATTGGCTTGGTGACTTCAGAGTCATAGAATGGTCATTTGTCAGACTCTAAGATTATTTTTCATCATTAGGTTTTTGTCAAGGGGCAGTGCATGAATTGACCTTTAGTAATGGTCGATGCATAATGTATTGATGTTTTGAATATGGTAAAAAGTCCTTTGATAATATGAATCATTTTTATGAATAAAACACATGATGGAATGAATGGGTTCTGTATGTGATTAAGGAACGTTTTGACCTCTGGTTCTGAAGATATGGTGTATGAGATTTTGGAAAATACATATGTAAATATTTATAAAGTCGAAGTGAAGTATGGGGTACACGTAGATGACATAATACAATGATTGCCATAGTCCACAGGTTCCACTTCAAGATGTTAACCTTATGCTGTTGCAGGCTTTCGTCTTATACTATGTAAAATTAATAAATCTATGGATTGCATAAAGCGGTTGATATTGGAATATATATCATCTGATATTTTGTTTCTATAAATTAGTGTTATTTCATAAATCATTAATTTTTCTTGGAATTATAATACTTTGAATAGATCGAGACAATGTCAGTTGCGACAAATAATATACAAATCATAATGCCTCACACATATTCTATAGTCTTAAATACTAAAAATTGATGAACATCCTCAATATTTAATGTTTAAGTACCGGTATATCATGATATTAAATTCTTCAATCTTGACAATTGGGGTGGTTATTATTATTTTTTTGGCTGAGTCTCATGTACATCTTCACATATCTTCATTGATATTAATTCACATCATCTTCACATCATTTTCACATCATTCATAGATATTAATTCACATATCGTCACAGATCTTCATTGATCTTTACTTTTCTTCACAGAATTTCACACATATCTTCACACATATCTTCACAGATCTTCACATCAACTTCACAGATCTTCACATATATCTTTACATGTTTTCACATAAATCTTCACACATATTTTCACACATCTATACATATTTCTTCACAGATCTTCACACATCTTCTCATATCATCTCATATTTGTTCACACTATGAATACAAATGGCTTGACAATATTGGGCTATTAAGTCGACTTGTAGGAAATAACACCATCAATTGAGGGATATCACCCTTTCGACTGTTTAACAGCACAGAGCAGGTGTTGTGTGGAATTTATCAGGAACCATTCTCAGAATAAGGGGGAATGATCCCCCATCAATCCCAGATTACTTTCACCTTTATGCCGGACGGAGAACAGGCAAATGAGAAACCCATACAAATGATGGAACGTTGGAAGATAATTATTTATATTTTACGAGTTGATACACCACATAATTTGTCTAGTTTTATACCAAGTTTATACCATGATTACAGGTTTTAGTACAAGGAGATTTCACCATGTGCAACAGTGTCCTTTTATTAAGGGATAATGCCCCCCATAGTGGGGAAAATTTGTGCTGTTGTTTTATGGGTAATTGATAGAAATCGTACGGCAGTTCCATGCTGTTTGCTATCCAAGTGACTGATGGTGCATTTGACCGGTGGTGGCTTTATTGTTGAAATAAAAAATGATCTTTTCGGTTTTTTCTTTGTTAGTTCTTTTATTGCAAGATATGTAACGGATATTAAATTTTTGGATGGTTATTTGCTTCTAATAATGGAAGAATTTATTAGTTTGTGATATTTTTCTGTTTTTGTCAACTTTGTTGTACTGTATTTTACTATTTCAAATAGTTTTAATTAATTAAACAATATCTTACTATAACTCGATTTATATCCAATGAATGAAAGGCGAATTATGATGAAATGATAAAGTGAAATTTTAAATTTTATATAACTGTACCAAGTATTTAATTCATTTTAAAAATACAATCTAAGGTTTTATTAGAAAAAAGTACAATTGCAAAGTACATCCTCTTGCAATTTGCATATCTAAACACGACATCCATTTAAATTTACATCTTATATATGAGTTCAAGTGCAACTTTATTCATTTATTCATAACTTTTATCTTTCAACATGTGAAAAAAAGAGCGTCAGATTTTGCCTTGTAGAAAACATAGCTCACTAGAATGTTGACTACATCAGCCTTACTTTGTGTTTTTTGGCATCTGCAACTTGTCTATTTCCTTGATCTTTTTTGGTCTTCTCTGGTGTTTTTAAAGAAAACCAGACATCGGCTGACACTGATTAAATAACTGACCGTAGCAGCGAATGTAGGCTGCCAATATTTACATCTCACCGACACCCTTGTCTTCATCCTATAGATGATGGCACTTTGGGCAACTGCTACTGTAACTGTGTTACATATATAGGCATAGTAGAGAGTATGTGGCATTTAAAGGCATAGTTGGAAATTATTTGGAATAATGGGAGATGTACATAATATAGTGAAGATTCATAATGCGGTATGTACAGGCATTTTAGGAAATTTTATGGTATGTAAGGGCTTTATTGGAGATGTGATATTTGAGGGCATAGTTGGAGATTATATATGTGGTACATATAGCCTTATTGGGATCCAAATTATGTGGTATGTTACGGCTTAATGGGAGCATATGTGGTACATATAGCACTACAGTTTTCCTACAGATTTTTCATCAAACTCAAACAAGTAGTCTTCCCTGAAAAATGATAGAACCTAAATTCTTCCATGAAATAAAATCTCAAAACAAAACACCTCCTTGAAGAAAATCCAGTAAACCAAATTCTTCCTCGAACCAAATTCAACTTAACCCTGCCTCCCCTTCAACAAATCTCTCTCTTGATCAAATCTCAGCTAACAATTCTTCTTTGAACCAATCTGAGCCAACTCTCTCAAAGACTGACCAGCAGCACTCTACTCACACTGGCACTAGCGACTGAACAGTAATTCCTGGAATTGTCCAACAAACGGTTTCTGTCTTGGATTCTGTCAGCGCCGTTTCCAAACGTCCATCGATGTTGCTGATTGTGCGCCCTATTACACAATTACGGACGAGTCTAGACGCTATTTGCCAACATCTGCCGAACACTTCTTACTTCTAGCCGAAAGAAGATCCAAGCATTAGTACCTTTTTCCTCGGGGTAACGTGCTTGAGATGTCCATCCTTATTAAGCCAGCTGCGATCGTGTTTTTCTCATTTGGAATACAGACAAAATTGATCATGCTGAATGCCTTGAAGGTGTTTATAATGAAGACAAATACTTATCAATTAACGTGGCCTGGATCCGTGATTGTCCGTAATGTCATTGGAAATGTCTTTCATTTGCCTGCGACTTTGATTTTGTGTCTATTTGAAGACATTTACTTTTAATGATTTGTAAGAAATGATGTACATCTTCTGTTAATTATGGAAGTTAATTTGGTCCTTGAAGTATAGACTTGATTGATGGATGGAATGTTAACTGGAATAAAAAGAATCGATTCAATATATCAGTTCAAAGGATGATGGTATCTACAGTATTTATTTAAATCTGCACTTACTAGGTTCGTCATGATCTTCATGATTCAGGATAAAGTTTAATCATGTCCTTATTGATTCATGACTCTTCCTGATTCTCTATTCCACACTTATTGATCTTAATAAGTCCTTCAACTAACTGCATTTACCAATAAAATATCTGAATTGTCAATAACAGTGACCACTAAGTTCAGCATCAATGGACGTGACTTGCCACATGGGTGGGTGACCCGCTTCATTACTAAAGTACCTGAGAGTTTGCATACGCTGAGACATGAGTTGAGAGACTTATGGTGTCACCTGGGTATGTGACTTTATTCAATTTATGCCTCTGTTCACCCAGCAGTAAGTATGTACCTGGTGGAAGATGTGGAGGTGACCTTAGAGTGCCAGACTAAAGCAGGGTACCCTTGCACTAACCAATCTTAGCCCTAAGATCAATCTTAGCCAATGAAAAAAGATGGGCTTACGATGGATCTTAGGGCTAAGATCGGTTAGTGGTACGACCCCCACGTTTATAATATTGGAAGCACCCTGAGATTTGTGCGCTATATAAAAAACATAAACCATAAAGAACATGTTCATCAACAAAGAAAACCAGTCAGAAATATTGCACAAATCCTCTCAATTAAATTTTACCCTAAAATCAGCCATTACTTCTCAACTTATCCACAAGCCAATATGCAACTCCTCACATATACACTTATGCCATGTAACCGATATAAATTTTAACCTAATATGCTCCTGGTGCCTTACTTAAAACCACATGGTGTGTATCATATCCTGCCAAATGTATATTGTTAAGGGTTGATCTGTATTCAACATGGTATAATTCGTCCCAAGAGAGTTCCTTCTGGAACCATATCAGTAGCAGGAAACTCTTCTGGCTTTGATTTCTCATGCTTGTGTTCCTGATGGAACCGTTCTGACATCATATCGATAAGTGCAGGTTTGGCGTACGCTCTTGGTTTTAGAAACGTCTGCCTTTTTAAAGTTACATGCCCAAGTGTGATTTATTTTTGTAAAGTGTTTTGGTAAACCGAATTTTCACTCAGAAAGACATGTCATAATTTGTTTCACTTTATTTCTTTTTTTGTAGACAAGAATATATGCGATATACATTTTTAAGCATTAAATTGTTTTGCCTTCAAGTATATATATATATAAGACTTCAATGTGATATGTATATGTTGACAATGCTCACTATCAAGTTTTTGAAGGAGGTTTGGAACTTCTTAAGGAGCAATATTTTTGGAATAACAAAACAAACAACTTCTTCATTGTGAACAAACACAACATTTGAATCTATATATGCTTATGCCTTTATCATGTGACATTATATAAGATTTTATCTTGTATGGATGTCATGTCTTGCTCTTATGGTCATGTCATACATCAATTATATGTCTCTTTGAAGGTCGAAGAATGATTTATTGACATAATACAAAATAAATCACAAATTGTGTATTTGCATGTTTTTTTTTTTAAAAAGCTGAAATCGATACATATGATTTTTTAGAAAAAATAAGTTGAAGATAATTGGGTTTTTTCTCAGCATATGGAATTTATCCTTGAACCATATGAATTGTGATGTAGTTCAAAATATTTGTTTTAACACCACATTTTTTATCTGTTGTTTTTTTCCTTTCTAAGAAGAACTTCATGATTTTCACATTCTTCAAAGTGTTTCAAACAACAGTACTGATTTCTTCTTCACTGTCACTTAAAACCTTCAACTTAATGCAATAACAACCATTTCATTAACTATTTCATCATCAAAGTTATTTCGATAACCAAATTTTTTTATTCCTCATATCGCATTAAGATTTTGAGATCAAATTTAAACATCAAAACGCCCACCAATATCAAAATGTCATCTTGAAAAGAGCTATAATCATTGAATTGTCTTAGAAGCTTGAAGCAATGGCTGTTTGGGTAAAGACATTCCATTATTGTCTTAAAATCTTGTTTTTATACCATAAATAGTAAGTTAAATCTGACTTATATTCCATTTGATGATACTTTGAAAACAGATTCCTGGAATACATATTAAATTCTATTAATCATCATTTCTAAAATGAATTTCAGTTTAAAAAGATTATAATTTTGCTAAATTACTTTTGGTTTTTATTTTTCAGAATTTGTTGTTGTTGTTTATTTTGATAATAATATTTACTGCACTCTTTCCATGCAGAGATTACTCAATGCAAAGCTCACGCTTTGTATATAACCCTGATTTTTTTATACTTTTAGTGCCGTTAATATAAGCATATCAATATGGACTTATCATTTACAAAGAGAACTTAAATAGCAAATTTAAATAAAAACATATTAGAAATACATTCTATTTAGATAATCAATAAATTTGGTATCCCAAAAACAACAATGTCATATTTGAAACATCCAAAATATGACAAAATTTAAAGCAATTTTCAAATATATTTATATATCCCTTTAAAAAAAAAATGACAATCCTATTTTATTTCTACAATAAGAATAACATAAAAACATAAAACTCCCATCCCAGAGACATATATGATGTCTTGATTGCTACTGAAACATCTATTATGGTGTATTCTTGACAGTGCTGTTTGCTTTCTCTTCTTGAAGACTTTGCACTGCAATAAAATAAACACTACTGTCTGATCAATGTTTGATGAATGTTTGACCAGCCACAATAGTCTCATTAGCATTATCTTCAAGGTGGTAAAATCATGACTGTGAGCTAAAGACTGAAATAACAGAGTCTGCATTGTGTTTGCTTAGTCCCGCCTCAAGTACCGAGTTTGAATCTGGTAAAGTCATAAAGCCTTGAACTATGGTGCGGTTGTGTCTTGTTTCACAACAGTTTCACCTTTTACAAAGGATATTTACAACCTTGAAGTGTCCATTGTTTGCTTGTTGTTCAAATACCTTTTGGATCGTGTTTCAGTACCTCACGATTTATTAAGACAATTTAATTTACAACATGCTATAAGAAATTCTGAAATGGCTTTTAGTATCAGTAGTGACATTATTAAATAAGGGAGTGGAGATTTATGAGGGCTTCTGGTAATTTATAATCACTTATGTTTAATTCACAAATTGTCTTCAATAGATACAGAGTTTTCTTGTCAGTGTCAAAAGTTTTGATAGATTAGAGAAACGAATTTAATTTGTTGTCATACTGAACACATATACTCTAATGACAATTTTAGAAAAAGAAAGAGTAAGCTGATTTTTTAAAGCATTTTGGAGATTATTTAAAGTATTGCAGTGAACATAATATTTGACCATCCTTACATTTTACCATCCATGATTCTGTATTTTCTTGGTCCACTTTTAAATTCTTAAGTCTGTTTTACAAAACTTGGCATGTCAGTGCTAGACATGTATTTTCATATATAGTGGTCATTCCATTTTTCAAATGTTTTCCATTTCCATGGTAATTCTATCTTTGTGAACATTTAGGCTATAAGGTCCTTGACTAACATACAGTTTCAGAAGAATTCATTTCATGCTCAAATTTAACTTCTTCATGTTTGATATGCAGTAAAATGAAGCAGAACTCTAAACATTACTATATTTCAGGGCCATAAAGCTGAAGCAATCTATAAATTTGGTGACTTTTGGGCCCCTAATTAAAACCAATGTTCACCCTTTCCTCCAGAAACTGACATCTTATATACGAAGGAGCAAGGAATAGACCAGAAACGTTAACGTTGTGACCTACAATAAAGAAGAAGTTGTTATCCATAATAGTTGTCTTTACTGTATTACACCAACTTCTAAATGTCACTCAATAACCTCATCATGTATAAAGACTTCTCATCCAATGGGAATTATAAATTGTAGATTTTGCGACTCTATGGCACAAATAGAATGGAGCCTGATAAGCTCCAGAGCCAATGGCTCTATTTTATACTCTGAATGGCTGACTAATACGGACCTTCTCCTACCTTAATTTTGAAAGAAGGGGTGCACACTTTGTAAATGAAAAACCTGTAAGTCATTATGATAATGTGCCATTAATCTCCTGAAATCAATTACACTACTTGTGATGTATATAGGCTATAAAGCTGTTACTGCAGATCCTCTTTCACGAAATGGACCCCTGTCAGCGTGAAATTGACACCCACAGTCATGGTGAGATCTATATTAATTTACAACACCCACGTTGATTGATAGGGGAATGATTAGACATGGCAGTGATGAACATATGAGATTGTAAGACTTCATATACTTTTGTTGCTTAGGGGTAATGCGACAGTAACAAGATCCTCTATTTAATTACAACAGTCATCTGACGACATGTCTCCTCTCTTTAAAACTTGGAAAGATCTGTCCATCATCATATGGACATGAAATGAAATTGACATAGTTTTTAGTGAAATTGACATCACATGACATGGCAATGCTATATTAAGTTTAAGTTTAAGTAAGTAAAGTAAATTCAGTTTAAGCAGCTTTAAGTCCCTGGTTTAACTTTAATTAAAAAATTTCTTCATGACATGATCTTTATTTTCACAGTTAAAACATAGACTCCTTCTTGGTTAGCAATACCGGTAGTTCTAATAGTTCCCATTATTGGTAATGTAAGCAATGATCATCATCTATCAACTTTTACTTAACTGTAATCAACAGATGTATTTCATGAAATTATCAGGTTAAGCTCTCCTAGGGGAAAAGCAACTAATATTTTGTCCCATTTAGTAAATAAAAGAAAGAATTTCCATGATGCTTCTGTCACATTATGGCAAAAGACTGTTAATAACTCTCATCATAAATTGTCCATGCCTGACTCGCAGGAGATAGGAATTGTCAATAACGTCCTGAGACCAAAGAGCTTTTCCTGTGAGCATGAAATAGTGTTATCCGTAGGGTACTTGAAAAATCTTCTCTATAATGAGCTAAAATGGTTTTTGGGGTTTGCATTAGCAGAGATTAGCATCCAATCCAGACTGTCTGGTAATCACAATGAAAGGCTTAAACTCTTCCTTTAGAGTTATGTCCCTTTGGCACACTTTCAATTGAGAGTTATGTCCCTTAGGTCATTATTGCTAATGCTTACTCAACTCTGATTTACTAATCATTGTAGAAACCTTGTAATGATGTGTTGTGTTCTGATGAGGAAAATGTATTAGTTAATATGAATAATACTTGAAATAACTCTTTGAATATAGCCATTAGCAATATGTTGTAATCTCCCTACTGAGATTGAATATTTAAGCACAGATTTGATTTCAGCATAATGCCTTTATCTAACCACATTCAATAGAGACATCATCATTTAGAGAATGGAAACCTCATTTATCTGATAATAGAGAAACCTTTCTAAGGACGACAACAGACAACACTATTTCATGTTCTGAAGAGAAGCTACAGATTATCGTCATGAGAATAAGTCCTGTATTGTCCCCTGCTCTGTTTGTTTTATATGTATGCTGCTTCTTGATACATTCACATTTCAGACTTTTCAATCAATAAAAAGTGTGATACAAGTAAGACAAATAACTTTTTTGTTCCGAAAATGTGGGAAAATACAGGAAAGCTAATAATAAAATTAATCTTAACATGTGACCTAAAATTGTGGCAATTACCGGTAATTTTCATTGAAAGCCAAAACATTTTTAGATTAAGATACTAATTAAGTTTCTTCAACATCTTAGATTATGCAGAATGTTAAGAAAGTTAGATTCATGAGAGAGTTATAGGTACTCCAGAAAGTTGGATTCAACAGAAAATGGTTCTCCAGGAAATAGGTTTTTCAGGAATTTAATTTCTTCAGGAATTTAGGTTCTTCAGGAATTAAGGTTCTTCAGGAATTAAGCTTCTTCAGGAAGTTAGGTTTTTCAGGAAGTTGGAATCTTAAAAAAGTGACTCCCTCCAGAACGTGAGGTTCCTCTGAAAGTTAAGTTCTTCAGGTAGTTAATATAAGTTCTTCATGAGTACTTAATCATATCCATCAGAAATACTAGCATCAACTCACCAACATTTGTTCTGGCTGAGTTGGGGAATTGAGAAAATTGGGTTGACTTATGGATGAGGTTGACTTAATTATAGGTGAGGTTGACTTAATGGTGAGGCTGACTTATATGTGAGGTTGACTTATAGGCGAGGTTGACTTATAGGCAAGGTTGACTTAATGGTGAGGTTAACTTATGGATGAGGTTGACTTAATGGTGAGGTTAACTTATGGATGAGGTTGACTTAATGGTGAGGTTGACTTATAGGTGAGGTTGACTTATATGTGAGGTTGACTATAAAAGGCAAGATCCACTTATATTTGGTCATAAATGGTATCTGAGGTCTTCAGAAATAGGTGATTGAGTTCAGATAGAAAAAATGGTCCTGGCACGCTTGAACAACTGTTGTTACATATTACTTGTTGTTCTGTCAACATGCAGTGTGTATGTCTGCCAACACCTTGAGAGTTACATGAACACTGAGAGATGTACAGTGGAACAGGCGCAAAACACTCACTACTTCTTTGTTTGCCCATGGCAGTCTTAGCTATTCTGCATACTTGGCACATATACATGTTTTTGGATCGGTGGCTTATTTATTCATTGGCATTTTGATGTAATTACCAAATTTGCTGTCTAGGTTTTTATATTATGACTGTCTGCCTTGCTTCTTTGGAGGTTTGGAATGGGGAAAATCTTAAAAAATACTTATGAAAATTGGTGCATTTTTGTCCCGATTAAGGGAGAATGCATTCTCAATGTTTTTTTTAACAACATAAGCTAATTATAAGAAGATGTTTAGTATATGAAATTTTATGAAAGATTTGATGGTTAAGTTATTATATTTGCTATTTTCTTTTGTTCATGCAATTGAATTATGTCACTATTCTTTAATTTATAAATCAATGTAGTTTCTTGTTTAAGGGTTCTCAAAAATGCCATAAACAATGCTCTGAAGTAAAAAAAATAATTTGTAAATAATATTCGTAAATAATAAGAAAAAATAAGAAAAGAAATTATTAATATTTTTTTTTAATTTTCAAAAAGACATACTGTCCAGAACAACTGTCACCTTAGTTCATTAAGATTTAGTTTATTATGGCAAACAGACATGAGAGTAAATTAAGAATCATATAACTTAAAAATGAACTGGACTTCTCCATATTATATTTTGATTGCATGGTTAATCTAAAATAAACCACCGCAAAATATTCAGTGTGATTGAATCCCATCCATTAAAGTCATTTTCTGTCTAAATCGCTACAAAACACTTTCACAGTCAAACCAATGAGTCTATTATCTTCTCCGTAAAGACCCCTTAAACCAAAAAAGTAATTATAAATCTGCACTTTTTTATTCCAAGTGAAAGATGATCGTTCCAATTCCATTCAAACACGTGGAGGAATCCAAGACAATTTTCCCATCTTCTGTTAATAACAGTGCTGGTTTGAAGAATAAAACGGTTTCTATCCTTTGACAGAGAGAAAGTGTTTTAAACCCAATCTTCCTTCCGTGATTGTAAATCTCTAATGACAAATCTGTCTTTTTCAACATGCGGCAATAAATTGTGTGGATGATGCCGCAGGGTTTTGGGAATTAAAGATAAAATCCTATTTACAGATGGATCACCTAAACTTCTTTATGTCATCATCAGTATCCATTATGAGACAATAAGAAGCTTATTGACAAATCTAAGCAATAAATATGAATCTTGTCAACATTTGAAACCCATCAAAACCAAGGCATATGACAGCTATTAAGTTTCTTAAAGATTGCTTTCTTGAAAATATGATCGTTTTTGGAATGAATAATTATTCAAAATGATATTCGTCGCAAATTGCTAAAATATTTCTGACACATTGTCATATTTTGGTTGAAAGTTAATAATTGTGATATTGATTAATTAATGATAGAATCTGACAATGATGGGATAAAAAATGTGAGTATTTTTACACAGATTTGTTATATATCTAAATTATTTTTTTGAAGATAATTTACCTATCCAAATTCAACAGATAAAAGTTGTTTTAAAAACAACCTTGTCTGTATTTTCAAATTATATATGTCAGATTTCTTACATAATAAGAATAAGACAATGTGGAATTTACCGATGTCTGCTATAGATATAATTTTCCATAACTTTTTTATGAAGAAAATAACTTACAACCGATAATTATGCGTTAAAAGAGTAATTTCCAGCAACAGTCAATATGTTTCAATGAAATAACACCATTGATAATGTTTGGCATAATTCTGTGACCCAAATAAAATATGTATACTGTATGTTTTTTTTAGATGACACATGATTAAATGGATAATTTTTCTATTTTGATTGCTACATACATGATCATTACAATAGTTAATCTAAATGCATGATAATACCAATAAGGTTATCTACTGACAAGTAGCACGTCAATTGCAGCCACGGCCATCAATCTAAATTGATAATTTGCATATTTATGTGAATATATTTCTTCCACTCAAAATAAATTTTAAAGACACATTTTGAGGCTGTCACATCAGAATTCATTTTGAAGTTACAACTTTTTTAAACGAAAACCAAAATCAATATAGATGAAATTGATAACCTTCATCTTGCTTGATATCAACCAGATGTTAAAGTTGACAGTTATGCACTTGGATGCATGCCAATAGAATTCATCAAGCTAAATGATTTTATAGTGTTTGTATGAATTTAAAACTTCTGATTTTGAATTTATTGATTTTTGATATATCACAGTAAAGCTCTTAGTTGTAAAAAATAGTTAACAATAAAAAGATGAATTCTATAACAAAAATTAATTTTGAAAATAACGAAATTTAATCGATTTTCTGTGTATCTTTTTCTATGATGTAATAATAATAATATAATATAATAATGGTGATTTATATAGCGCTAAATCCATAAGGCATATGGTCTAAGCGCTAGCAATAGTAAGACTGAAAGAGGTGTGTCTTTAGTCTGGATTGGAGAGAGTCAAGTGTTTGGATTGTATTATTATCTTCTGGTTCAGAAATTTTTCTTGATTAAACATTGTATTTTATTGGAATAATAAAAAATGATCACTAAAAGACCTTCGTATTTCTTAATCTTAACGTATCTAATTTTCTAAGGAAAGGATTATATATTCAAGAAGTTGGTGAAGATTGAAGAGTATTTTTATGGATATACAACTTCTTTCTTCTGTATAAGTGACAATTTGATATAGATTCTAATATGGTTGTCAAGCACATTCTAATGTCAGATATACATACATCTACCTATAATTAAAGAGTCAGCCTGTGGTTCAGACAGCTCATTAAATGTTGGCTCCCGGTGTGAATTATGATCCACGCTTAATACAGAACACATCCTGTTTTTGCAGAACATGATCCCTAGTATAAAGACTTGCATTAGCGTGATGCCGTTAGCAGAGGATGAGACTTTCATCAAGGGGATATGCGTCTTGTAATGGCTGTTATAAGGTATATATAGGTGATCAGTCTTGTAATGGCCGTTATAGATATATATAAGTGATCAGTCTTGTAATGGCTGTTATAAGGTATATATAGGTGATCAGTCTTGTAATGGCTGTTATAGATATATATCAGTGATCAGTCTTGTAATGGCTGTTATAAGGTATATATGGGTGATCAGTCTTGTAATGGCTGTTATAGATATATATGGGTGATCAGTCTTGTAATGGCTGTTATAGATATATGTCAGTGATCAGTCGTGTAATGGCCGTTATAGATATATATAAGTGATCAGTCGTGTAATGGCCGTTACAAGGTATATATAGGTGATCAGTCTTGTAATGGGTGTTATAAGGTATATATGGGTTATCAGTCATGTAATGGCTGTTATAAGGTATATATGGGTGATCAGTCTTGTAATGGCTGTTATAGATATATATAAGTGATCAGTCGTGTAATGGCTGTTATAAGGTATATATAAGTGATCAGTCTTGTAATGGCTGTTATAGATATATATAAGTGATCAGTCTTGTAATGGCTGTTATAGATATATATAAGTGATCAGTCTTGTAATGGCTGTTATAGATATATATAAGTGATCAGTCTTGTAATGGCTGTTATAGATATATATAAGTGATCAGTCTTGTAATGGCTGTTATAAGGTATATATAAGTGATCAGTCGTGTAATGGGTGTTATAAGGTATATATAGGTGATCAGTCTTGTAATGGGTGTTATAAGGTTATAAGGTAAAACAATGGTCTGACGTTACAAATTATCTTGCGACGTCACATTGTTACCGTGGTGACGGGGTGTTCCTAGCGGCCGCTCATCATGACAACAACTCTCTTATGGCGTAATTACAAGGATAACATCATATAATAAATGGAATATCTGTCAATTTCTGACAAATACCATGTTTATCTCATCTCAAGAGGTAGAAATGTTATATATAATATATATGTTTTATTTTATTACTATTTAAATATGCATTTTCTACCTCACTCAACGAGATAAACATGGTAGTAGTCAAGAAAAGACAGATATCCTCTATTATCAAATAGTATTATTTAATAAAATAAATATTATTTCAGTAATTTTAAATCCAGTCCTTCCTCTGATCTGATATAATTCAAGCTTTTTTCCACAAGGTCAAATATTCCTTCTGTTGGTATAATTTGGAGCATTTCCTATTAATATCCCATATTGGAATGGAACTCCATTTAGTTTATCGCTACAAGAATAATTTGAAGCATTATCATTATCTTCTTAATAGAAATTTCTTGATATCGATTTTTTAAGAGATTATCAAATAATTTGAAGAAATACTTCAAACTTTTGTTGAATCAAGAATCTGTATGTTGAACTTTTCAATGAAACAGTCATTATTGTTTGTTATGAAAATATTTTCATTATAAAAAAAATAATGCAGACTATTTATGGGAAACATAACTTCAAACATTTTCAAAACATTAAATGTGGCATGTGAATACATGTCAATTTTCCCCATTTCTTTTGCAATCATCTCTTCATGATAGCTTTTATGGCTTTGAGGAACCCATGATATATGAAATTGATCTGTCTTTTAGCTGCAGATGAAAGACACTCGTTTCTGTTCCCTTTCTCTTGATAACATTTTGTGTCTGAAAATCATTTCAGGACTATTTGGATCTTTAAAAAGAAATCTTGAATTAAAATAATCTCAAATATTTCTCCTCATTGCCTGTTCTTAAAGGAATTTGGATCCAAAATTCATGCAGAGCATTTGGCTTAAATCGTTTGAGGTCAATTCTTCTGATCCTGAAGTCAATCATCTGGCTTTAAAGAATTCAAATGAAATCCCATTTATTTCTGATTTGATCCCTATTGACCCATATTTTATATTTATCATAAATCAATCAAGGTCAGTTCATTGAATTTCAGAATTTCAAGAAAATCAACTGAAATCATAAACAGTATTCTCTTTTGACCCAATGCCAAGTGTAATGACAAGTATTCATCTTGTGGAAAAAAGTGGTGTAGTGTTGTTTTGAAGAAGTGGTGTAGTGGTGTAGTGGTGAAGTGGTGAAGTGGTGTAGTGGTGTGGTGGTGAAGTGGTGAAGTATGTGGTGTAGTGGTGTAGTGGTGAAGTGGTGTAGTGGTGTAGTGGTGTAGTGGTGAAGTGGTGAAGTGGTGTAGTGGTGTAGTGGTGTGTAGTGGTATATTGGTATAGTGGTGAAGTGGTATAGTCGTATAGTGGTGAAGTGGTGAAGTGGTGAAGTGGTGCAGTGGTGCAGTGGTATAGTGGTGAAGTGGTGTAGTGGTGTAGTGGTGAAGTGGTGAAGTGGTGTAGTGGTGTAGTGGTGTATAGTGGTGAAGTGGTGTAGTGGTATAGTGGTGAAGTGGTGTAGTGGTGTATGGTGTATAGTGGTGAAGTGGTGTAGTGGTGAAGTGGTGTAGTGGTGTAGTGGTGAAGTGGTGAAGTGGTGTAGTGGTGTAGTGGTGTATAGTGGTGAAGTGGTGTAGTGGTATAGTGGTGAAGTGGTGTAGTGGTGTATGGTGTATAGTGGTGAAGTGGTGTAGTGGTGTAGTGGTGTAGTGGTGTAGTGGTGTATAGTGGTGAAGTGGTGCAGTGGTGTAGTGGTATAGGTGGTGAAGTGGTGTAGTGGTGTAGTGGTGAAGTGGTGTAGTGGTATAGTGGTGAAGTGGTGTAGTGGTGTATAGTGGTGAAGTGGTGTAGTGGTATAGTGGTATAGTGGTGAAGTGGTGTAGTGGTGTATAGTGGTGAAGTGGTGCAGTGGTGCAGTGGTGCAGTGGTGCAGTGGTGTAGTGATGTTGTGCTATAGTGTGCTGACCTCTCACGCAAAAGATCCAGGTTTGAATCTCGGTGGAGATATCAAAAGTTTTTAACCGTGGTCTGATACTGTGTTCTGTCCCTGGGCAAGACACTTCATCCACATTGCAATCGGTCCACCCAGCTGTTTAAATGGGTACCTGACAACTGGAACTACAGACCGCAGAGTGCTTAGTAGCGGCACCGAAAGTTCTGAGTAGTGCCTTGAGCAAGCTTTAGTGCATGGAAGAGTGTGCAATATAAATATCCACTATTGTTATTATTATTATCTGAAATAGTTTTATTGTACCAAACGATCAGGATGTTTTAGATGATAGCTATCAATGCCTGTTAACCAATGTCCATACTGATATTTGCTAGGAGCTAGATTATTGCAATTTCAGCCATGTTTCCAGTATTTTTATGAAAGCTGTGCTATTTTCTCTCCCTGTTATTGATCCTATGTGAGATTTCTTCTTGTCCAAAATCATCAGGTTCTGAAAATAATTCTTGTCAGAACAACTTAGATGAAGATAAGACACTTCCTCTGTTAAGCATTGATTCTTGTCTTAGTTTACTACAATGTATATGAAATATGTACAAAGTAAACTGTTTTTGATTTCTTTATATACATATTCTTTGTATATACATTATTGGAGAATTAATTCAAACCAGGAATATGAGCAAAGATGGTCTGAGATGATATAGTCCTACCATTACTTGTTCTTTGAATTTTTTTTAATCATACATTTTCATCTTATCAAAGATTGTTTATTTCATTTAAAATATCATTATTTAAAGAATTGAAGTGAAATGAGATTTTCTATTCATAATTTAAGATTTTTTACACTTAATATCTATTTGGGTAAATTTTTGGATCAATGTAATAATCTTAAAAATGGACAAACTTTGGTCTTCTTGTGTCTTCAACATCGACCTCAGAATTTGCCTTAATCCACAAATCCATATCGAGATATTGATCATAAAATGGAAAAATTTAGTCTACTTGTGACTTCAAAATAAACTTTAGAGTTTGCCTCTATCCATAAATCAATATCAAGATATTGATCAAGAAATAAAAGAATTTGGTTTACTTGTGACTTCAAGATCGACTTCAGAGTTTGCCTTTATTCAACATCCAAAAATCAAAGTCCTTAATGTTGGTCATGAAAAGCAAGAATTATTGCAAGTTTACTTATGTCTCCGATATTGACCCAGATTTATTTTGGTCCCCCAAATCATCCAAAAATCAAACTCGATCATGGACATATTCCTTGTCTTAAAGAATCCAGATGGAAGTAAGACCTTCTTCTATCCATCCAGTGCAGAGTCTCATTATTGGAAAACCAGAGAGGCAAAGCTAAGATCTTTAAGTGCAGTCCTTTTCAGGTGAATTCTGTTGATATGAGTAGCTTTTTGTTTTCTGTCACATGAAAGATTCCAAATTAGCTATCTTTGGACACATTTCCATTGAATTTTAATAAAAAGTCACGAGCATAGAATGGTTGACTCTATAAATCAATCAATTTCTGAAGTAAATTTGCTGTGAGATACAAGTTTTTGTACCAGTTTGTCACCTAATCATTTACAGAAGGTTTAAAATGGTGTGAAGGTGTTGTCAAATGATTTTATCAAAGGGAACTATTTAAATTGTTTGAAAACAGGAGCAGGTTTTGAGAAATTATAAATTGTAAAACTTTATGAAGCTGTAAACTTCACTCAAACAATGAGGTTTAAAAAGTTGTTTTTAATTATATTTTGATTAAAAAGTTTATTTTTAAAAATCTTGAATTGATTTATATATTAATATGACATATACAAAACTTACAGGAAAAAGTATCAGTCAAAAGGCTGTGTCTAATTGTTTCTTCGAAATTACAGCTTAGTTTAAGATTTTGAAATCATTTTAAATTTGATAAAATAGATAAAAATATGATCATTCAATAGAAATCAACGAACTCTTGGAAAGTATAAACACACTGAATATACCAAGAATGATCCAATATGTAATGTAGCTCATTAAATACCTCATAAATTGAAATAAAACAATCAGTTATGAGAAAAGAATGGATTCCAAAATGTTAAATGCAACTCGATCAACATTGTAAATATAATCAATGTAATGCCAAAGAGGAAGAAACCTAAAGAAAATGTTTTTTTTTATATGAACCCTTAATTACTTTATGATATGTAACTAAACCAACATAAAAGTATGTATGTCTGACCCTGCGGATGGTCAGTGTGTTTCTACCGGTCATTTTTTGCTGACCAGTCATCTTCAATATGGCTGGACGTCTTATCTTACTTCATAAATAACTGTTAATTGACAGTAAGGCATGATTTATTTTCATTGTTGAACCATTTTTTTGCTTATTTTTAACTTGGGACATATAAATCAAAATTAATAACAAAAATGTAGTGATTTTATATATCATTATCATTCACAATTGTAATTTATAAGATATTTTCTTCATTTACTAATTCATAAATAATGATTTTAATGATAAATGAAGAAAGTTTTCATATCTCATTAAAAATAGTATTGTTCAAAACTTTTCAATAGCAAAAGGAGAAACATAGATCTCTGACAATTAACTTTGGAATCTGCAATAAAGAGAAAAACAAGATTACTGGGCCTTATTTTCGAAGGTCTCTTAGTGTTAAGATGGTCAATTACTTAAGGCAAGCACTAAAAGAATTTCTTTAATTTGGCAACATTTTTATGTGGGAGCTATTCTGAGTAGCATTTTTTCCAAAATTGATCCAAATCATGGTATGAGAATCCATAAAGCAACTAGATTAAAATTGTTCTCCTAGAAGACATTTTTCTTGTATGTATATTGGGTGTGGTGACATTATTAGATGTCACAGCATTTGAACATTGAAAATGGTAATTGCAGGCCTACCAAAGATAAATTCGAATTGCAATGAAAAGAATAGAAATGCACACATAAAGACACGAATATGCATCTTTAATAAGCGATACGGAATGGAAAAAAGCTAATCTTCACACAAATGAGACGATCAGCGATTATAAATACTCGAGGACGTGAAAAGAAAGACGGGAAGCGCAACACTGTGACTCCGCATGCTCAGTAACCAAAGCGAAGCAAAACATGACATTTCTACGATATGATGAAGGTTGGATATTTATTTCATGAACATTTTAGTAACCAATTCGACCCTTCTTTTATTCATAAAACACTTTGCGATGAGATGTAAGAAGCAGGAAAGGCATTTTAACTTCCCAGTCGAAGGAGTCAAACTTGATTCCGCCATTTTAGAATTGGACAGTGCATGCGCAGTCACAGTGTTAATAATAATAATAATAATTAATTTATATAGCGCCGAAAATCCATCTTGAAGGTGCTCAGTGGCGCTGTACACAAGAGAGAGTTATTGGTAGGATTGGCGGAAGAGATAAGTCTTTAAATCAGTGTTGTTCTTCGCGTCTTTCATTTCGCATCCTCTTTGGTAGGCCTGTTTTACCTTATCTGATCTAAGCAAGAAAAGTTTATACACTTCACATACATTTACTTCTATTATGATTATTATTATGAATGTCTGGAACATAATCCTATTCACAATGTTCCAAACATTCATAATAATAATCATAAATGTCTTGAAGTATTCGGGGGCGGGATAGTGCAGTGGTTAGCGCGTTCGGCTTCGGATCAAGAGGTCTGGGGTACGAATCCCGCCAGGGGCACGGCAACTTTGTCTGCAGTAGAGAACTGTTCTACACGCAGTAAGGTTTGGGTGCAATGCTTCACTGAATTTCAGCGTACTACCACCCATGGTTCGCTAGTTCCAGCTAATGCTCGCAGGTTTCACCGCAATGCATAGCCACATGGCGTTGCAGGCTTTCTCCCTGCCATAATACTAGCAGCCATGATATAAGTGAAATAATCTTGAAAGCGGCGTTAAACCCCAACTCACCTCCCCTCACCTTGAAGTATTCAAATTGTTTTCATAGGTAAAACAGTAAATATGATCCTTTGATGTTTAAATTTCCTCATTTCCTCTCATTTCCTTACATTCCACCTGATGAAGGAGTGAGTATATACTCTGCAATGTCATGTATTTTCACATTAAAGAAGTTGTTATCCAGAAAATCTTCCTGTTCTTATGTATGCCACTTCTAAATGCCCTCCAAAGACCTTTAATGTATGGAAAATGTTATAGAATGACTATTTTTATTTTAGATATATTTTTGTAATTAAATGAACAACATTTTTTTAATAAGAGGATTTGCAATCGGAGATGTGAAGAAATTCTATCCAATTTATGGTTTATCTGGGTAGTAAAATGATATATGTTTCTTATTTTAGCAATAAAAGGATTGTAACATCAGAAGTATTTGTATATAACGCTAATGATTTTTTCTCATTTAATGGCAGTAGCATTGTCCTTATTTTCATTAGTTTGTTAAAAATATTGTTTATGACGTCAATTGATCAAGATTGTTTTCTATTTAAAAAACAATGTTCTTAGCCGGTTGTTTGAGGAGATTGCAAGATAGGTCAGAAAAGGTTAGATAGAAAATGATTAGAGTGAATCTATTTAGAAATATGCCTGATTAATTTATGCCTTGAAAAGATTCTAATGATTTCTTTTTCACAAAGGATATAAAATTATTTCTTTAGGGTTGTCAATATATTATTGATTTTCATTAAATATGTTTGAAAAACAAGATTTTGCTTTACCATATTTTGAAAATAAATTTTTACTTTTCTAATAAATGTGACGTTTATTACCAGTTACAAAATGATTTAGAAGGAAGGATGATAGAGCCTAGTTAACATCTTTTTACAGTTGTTTGTAATATTTATTTTAAAAAATAGATTATTTTCAAATTATGTCCTCAGCACAAGATCTTGATGATTCCCTTGTGAATTCATAACTCTTTTGCTAAGACACAAAATTATTATTGGAAAATATCTTTGTATTGTGAAAATCTTAGTTTTGACAACACAAACATTACACAAACACATTGATTTCAAATCATATCATCATTTTGATAATCAAGATTATTGCAAGATTACTACCTCCTTCATAGAAGAGCAGAAATTTTTTCTGCAGAACTGTAAAACCGTATCCACATATACGTCAATGGAGACCTCAACTATACATCGTTGTTACTTCAAACCTGTCATTGACATAAAGGAAAATCTTTAATTAGACCCAATCGAGGTCTTGGATGACAGCAGTGGCTTGTCTAAGACTGAATCAGACGTCGTAATGTTTGCTGATCAATAATAAACATTGATTTCTAGAAATCACAATACATATGTTGGCTGATTAGTACGGCTACGCCGGCAACTGGAGTTGACAATCGGAAATCGGTCCCCTGTGTTTCTTTCTTTATTATAGTATTTTGTTGTCAAATTTCAAGATGAAAGACTTCATTGCATGGTCCGTCCTCGCTGGGGACTCTAATAACACGAGCAAGGCAAAATTACAATAATTTCCTAGTATGATCGTTTCACTTCACAAAGCAGGCACAAGATTTATCTGATTGGATGAAATGGATTGATAGGTTGTGAATTAACCCTTCTCAAGTGACAGCTTAACTGGAAGATTTCATTTTTCGTTTTATTTGTCATTCATTTGAGAGAATGACTTTCATATTTTCATTTTTCAGATTATTTTGGTTAAAAATTCTATAGGACAATGTTTTTCAATTGTTTTGATCTTAATTCATACATTTATTTACAACTCTGTGCATACATATGAAATATAAACACTCTTGCACATACTGAACAAATGTACGGTATCATGATGATACTTTACATGTCCATTCTATCACAAAAGCTTTTAAAGCTACCAAGCAACATAATTTTGGTTCTTGCAGTTTTTATATCAAAGTAATTATCAAACATTTGGTATAATAAAGAATGAACAACTTTTTGATGTATATAACAACTTCTCTAGTCTGTGTAAGTGACTTTTTTTCAAACTGATTTCCAGAAAGTCATTGGGCAAAGCTTCATATAGATAAGCAATGAACTTAGTATCTAAACTTAAGAAAATGTATACATACAAATTCATTAAATTTTTAACAAAGAGTCTAACTATCTTCACAGTCCTTATTAATAACTTGTTTTAATGTTGTGTTTATATATTTATCAAGAACTTCATATTGCTGTAACAACAGAAAAACTTCACATTTTGGCATTTTATCCAGAAACAAGCCAAGAATTACTTTTCTGTTTACACGCTGTAAGAAACATCATCCTAACTCTTCTTCAACATAACTATTGATCATTAGTTTTATATATCTAAATTGCATTTTGTATTAAAGTAGAAAAATAACTTCGTTATCCTATAAGTATATTGACATGCCACCAAGCTTTGAGTATTGAAAGTCGTCCATTATTGTTTGCTATGACAAACACCTTCGAGACCGTCCATCAAAATAACTTTTGATCCTTTAATAGTTTTCCATCAGGAATACGATACAAGGGACTGGCCGATGTTATTCACAATTAATGTAATTGAAGAACTTAAGGACGCCAAATAGAAGTTTATGTGGACTTGCCTCCGATGTTTGTGGATCATTTGGGAAAAATAACTTTAATCTGGGAAAACGGTACGTTTCAGCAACGATTGCACGGAATGCTTTGCGATATTGGGAATATTGTAGTGAGTCAACCTCAACTACATTGCATCTGATTTTGGTTAAGTGTTTTAGTCACAGTAATTTTCAGAAATACATTAGAATATTTTGAAAACCCTGGTGAATCAACAAGATTGGATCTGATTTTCATTTTGGCTTTAATCTTTGAGTAAAACGTTAATTTTGAGGACAATCATATAATGAATTTTACATTTGATTAATTGTGATTTGTTCTAATATAATTATCAATTACTCCATTGAGATAGACATTTAGATTTTGATGTTTATAAATTCATGGGAAAAAATATGTTTTAAGATAATTTTTATTTCAAATATTTTTTATGAAAATGATTTGTGAAATGTACACTTGGCAGTAGATGGAAACTGAGATGACTTAGAAACTTAATTCCTTTGGAACTGTGTATTTCTGTTCTTTTAAAACATAAACTTTTTAATATTTAGCTGAAGCAGAGAAAACTTTGACATTTTCAAAAGTTTGTTATGTTGAGTTTCAATTATGTATAAACCTTTAATTACCCCAGAATGCTGTTAAAACTACTACCTCCAAACGTTAACACACACTGGAGTTATCAACTTTGTGGTTGTTGACCTAAAGTGGACAAAATTTTTACCCTCCAATTTAATTTGGATTCTTCAAAGACAAATTTTATATCTGTGGAGAAACCCATGGTCCTCAAGGGGCTGTAGCACGTTTTCTAATGGACATAAAGAAATCTCACAAAATGGAAAAGAAATGTTACTAATTGCAAAACAATCCACTTTGGGTGATAAATAAAATTTTAATACCAATGGTTATTGTTTGGTAAAGCAATTTGTTTTTTCATCCTTGAATTATTAAAAGGTGTTCACATTAAAAAGGCTGTTATAATTCAAAATTTGACACCATTTTATATGACTAAGTATAATAAGGTTGTGTAATGGGCTGTTTACCCTTTAAGTAAGGATATACTGTATATATACTTTTATTATAAACCAGCAAATTTAAACAAATATACATTGCTACACTGAATTTCAGCGTAGTATCACCCATGGTTCGCTAGTTCCAGCCAATGCTTTCAGGTTTCATCACAATGCATAGTCATATGGTGTTGCAGGCTTTCCCCCTGCAGTAATACTAGCAGCCGTGAAACACTCTTGAAAGCGGCGTTAAATCCCAACTCACTTCACCTCACTTTTTATTTCTTCTTGAAATGCTGATTGACCAAATTGTTTTTTAGTGGATTTTGTATCTGTTGATAAAGCTGCCCCATAGTTTCTATTATTTTGTTTTTGTTAAAATCTGTAGAATTGCTGCTCTATCTTCTTATCATCATAGCTTCTGCTAATGATGATTATTATTGTATGATTAAAACTTAAATGAACATTCCCATTAAAAAATGTTTCGAAGTTCTAAAGTTTACTATTGGCAGTTTTTATCAAGTTTCAGAGTTACAAAGTTAACATAAAGAAAATCTTTTAATTATCACAAGTTATTGTTAAAGGAATTAAAATGATTTTCAATTAGACTTACTTTTAGGATCTTTGTACTCTTGCTAGCGGTGCTAATGATAAAACATTACTTCTGAGATCTAAAAGATTAATTTACGTATTTTCCCTTGCTTCCGCACATTGTTAGTGAAATTTGTCATGCAATATATCACATTTCTGTCTTCAATCCAAGCTTACGCAAGACAGGGTTTTACACTAATTGAGGTATTATTCTAAGTCTGTTGTCTTTAGCTTCACTGGTGACAGAAATGAATTTGAAAATAAAATTTATTTGCACCATTGTAAGCATAATCAGCGTCATTCGGATTAAAAAATGAAAAATAAGTCAGTATTCGTAAGTTAAATGTAATAAAACTGAAAAAGTAGTTGAATTGTAAATAAGGTTAAAATTTATTTTTTAAAGGGTAAATTTTCAAAATTTGGTTGTAATAATATAGAAGACCCTTATATCTCCTAAACTTTAGGTCTTTCAATTCAGTTCATTCAATTTTAGTCTCTCTGAGAAACCTATTCTTTTGCCCCCATAAAAGCATTCAGATAATCATTGTAATGGTTAAGGTTAAGTTGAATATGACATAATGAAAATATTAACAAATAGAGGATATTTGTCTTTTCTTGATTAAACAATGTTTATCTCATCGAGTGAGGTAGAAAGTTTATATTTTCAGGGGTTGCACAGCTTTCTACTTCACCTGTTTCTGCATTTCTAACGGTCAAACTATTTTGTTTTGTCTTGTTTGCCAATCCTTTGATGAAAATCACTCTAGGGGTGAAACAAGGTGCTCTACTTTCTCCTTTTATATTAGTGATGAACTAGCGATAACCTTATCACCCAGGTCTACTTAAGATAGACTGCGCATATGTTTTATATGATCAATTTTCATAATTACATCACATATATGAGGGTAAATATGCCTTTAAAGACTATTTATGTGATTTTTTCATATTTTCCCATTCATATGTTGGTCAGATCATTTTATACCCTCCATTAACTTTATGATTGCTAAGAGTTAATAAATCTTGTTTCTTGAACATCAAAATGGTTTTGTCAATTGAACATATATGCAAGTTTCTATTTACTCCTTGGAAACACAATGAAAATTCAGTTATTCATATATAATGTATCCTACAATGATCTTTATATCAGTTCAACTGAACTTGTTGACTAATCCAGTTCAATCATATTATATGAAATTGATATATTTGAACCAATAGAAATGCCTTTGTAAATTTGAGTTTATTGTTGTAGATCATATCTTATCAAACAGTGATATTTGATGCAAATACAGTGAAAATAATGTCGACAGAATGTCAATGAAATTCAAATTGCTTTGAAAAATATTTTCAAAAGATTAATATTTTTTCTCTTCAAATTATTAAGCCTTTTGAAGATCTTACCTTTTGAAATCTGAAAATACTATAGGGGATAAAAATGTCAACTCATATTGAATCACTATTCAAAGGACAAAACGTCTCTTCTTGTATGATACAAAAGAACAGATCTCTTGAAACATGAGTAATCTCATGGAGGATATATATATTAACATTTATATCTTTATGTTTGTTGCTTGTATTAAAACTTTAGTTTCTGATGCAAATAGAATCAAACAAAATTTTCTTTGTAATCTGAACATATTTGTATGCATGCAAATCCCAGATTTATTTATCTTTTGTATGAAAAGCACACAAGTAATTTTATGTGAGTGTGTAATGAACTAAATATCTGGTCTTATTAATTTCTGCACAAAATCTACCATGAAACTCCATTTTGATAAAGACAAAGTATAAATTAATAACATTTTGACCATTGTCCTTGTCAGTTTGAATAAATAGAACAATCCCTTTAACATTTGATTGACTGACCAAACCATTCTTAATGACCAACTTACAGGAATTTAAACTTCCTGACAAAGGGAATAAACAGAATTGGGGATTTATGGCCATCTCTGAAGATAGAGGCTATCGGGGAATATTTTGGGACTTATGTGTAAAGGGTTATGATGAACTTAAAGTATCAATACTGTTCAACTACTAATTGTAACAAGGAGAACTTTCTCTTTAAGAGACAGTAGCACATTTTTGCAAATTTTATTTTTTCAAATTTCTCATTCATAATAATAGTTTATGTCATTTATATTTACTCTAGAGGGTAAAACATCTTATTACACAAACCAATAATTATCTGTAGTGTGTAAAGCAAAAATTGCATGGCGGCCATATTTTTGTGAGCACATTTTATATTTTCGAATGATGAAAACGATCCCCAAGGGCTTTACTGAACCATGTACACTCATTTTTTAACTTGATTTTCTGAAGAGATATTGGTGTTTTACTATTGGTGACATAACTTTTCAAATACATTTCATCAACTTATTTCAGTGAAAAAACGTGCTACTGCCCTTTGAAGAGAAAGACAACCTATAAGTCTCTAACATAGATGAAGATGTTAGATGTGATTGAATAACAAATCTTGACACTTCTCTTAAACAATTCATTGCAACTATCATCCTAACCTTTTATCATCCAGTTACATCCTAATTCATTGTTACACCTGGTGTTACACTAACGAGAACTTTTACCTGCATTGTAGGTAAAACCCTGGGGATAAGACGAGCCTCTATGGTTGAGTAGGCGTGGCAGATGAACCGTACTGACCCCGGGCTATCTGGATCGAGTCATCGCCGTAGTGACACGATGAAGATGGTACAGGGATGACTTACCTGTCTTGCATTGTACAGGTGAGACAATATTTTGGTTTTAATAATTCATATGTTCCAAACTGAATATGTTCTAAGCCATCTTGTGATGTTATGTTAAATTATCTTCTTTGAAGGTGTGATTATCTTAGAATTGTTTTTAAATTGTCTGTTTTCAAATAAAAAGACGATACATACTTTAAATAAAAGAAATAGGAAAGTCATTCATTGTGTTTTATTTTTTCAGAAAAAGGGACACCAATAGATTTATTTAGAACTTGTTTTTGAAAATATCTTTAGGAAAGATATATAAAGTTTGTGGATGCTCAACTTCTTTAGTGCAATGGTTGTTGAAAGAAGTTGCTCCACCCATACCCTATATTACCCCTTGTTAAAATGAAAAAGGCCTCTGTATCAAGTTATTACCAACTTCTGTTCCTTTGATAAAATAATCATCTCAATTTTGAATAATAATCCATTATATTGTTTTAATTAGAAAAAAAATAAAGATATAGATATTGAATGTGGCTATTTTCACCTTTGAATAAAATATGAAAAATAAAATAAAACCAGTTTAAATGTTGTGTTTAAATACAAGACACGTAAGTAAAATTGATATATCCTAGAAACTCAAAACACATAATGACTTTGAAAGTATGCTACTTGAAATTTGAAACCAAGTTTTCTCGTTAGAAGTACCTAACACTGTTGTTGGTATATCAGTTTGTGAAACTGAGAACGCTTTTTCAGGTGCTCTATTTATTTCCACGAGTCAAGCTCGCAAACACAAAGCAAGGATATTTTGTGAAACTCTCATCACATGCTCTCAGTGAAAGCTCAAAGACCAACACCTGCCTTACCAAAGTCATTATAAAAAATCTCCACCAAGAAATGTTATTTCTAGAAATAGGAAAATAATGAATAACTGTGTGGAGAATATTTAGTCAAAACAATGGTGCACCCCCCCCCCCCCCCCCCCCCCCCCCTTTTTTCTGAAAAAGGTACACATACAATAAGTTGTATTTTTCATAAGTTACAGTGAGTGTGGAACTCTTTTATTTTCATTAACAAAAATGTCATACAGTTCCTGTCGCTAACCGACAAGGTTGTCTCTGGAACTGGAATTGCTGTCTCAACCTGAAACACTTTGGTATCATAGGGAAATCATCTATCACTTGTAACTGAAATTGAAATTATTTGCACAGTGTTAGAATCATACATGCAAAAAAGAGACAAAAGAAATTATCTCAAAATGTCGCATCTTGGAAACTGTTGTTGTTGTTTAAAGCTGTAACACTAAATACTAACACTGGGAGAAATCATCAATCACTTATAACTGAAACTGAAATTATTTGCACAGTAAGAATCACACATGCACAAACTGGACAAAAGAAGGTTTACTGAAAATGGTGCATCTGCTTTAACTGGAATAGCTGTCTAAATCTGAAACGCTTTTGTAACATTGGGAAATCATATATCACTTGTAACTGAAATTGAAATTATTTGCACAGTGTGAGAATCGTACATGCACAAAAAGAAAAAAAAGAAAATTATCTCAAAATGTCGCATCTTGAACAACTGTAGTAGTTGTCTAAAGATCAAAAACTAAATACTAACATAGGAAGAAATCATCCATCACTTTTAACTGAAAATGCACTTTGTTCTTGTTTGATATTTAACTCCGACACATGATAAATCTGCTTATCAAACATGTGGACACATGGCAACTTATAATAACTGAAATTGCAACTAGAATAACAGTCACTGTACTGTTAGTCATCTATCACATATTATTTGACAGAAAGTGAGGTGAGGTGAGTTGGGGTTTAACGCCGCTTTCAAGAGTATTTCACTTATATCGCGGCTTCTAGTATTATGGCAGGGAGAAAGCCTGAAACCCCATGTGGCTATGCATTGCGGTGAAACCTGCGAGCAACGGCTGGAACTAGCGAATCATGGGTGGTACTGCACTGAAATTCAGTGTAGCATTGCACCCAAACCTTACTGCGTGTTCTATACTGCAGACAAAGTTGCCGGGATTCGAACCCCGGACCTCTTGATCCGAAGCCGAACGCGCTAACCACTGCGCTATCCCGCCCCCTATTTGACAGAAATGCAGTTTTATATTTTTTAGGGAGGGTATTGAGACAATCACAATTATTATTTCTATCAAAATGAGGAGAAGAAAATGATCGAATATTTCATTTTGTTTTTGAAACTTTGAAGTATTATATATACCTCCTGCCAAAGTTTTAAAAATGATAACTCAACAACTAAAGATGACGATATACAAAATCTCAAAAGAAAACGACCGATTTATTTTCAATGTATGACTCTTTGTGTATTTTCTGGAGCCTTCTTTACATCATATATGTTAATCTGAGAACTTATTGAACTTTTATTTTCATATAATAGAAGAAATAGATGAAATCAGAATATGAAATTGAATCAAGTTTATATTGGCCAAAATCAATATATTCAGCAGGACTCAATACCATGAATTTAAGTTAAGTATTATTTGATATTTGAAATTTCTTTAAATATCCTTTGATATTTGAAATTTCTTTAAATATCTTTTGATAATTTCTCCTGTTTAAATTGAATCCGTAATTAATCCATAAAATCTCTTTTTACATTATTTATGGTAAATTTTGTTTACCTCCCATTCAGATGGATGTCACAACCAAAGGGAGAATTTGTTACACTTTAGATTGTTTAAGAAAGGGGATAAAGCAACATTACTTAATGAAATCCCATTCTGTATACAAACATTTCTGGGTCAGTTTAGTCAACTCAAAGTACAAGATACATATAAACATGTCGAAGACGAACCGCTAATGGATTGCGAATTGTTAAAATAACTAACAGACATTCTATCAGTTACCATGGACCTGTACAGCTTAAGTGTAAAGAAAGCCACTTCAAACATGTCTCTGAAACCTGCTTCCAATGTTTTTTCTCCATTTCTCAGATGGCCTAAAAGATACTTTTGATTGTTGTTCTTATGTTTTTGGGCTTTTCTTAATCACTAACATGCGATCTTGGAATAATAGGGATAATTGACGAATCTTTTAAAGCATTTATTATACCCCAGCTACAAAGTAGTAAGGGGTGTAGCAGTTGTTATGTCTGTGTGAGAAATTACCGTTGTTTAAAGGGGCAGTAGCATGTTTTTTCGTTCAAATAAGTCGATGAACTGTATTTGAAAAATAATGTCACCAATAGGGAAATAAAGTTAAAAATAAGTGTACATGGTTCAGTAAAGCCTTGGGAATAGTTTTTATAATTCGAAATAATAAAACGTGTTCACATTAAAATGGCCGCCATGCAATTTTTGCTTTATATGCAACACTATTATTACCACTACAGATAATTGGTTTGGGTAATAAGATTTTTACTCTCAAAAGTAAATTTAAATGACATAAACTATCATTATAAATGAGAAATTTGAAAAAATAAATTTTGCAAAACAACATCCTACTGCCCCTTTAAAACTCATCTGTTACAACAGTAAATGACGGGGTCCATAGAAGTAACTTAGCAAAATTTAGAAATTAGAACAGCGTAGATAATGTAAATCTTTGTGTTGAGGATGAGACATATTTTCTAATAGTTTGTAAGTCAATTATGTTCTAATTTGAGAATTCCGCTTTCAAATCTCATCTATGCTAAAAATCCAGCTATCTACTTCAGACCAAACTACATTTATCATGCAGAGCGACGATTATCAAATAACGTAGCTGATCTGATTTAAAATATGTATAAACGTAGATTATTCACTCCCACCTCCATTGCAATTTTCGATTAACATTTTATCTGAAATTTTAAGATAATGTATATATCTAGTTGTTTTATGTGCAGTTCATTTTATCACATACAGTGCTTTTATCATATGTTGTAATAATCAATGACTTTGACGACAAAGGGGAGATTTCTCCCTTTTAACCCCCCTCTCATCCATCACTGCAAGGACAGAACAATGTTTCAAATTCACAGAGCCTGTTGGGTACATTTGATGCACAACAAGAATTTCTTGTTGTTATCTTTATGACAATTGTTATCATTATTTCCTTTCCATGTCAGAATTGTATCTTGTATCTGTAGGCAACCAGAATTATCAGGCATAATTGTAAATCCTTATGCTTTGGTTAAAATGTATATGATTGAAATATTGAACTATATTATTTTCAAGAACTGTCATAGAAGAGATTAATCAGGATATTTATTTTGGAACATCTTTATAAAACTAATTGTATTAAGAATCTGAAAATCTTCCTATTCTTTGATCAGTACAATGTCATGAAAATTGATATTTCTCAAATTTCAACCAAATTTTATTTCCAAACCCTTAAGAATTAGTTTAATGCACTTGACTTTGAAAATTTGTAAGAAATGACAAGTTTTATTTTAAACTGATAGATGGGCAATAAAGGTCATCTTGACATTTGAAACTGAAGTTATTTTTTCATTTTGTACTCTATGATGGATTTATAATTGTACCCTTGGGGATTTCTTCTTGCTTTACATCCTGATTAACAAATAGGATGACAAATTAAAGATATCATAACATCTCAAAATTTAAACAAATCCTTCTTATAATGACTGCCTTGGGATATAGGCTTTGAAATGACTTTCATGTTGTAAAAATATCTTCATATTATTTTCAATGATCAAATTGAATGTCAATCAATGAATTTTATCCTTTTTTATTTTTATCATTTTTTATTAAAGAGAATATGGATATGAAATCAAAGGAATTACTCTCAATTAGAATCAATGGTAATGTCAATACTACATGTTTCAATTGCAATTGACAATCAATCATCTGAAATATACAACCAAAGAGTACAAATATGACAACTTGCCTCTCAAACAGTTCACAAATATACAGGAGCGGTGATCCAGGTGTCATTGGATAAAATGCAATTAACAAAGGCTTTGGTGTAATTAACAAAGGAACTTCTGAATTAACACCAGGGTATCTGCAATTAACATCGCTAGGGTTGCAATTGACATGCAATACGCATGAAGAGTACGCAGCAAGTCACCCTCCACTGATGCAATGAACAAATGGAATCAATCAAGCTGACAATAGAAATCACAAGTCCTCCTTCGCTATTGTAGGCATCAATGAGTAGGCGTTACCCTTCAGTGAATGTTTGCAGAAGGAGAATAGGCAATGACAAGGTGTTTGGATAACAATATGCATACCTGAGCAGTACACCTGGCAGGTAAAAGCAATTAGGAACAGGTAATGTTTTGACATGCATCATTAGGTGGTCCATTGTCTTGAGTACTGTTGGTTTAGGTAAAGATCACCATAAGTGTATGATGAAGTTAATAATGGGATGTTGACTGTCGAAATGAGTTCATTTCTTGAAGGACTCTACTGGAGGAAAGACGTGAAGTAATATTCTGGTAAGCCATGCTCTCAAACACTGGATAGATACACAAGTGTACTGGAGGAGATAGAAATATACAGAAGTTCATGGTGATGTCACATTAATACCTGAAGCAATCTGAAGGTAATTACAAACAATATTTGTACTGATTTATACATTTTAAACTACATTGACAGTCTCCATCCATGTATTGTAAGCAAAAGTTTCTTTGAATATCTGGGCGTATTAGTGGTAAAGTTTTGAATTGGAATGCATAACAAGATCTTGTTTTCTTCTTGTATAATTGATTGTTTAACTGAAGACTTTGATGAGAAAATTGCATTGACATTAGTTAAAATTGAATTGTGACATTATAATTGACTCAGGTATCAAAAGCTTGTTACAGTTTCAGGTAGGTTAATGAACAGTAGATCAAGGTGTAGATTGATGCAGAAGGCTATAGATGGACATTGTTGTATACAGACGTTAAAGGTGAAGTTATATTGACACTGCCAGTGGCTAATAAAGTTTCGAAATACAGGCATCAATGATGGAGTTCATTAACAAAGGTAAATAGAGTTACTTTCAGGAAAAGTGCCAGGGGTTCATTAAGGATATACATGTTAACCTTTATGTGTATAGAAGTGATTCTTTTACTTGAGAAGTCAACGCTGAAATTGCATTGTCGTTATCAGTGCCCATTAGTACAGGTAATTAACAGACAGAAGCTCGTTAAGGCACATAGATACAACTTTGAGTGGCATACCTTGATGTACAGGTAGGTTAACGAAGTGTAGATAAAGCGGCTGATTGATACAGATCACCTGTGTGTTCATTATGTGGGCTTTGAAAGATAGGAAGATGTTACTGACGAACAAATGATGATACCTATTACCTTATATATTTAAATAGAAGTAGTTGAGTGACAGAAGTGGCGTAAAATATATTTAGTGATTTTTATTTTTAATGTCTATTTGTTCATTCTTACTCATTCTCTTTGTTCATTTTGGAATTAAATTTTAACTATTGACAAACTGAAAAATTATTACCTTGATGTGTATGTTATCAACTCCCATTGGTTGTTCATTATCATTTTGTTGCATCATCATATTGGTTTGAATATTTTTTTAAAAAAGCTTAAGTTTTTACAACTCTATGCTGGTTAAACAATCCATTAATTTCCTATAAATACAAAATGTGTGATATCTTGAATAAATATATACAGTCAAGCCGCGATAATCCGGCCACCGATAATCCGAATCTTGCAGTTTCCGAACGGTAGGAAGATGTAACCAAACTAATGTCTATAGTAGTCCTCAGTACTCAGTAGTCCAAACAGTTCACTATCCGAACGTTTTTGATGAAAAACGGAATCGTTCGGATTATCGAGGCCTGACTGTATATCTATTATCCATTGAAGTAACTTTACTTATTATACTGATGAAAATAGTACATTTATAAGCTTACAGATAACATTACACCTGTAACAGTAATGTTTCAATAATTGTGAAACGATAAATTTCTTGGATCTCTATGGCTTTCAACAGTCGTCTTTAAATGTATACAAATGTGATTTCCTGTGCTGGTATATAGACGTCAAGTTATTTTGTAACCATAGCCGCTATCTGCAAGAATTAATGGTCACTTTGGGAAGGCACGAGGCATCTTTGATCAGAAACTCTTTGAATTATT
This sequence comes from Gibbula magus, assembly GCA_936450465.1. Lineage (NCBI taxonomy): Eukaryota > Metazoa > Mollusca > Gastropoda > Trochida > Trochidae > Gibbula > Gibbula magus. The sequence goes on from OW388294.1 coordinate 59,811,352, forward strand.
AATTTGTGGTTAACCCCATGGCGCCAATATATGCATTTGTATTACCATTGGAGCTGTGTATTTGTATCTTTGGTTCAAAGGGTTAATTAATGGAAAAAGCGCCCTCTGGGTATCTAGGTAGTGAAAAATGTTTGAGAAAGACGTGTGTCTGAAAAATACTACATCTTGGAAGAATTAGGTACAACTAATGATGAAAATGTCATTGAGGATGTTTTTTATCAAGCTTCTATAGATATGCAGTGAAAATGGTACATTGTATCATCTTCCTCTGGCGAGGTCATGTGGTGTTCGACAACCCCAAAATGTTAATAAAAAATTTCTACATCTTTCTTCAAAATATTCTACAAGCCAAAATGGATTAAAGCTAATTAAATAAACCAATTAAACATTTCTATTTAGAAAGAAATATGCATGTCTTATCATTGGCATCATTATTATTAGTTTACATATGAGGCATACTTATACTTATACTTATAGGCATATACATGTCATTTTACTTGTTCTTCAGAATTTATTCTGTTGATTTTGGTATTAGATTATGTCAGAATATATGTTTTTCAATTGTCATGTCTATTTAGGTAGAAAAGATGAGAACTTTGGATACATCTCTTTTATTAAAAATCCTTTTTTTTGGTAATTTTTAATTTAATCTGCATGTAAGATGTAAGTTTTTGAAGGGCATTTAGAAGTGGAACTCATAAGAAATGGAAGATTTTTGTTTTATTGACTTACACAACGTTAAAGGGACACTGCGTCGAGGATAAAAATGAGTCTCATCTTTATCTCACTGAGCTGATTAGAGTGTCTGCTTATGAGTTAAGCTTCTCTTCACTGTCTACGGTACCCTGTCTACATGCAGTCGTTTTTATTACCAATTACAACAATTGTCTGAAATTCGGTGTCTGTGACTTGTTAGTAGACATGTTAATCAGCATAGGTAGATACACATGATTTGATTTTTATTCTCGACGCGGTGCCCCTTTAAGAAGGATATGATTAAATAAAGATTAAAACATAACAGTGTCAAAGATCTTGTAGCATTATCAAAGTAAATCCCTTCCTAAGCAAAATATTTGGACAACTTCTTTATTCTGAACATACACAACATTAAGAAGTATATGGTTCAATAAAAATTAAAACATAAACTTTATAACACACTGTCATTGATCTTGTAGTATTATCAAAGTAAATCCTTTCTTCAGGAAGATATTTGGATAACAACTTCTTTATTGTGAACATACACAATGTTAAGGAGTATAATGCTTACTCCTTCATCAGATGGATTGTTTAAATACACTATATGTAAATATTACACTAGGAGGTTATATAAAGGAGTTCTTTGATCCTAGATTATATCATTGTTAAGGTAGAAGTTTACATTTAACTGAAGTGTTGGCTCCACAGCCTTTATCTTCAGGAAACATTTAACTAAGTAGATACAACATGATAAATTTCTTGTTTCTTATCTCGGAGAAACAAACATGAGTATCTTTGTACCTTGTTGAAATCTGAGAGTTTCCCTTTCTCTAAAACAAAATCCTTTAGTTTATTGGAGATACTAGTCCTTGATAGTTTCATGTTCAAGTCTGATTTAGTGTGTAGATGAACCGAGATCTCATTGTTTGAAGTCAGCAGCATCAAGATAAAGGTGAAAACAGTCGAAAAACAATTTTCTTTCATCATCTCGAAGGAGGCAATTAGAAAGAAAAGCTCAATTACTTTAAGTGGATCGTCTATGATACTCAAGAAAACAAACCAAACTTGAAACTTTTTTTCAAGTAGGCTTCGATGATGGAAGATAATTAGGTAATGAAGATAAACAGTTTGTTAGGTTTAATTAAAGCTGGCTCCAGGCGCGTTATTGTCGTCTTTATGCCTTTGTGTTTGGATTTCTTACTTCTTTAGGTGTAAAAGTAGCATAAGATGGCCACATAAACCCCCAACTCATTTTCTATCCTGGTCCCAAAGGGTTTGGAGAGTTTAGGGGTCCCATGGGGGTGCCTTTCACCGGACAAGATAGTTTGAGTCAGTCAGTGAGTGATTTAAAACTTTCTGACACCATATATAGCCTCGGGGAAGCGGTGTCAACGACTTCATTGAAAGTGTCCCCGCTGTCATTCTTATTTAAGGGCAAGTGTGAAAGACATTTGTCACCTTAAGTAAATATTTAATAAGTAGGATTACATTTATTTAATACATAAGCATGCCATTAGCTAACTTGAATGAAAGTTTGATAAAGTATGTGGTGTTTTCTGTTTAGAGATCTAGTTAACGAGCAAATTGACTCTTATGTTGCATATGATGTCTCTCTGCTAAGAATCATTGAATAGGAACCAAAAAAAACAATATCCTTAACATCGTTATATTTTTTTTTTTTTAAGGGTTAATACACTAAATATCCGTAATAATTAATAACCAAAGTAGAATGTAGATACATTTCTCTTATTCATTGATGAATTTAAAATATGCATAACACATCTAAATATCTAATTTCTGATTAATTTTGTTTTTCATTCCGAAATATATTGTCTTCTACTTCAATCATGCATTGAAACTGATTTCAGAATGGAAAAGTATTGATAAAAGAAATTCATTTTTAATCTCATTATTGAGAAAGAATGAATTGTCAGAATTTGATATGAATTTACCTGGGAACAGATTCATTACTTTTATCTCTCTGCTTCATTAGGTTTTGGTTTGATCAGGAGAAGTTAATTTTTGTATCCGAAGGCATTATTTATATCAATGCCTGTTATCTTTGTTGTTATCAGTTATCGTGCCAGACATTCAGACAGTTGGATGTTATCAGCGGTTTCTTCCCCATGGATCAGTTATCAATTCTGATTGGTTCAAAATGATAACTCACATCTTTGCTATTAAAATGATTAAAATTAGTTTCATTGATTTTAAGTGTATGTTGCCGTATACAATTTTTTGCTTTAATATTAATTTTGATTGTTAATAATGATAATGGAATATCGTGTTATTGGTATTAAAAATATTTTTAGTTGTGTTATCTTTTTTTATTTATCAGATATTGGTTTAATGTCAAAAGTGATTGTTAGTAATGCTATTTGGTTGTTAAAGAAACTTTTCAATATCCTGTTCACTGTATGTTATCTTTATATCAACGATTCCAATTTTAGAAATAAGAAGACGGTCCTATCACAGGTTTTTATTTCATAAACCTTTTATTTGATTGATAAGCAACAATAACATTTGTAAGTTCCACCACAAATTTTGAATTAAAAATATATCCTGGGTTTTTACTTCAGCAATTTAATTGCTTGATTGATAAACAATGATAAAATTTGCAATTACCCCTTGAAATGTGCTTATCAGTTTCCAATTCCAAAAATCAAATCATATATTTTACACATTTACAGTGATATATTATCATGCAGTTTAATTGATCATAAAGAACAAGTTTGATCATTTTATTGTGCTGAAACATGTTCTTGTTCTTTAACTAAAAAAGAACAAATATGAAATGATATTCTTCTTATGAAAACTAATATTACGGCAAGAGCTCTTATGGTAAATTGTAAATATATTTCTCATTATTTTATAAATGAGTTCTTTCCAGGATTATATCTTAGTCTTGGAAATCAGTTCCTTTATTTCTTTTTCAATCAGTTTTCAATATATTTGCTTCTTTGCCTCTCCTTGTGATTGACATGTTAGTTTGTTCATGGTGCCAATCACAGTGTGAGTCTGATGTGAGAGGAAACGCACATTCGAAAGGAGTCTGTGTTTGTGATTCTTGTTTGATATGGAATAAGAAAATTACGAGAAAAAGAAGAATAATTAGTGTATCTGATTTAAACAGTATTTCAATTTTGTAAAAAAAACATGTACCATACAATGAATTAATTCATCACATTTCACCTGAAAAAAGAGAGTGTAACTACACAATATAGAGTTGTTTCTTGTTTTCTCATTAAATAAAGAATAAAAATAAATAACATAATAAATAAAAAGATCAGCCAACAGGCTACAAGAGCCTATATGAATAATAAACTTTATGAAAAATTATATCATTCATGAAATTAAAACAAGATTTTTCTAGGGCATAGTTAGTGTTCAGAGAATGTGTGAATTCCAACACTTTCAGAAGATTATATCAAACGAGCTCAAATGTTTTTCAAAACAACTTCTATCACGCTTATTGACTATCAGGGGAGAGAATTAAATTTGTCAAGTTGGACAAGTTCAAACTGATTTTAAAAATCCTTAATGATGCTTGTAAAATAGGAAGTTTTTTTAGTTAATTTTGCCGATGGAAATTTTCTCTGCAGGATCCAAAAAGGGTCCTTTTGATGCTTAAAAACTCTCAGGGATCTGTCATCTTCCTTTTTTGAGATTCTGATTGATATAGGGGATGCCTTTAGGTATCTTGGCACTGGAAACAAAGACAATCATTAGGATTAGGTTATAAGGGACACATTGACCTCCGATATAGTGTGATAATTGTTTGAAGGGCCTGTAGGGACAAGGGGGATATGTTCACCGGACCATGGTCATTTTGAACAACTGACCATTGTCCAGTAAGACACATCATCAGTGAAGTGACAGCTAGTCTGTTGGGGGCCACATCAAAGGATTTGCACACAGGTGAAAATTACCTGTTTACACACTTAGCTAACTGATGGTGATCTAAGGAGAGTGGATGTTTGAGTGTAATAATTGCTAGTCGGGCTTGATAGATTGCAAACCAATTTTCTAAGGAGAGTCGCTTTAGTGTGGAGAAGTCGTGTTAAAGGTAAGACATTTCGTTTCCGATCTTGGTATAGATCAAATAGCTTTTATGAAGGTGTGAAAATGAGAGGAAATTGGACATGTCTCTACTGTTTGATAAGCATTGCCGTCCAATGGTACCTTTATGGAAATATTGATACAGACGATGGTTGTCAATAGATCAAAGGAAAAGGCAGAAAGTGAGGCAGAGAATGAAGATTGAGAGAGGGAAACCTTAGATCCGTACACTTGTTTGGGTGTCGATTCTGGAAAAAAGTGGTGTTTTTAGGTGAGTGTTAAAACATTGATAGAGGGGTGTAAGAGCTCGCTTGTTTATTTCTGGGGGGTTGGAGATGTTCATTGCGAAAGTGACAACTACTTCTTGGTATGGATTTCAGGTAAATGCTAATTTGGTGTGCGCCTGTTAACACAAACAGTTGGAATCTTGACAAAAGAACCTCTTGGGTGAGACTGTGTGGAGAATTTGTTGAGAGAAAATATTTCAATCATTACCTACATCTTTGGAAGCATTTGAAAAGAAGATTCTTGTTTGTACAAGTCATTATTCTCCAGTTCCAATATTGTTCTTGTCGGAATTTTTTTTTAAAGTTATTTTTTTAAGAATTGGGCTCGTCACTGTAAAAATGGAAACTCCATTTATCATTTAACATGTTTATTTATCTTAAATGTTATCTACAGGAAGCTAAAAAATGATTTTATCTGGATACCACCAGTGGTAAGATATCTTTCTTGTAAAATTCTTGACATTTTCTCTCCTGTTGTTGTAAATATTTCATACAGGAAAGGTGTTTTAATATTTCAAATAAATTAGTTTCAAAAATATCTTTAACAGAATATATGATTTGTTCTCTTTTAGTTGAAATCCAAGCATTTTTCTTTTTACTAATTGGATATACTGTCTTAGATATAGTTTTCCTTTACCGTACTAATGATGAATATGATATCATAGTTTTCAGTCAAAGTTATTGATTCAGGATTGAGTTGGCAGACATCTGGTGATGTTTGTTTTCTTTATTTGAAAGGTAATCTGTTTAATTCTCAATAGTCAAATAGCAGCTCAAATTTCTGTGTTGGCTTTAACATAAATCAACATGATTAACACAGAGTAATTGATATTTAACATTTGAGAATGCAATAGGTGAATTAAATAAATGAGGCCTTAAAGGGTTTGGCATGTTTGGAAACTTTTATGTGTTTATGTTGACACCCTTTATGCAATTTTATTGTGAAGTCAATGTGGCTGGGTGAGATGAAAGGGTAGTGGGATATCCCTTTAGCTCAACTGGTAGAGCACAGGACTTTCACCCAGCGGTCCTGGGTTTGATTCCCATTGGAGGTGATCTCATAATCACTTCTGTTGCATCAACATTGTAAATAATTTGCAAAATGCAAATAATCAAGCTATCCTTCAATGACATCAACCATGTTTGATTCAGAAAAAAATAATATTTTCTCCCAAATTATTTTATTTAATTGAATCACCACATTTCAAAATAACTACCCTTATCAACATGAAAATTCCAAAATTTTTATTCATTACACTGATGGTCAAGATAGTCCGGCCATCCCGTATCATTGTAACTTGATAGACAAGATCACTCTCAGATAACAATTCCATCAATGACCAATGATTTACCTGCATTCTCAGGTAACAATCTCCATCACTGACCAATGATTTACCTGGTCTGACCAGCGGTCAATTCTGACTTTGTCCAGGACAGGCTTTCATTAGCAGTGACCATATGGACACTGGTCTGATCCACTGGCCGATAACAGCAGTAGGTGACAATTTTAACTGCTTTAACAATGGCCATTTAAGGCCATTAAATCAGATAAAGAAATTTCACTCTGTTAATGGCTTGAGAGGGATGTTGACGTTTAGCTGATAATAGAATTCATTTGTTGATGGTGGTGATACAGGGTAGTCTATGGAGGGTTAGAGGATGCTGGAATTCTTTAGGTTTCTTTGAGTTGCCGCACTTCCTGGAGTGTGTGAGACTGTGTGGGAGTTTCTGTGGATATATATGCCTGGATACATCTAGATGGAGGTATGTGTATATTTCATATTTAAAAAAACGGTTTTCATATACTGAAAATGTATGTTGTACAATGTGTCTCTGACTTTGAGTTCCATGAGTGTGTGAGTTTCTGTGGATATATATGCCTAAGATGGATGGTACGTGTTAAATTTCATAATTCAAAAAATGGTTTTCATATACTGAAAAAGTATGAAGTATATTGTTTAAACTGATTTTGAGAATTAGCAAGACATTTGACATAGAGAGTAAATGTATTATATGAGGATATGAACAAATAAGACATTGTGTCTTCTGGTGAATCCAGAAATGTTCAAAGGGAGATGGGTGACTTATTGAGGGGGGGCACCCGAGGGGGCATGATATCTACATACAAAATGTTCAAAGGGGCAGTTCACATCCCTTGAACCCCCCTCTGGATATGCCACTATGGTAGATACAGGATTCTAATTCATGGTATGTACTTAGTCGTTGTGTTTTGAATTAGCTGAAGAAGTTTTTCTAGTCATGAATGTTTATGGTAAATCATATTCTAACATCGTGCAAGGTTTCTTGTTGCATTTCATTCTTTTACAATGTAGTCCAGAGAACAGAAATAAATTTAGTTTTGAAAAGGTTTATTATGGGATCTTCTTTTATCGTGGCAGTGAAATTGTATATATGAGTTATTTAAAGGATAGTTCAGTTTGGGCATAGATAATTAATGGAAGAAATTTTCTTTGAAGCCATTAACAAATATTCTTAATTTGTAATTGACATTATATAACTTATCTTTTTAATTTTAAAGGTTACATATTTCATGATTATTTTTATGAAAATCACATTTCTATTTAATTCTATATTAAAAATAAATGAACTGCATCAAAACAGAGATAAGTTATTAAATAACTTGCATGTTTGGTATTTTATGTCAAACATTATATAATATGTTTAGATTTAGATTCCTGTACAATTAATAGAAGAAGTTTTAAGAAATAGAACTAATATGAAACTGAGCAACAAATTTGACTATATAGATACTGATAACTTCTTTATTGCAACTAAAATGTGTTTTAGTGTGGGTAATGCTACATTTATCATTATCCATTAAATATCATTGGCATAAATTTATCTTAATATATGAATTCTGATATAGGTTACCACAACTTTGTGTCGAAATTTAAAATTTTATGTAATATGCTTTAAAACAACAAATATAATGATAATACAATAATAAAGCAAATATTTTATGATACTCTTTATCATGTAATATAGGAAAACAAAACTTTGTGAAGACAAATTTTTAAGAGTTGATATTTTATGTCAAGAATATTACAAATATTTCAAGTAAAGGACATCATTATTCATTCAGTGCCTAAACATTGAGATATGATGAGCTTATCTTTTTTGGCATTTCCTTTTTTGTTTAATAATGTAGCTGTTTTGCCAAGACAATGTCCATCCGGTTTTTAATACTTTAACAAGTATTTTATCTTCAAGCACTACGACAAACCGTGATGAAAAATTATCTTTATCAAGTTTTTTGTTCCGTTTTGATAGTTTGAAAATTTGCAATAATACTATAATATTGCCATTGACGAATGAAAAAAACTTGGAATTTGAGTTTAGAAGAAGTTCTATTTCATTTTATTCAAGAATTTTCAACATTACCGAGACATTTTAAAAGATAATCTAACACTTACAGGCAAATTCATATTCAATATTATAACCACTGAAATATTTTTACCTTTATGTCACCTTTGATGAATATACATTACCTTAACGACTTTCAAGGTAATATGACATCTTACTGGATGTTCAGTTACACAGAGATCATGGTCAGATGGTCAGTCTCTACTGGACACGCTGTCTGGTCAGAATCATCATTCTGACCATGGGTCATTAATCATAGTGGTATGAAGCTCCATAACAGCCTTATACAGATGATTCATATGGTCAATCAATTTACAAAAGTAACTGTATTTAGTCACAGATGAACAGAAAGTTTACTAGGGATCCTGAGGTTTTGGTAAAACTCGGCTGACCACTGGTCATTCATAAATGTGAAGATCCACAACAACTTGATCACAGGTGTTTCACTTCTCAGTCAATCTGTAAAAAGATATCTGTATTTAGTTACCTGGACAGCTTTGATGAACAGAATGTTTACCTTCAGATACTAAGTTTTGGTCAAACTCATCACCCCAGCCAGCTGACCATTGGTCATTCATTATGTGTGTGAAGATCCATTACAGCCTTATACAGGTGCTTCATTTGTCAGTCAGTCTGTATAAAGATACCTGTAGTTACTTGGACAGTGCTTTTGCACAGAAAGTTTACCTTGAGATACTTAGGTTTTGGTAAAACTCATCACTCCAGCCAGCTGACCATTGGTCAATAAAGTGGTATGAAGATCCATAACAGCTGTATACAAGTTAGTAATTTTTTTTTATAAATAAACCTGTATTTAGTCACCTGGTCTGGTTCGTTAAACAGTCAGTTTGTCTAGGTTGTGGTCAAGATCATCACTCCGGCCACCTGACAGAGATCATTATAGTGGTGTGAGGCTCCATAACAGCCTGTTTACAGGTGCTTCAGCGGTCAGTCAATTTACCTGCAGATTAAATTTGTTCACCTGGCTTGTAAAATCACTTTAGCTGCTTGACCCCTGGTCATTAGACCGGTCAATGTGGTGTCCAGTTCCTGCAGCTGTCCCCTAAGTGGTCATTTAGCCTAAACAGGGATGCTGGTTAAATTGGAGGCAACTTTGTAGGTTTCACAGTTGATAGTGCATAGTAGGGTATCACCTATTTCTGTCAAGAGTTTTGACTTAATAATTATAAATCTTTGGGCGACTGTCAGTTTCCAATATGAAAATGAATATTGTATTTACAAGGGTATACTCTAATCCTATAGGTGTATTCTATATGACCTTATACAAGGGCGGATCTAGGATTTTTGAAAGGGGGGGGGTCCCAATAAATTTTTTTTACACTCAGTGGGGGGGGGGGGGGGGGGGGGGGGGGGGGTCCAGGACCAAAATCTCATACATGGATTTGAAAAGGGGGGGGGGGGACCCCCTGGACCCCCCCCCTGGATCCGCTAGTGTTATACATTCTAATCTCCCAGTATTTCAGGGAAACCCTTCTTTAGTCATTGGCCAATTAATTGTGATTTTCTTTATCAATGAGATGTGAGTCCTGTAAATTGATCACCCAGCATGGTTTAGCATTGCATTCAACAGCTAGAGGTTGATTAACGTTTATAATGTTTATTTTTTGTCAGAAATATTTGATAATTGCAAACCAATCCTGACCCAATGAAATTTAAAATTCTGTTATTAGATTAAATCCAAAATACAGCAATTTATCTTGAAGATTTCTCTACCATCAGTATACAAATTACTCCAAACAATTATCTCAGGCCCACATTATGAATATGAAAATGCTTATTATATGGATAATGACTATTAGTCCCACAGTCAATTATATGATCAAATATTGATATTGCTTGGAGTCATAAGGGACGGATACTCCATAGGGAGTTGAGACCAACTACAGCATCTCCATTAAGAAGGTTAATGATATGGCATGTGCTTAGAGCATGTCTAATTGTAGTTGGAGGGTCACCATACACACCCCAGGACCATAATCATACATAGCAGAGTGGCTGGCTAGTCAATTACAAATGAACAGCCAACTCAACCATAAGCCACACTTTGACTTTACAGATGTTACCTTTAGTTAAAGCTGTATTTACATGTTTTACATTTGAATAATGTATGTTAAGAACAAGAGGGAAACTGATATGGTTTGTTTACATGTTCATAAAACAAAGGTCATGGCTCATTTACCTGTTTAGATGGTTATTGTTTATTTAGTCATAATACTAGATGTTATTTTCTAAACAAACATGTTAAGGTGACTTCGTGACTTTTAACCCTTTGCCAATGAGTTTATCAGGATTAAGTATTTGAAGAACATTTAGAAGTTTGATTCATAGTGATATTCCACCTGTTTGTATATATTCCAAAATGTTGTGTAACGTCATGTATTGTCACATTAAAGAAGTTGTTATCCAATATCTTTCTGTTCTTATTAAAGAAGTTGTTATCCAGAAAATCTTCTTGTTCTTACCAGTATTAACCAGTGACCCAGGATTAGCCAGTGACAAATTTCAGATTCAGAGTTGTGATTCCTCTAAAATGGCCTCTCAGAATAGGATTTTATTCCAAAGAAAATTTGTTAATGCTAAGGATAGCTTTGGGATCAAGTTAAAACCTTTGTGCACCTGAATCCAGAAGCAAGAATGTTAGATGTTGAATGCAGTGTTTTCTTTGGCATAGACAATTTCACACCTTTCTGTGATGATATATTACTTTTGTTTTTCATTGTTGATTTGCTTCCAATAAAAGCATTCATAATTTGGACTGTTTCGATGAATATTGAATTAATATCGAACCAAAATGTTCCATATCCAACTCTGGTGTAATATCTATTTTTGGAATATTATTTGAAAACATCTTTTTGGGAATTGGACGCCGAAAATCAATACATATTGTATTATTGTTACATATTATTGTTCTTTTTATTACTTCTGGTTTGTGATACTTGGCGGAAATTTGGAAAGAGAAAGAAGAGTCAGCTGACAATGTTATTGAAAGGCATAATTGTGAAAGTGAGATTGTTATTTCTACATTTCCTGGACGGATTTTGATGCCAAAAAGTTGTTTTTGAATATTTGGATGTTGTGAAGAATTTGAACATTTGGATTTGGAGAAGAATTGAAAATTAGATTTCGATACATGATTACATTTCAGCATATTTGAATTTTGAGAAAAATATACGTTAGATTTTAATGCCAATGATGATTCATAGAATGAAATTGAAATACTTGAAGTTGACATTGCTCGTTTATGAGGGAAACAAGATTGAAGGAATTTAACACATCCGAAAGATAATTATATTTCCACATTCCCATAAATCATTTTCGAACTTTTGCCCCTGACGTCAAATAAACATCACCAAATTATCTCTAATTCTGTGCTGAATTTTGAATGAGGTTAAATCAAATGTCAAAACTCAACTTTTCAAACATTAAGTATAAACAGATAATGTTTTGTTACCCCTTTCCACTCTGAATGCTTTCTAACGTATTAACCCTTTCCATGAATGCTTTTCAAAGTGTTAACCCTTACAGGCTGGTATTGGAATATTCCAGGTAATCATATATGATGCCAGTGGCATTCCCTATTTGTGATTCCTGTAAGTTGGCAAAAATTCATTTAGCACATGAATTGTTAAAAGATGACGTTCAATGGGTTTAACTCCTATTGAGAATTTCACTTTCAGATTGATGACTAATATTAATGAAGTGAAAATAAGCCACTATACCATTTTGGGTTGCATCGAAATGCAACCTGCAAGCATCTGCTGGAACTAGCGAACCATGGGTACTGCACTGCATTTTAGTGAGTGCAGCATTGCACTCAAAACTAACTGCATCTAGAACAGTTCTTGTCAAGAGACAAAATTGCTGAGCCACTGCTGGGGTTCAAACCCGGGACTTTTTATCTTTGAGATGAGATTTAAAGGGGCCGTAGCACATTTTTATACTCAAATATGTCGATGAAATGTATTTGAAAAATAATGTCACCAATAGTAGAACACCCTTCTCTCTTCGGAAAATCAAGTTAAGAAATGAGTGTACATGGTTCGGTGTAGCCATGGGAATCGTTTTTGTCAATCGAAACAATAAAATGTGTTCACATTAAAATGGCCGCCATGCAATTTTTGCTTTACTTGGTTTGTGTAATAAGATGTTTTACCCTCTAAAATTTGCAAAGAACGTGGTACAGCCCCTTTAATGAAATGAAATAAAATATCTAAAAACACAACTTTGAAACATATATATTCAATATATATATATATACATGTGTTAACCCCCTTGTAGTGGTGGACACTAACAGCCTTAGAATTTCGAAGCTCGCTTAGTGTTGGACTGTATTAGTGCCATGCATTAGCAATGCCTTACAATTTAACCGCTAAGAGACCTTTGAAAATCTGGGCCAGGCACTTTAACTTAGCAAGCAAAAGGTTAATGAATGCTTATTCAAAGTGACGTTATTTATAACGATGCTCAAGCTATGGATGTGCTTGGAACATTGTAGCAGCGCCGGATGTTGGGCTTGCGTTAAAAGGCCGAAATGGTGCAAGGATATTAACGCTCGTTATCTAATTGGTAACCCGAGAGTAAATCACTCACGGTGCAGGTTTTAGGGTAGCGTTACTCACATTGCTTAAATTAAGCGAATTCATTTTCCATTACTGTAATGCTTCACAGAAGGATTACCCTGAATCAAAAATCTTGGTGGGATTATTATTATTTTTTTTTATCACGCTGGAGTGTTCGTATGTTTTTGATAAAAAAAAAAAATACACTTAAAAAAGACGAAATTGTTGATTTTAAAAGACACAACCATCTCTTCATGTGGGAATAGAATTTTTGTTAAATTTTACCTTGTCAGTTATGTTATGCTTTGATATTAACCAGATGCTAGTTAATTGTATAAGGATGACAATGTTTTTGAAGATAATATAATTATTGACATTTTTGCCGTTGATGTACAAGCAAGATATGAAAGGAAGAAAGGAAAGCATTTTCATCAACCATGTACAAAAATTGTGATGTAATATCACATTTCAAAGGGAACAACCGTAGTATATGTAATATGGGGTAATTTACTTGATATAATTACTATAAAAAAAGAATCCATTTGATACATTGAATTTTATAGAGAAAAATCATTTCTGTCTTTGCAATAGAGATGCATATATTTTGGATTAACATTGAGTTTTAAAGAGATAACCATTATTGTCTATATAATTGGGCAGAATTGTATATGTTATAGAGATAACATATTTCATAGTGAGTAACAACTGCTGTCTTTGTATTAAAGGGGCAGTAGCACGTTTTTTGCAAAATTTATTTCTTCAAATTTCCAATTTATAATGATAGTTTATGTCATTTAAATTAACTTTAGAGGGTAAAACATCTTATTACACAAACCAATTATCTGTAGTGGTAAAAAACTAGGTTGCGTATAAAGCAAAAATTGCATGGCGGCCATTTTATTGTGAACACAATTTATTATTTTGTATTACAAAAACGATTCCCATGGCTTTACCGAAACATGTACACTCATTTTAAACTTTATTTTCCGAAGAGAAGGATGTTTTACTATTGGTGAAGTTATTTTTCAAATACATTTCATCAACTTATTTGAGCGAAAAAAATGTGCTACTGCCCCTTCAAGGCGTTCTGTTGACATTCGAACGTACGTTCCAGGTAACACATATGTTATTAAAACATGATTATTGCAATCAAATTGATACATATTACTATGGTTCATGCATACTTTTATGACTTAATTTATATTTTACAATTTGATTAAGACTCGTGCACATCCATTAAAAACTAAAAACAGTGAGAATAAGTGAAGTGTTTACATTGCTCCGAGTGTGGAAAACTGCTACGGCATAAGAGAAAATTATTAATTAGCTTAATTATAAATTATTAGTTACTTTATGTTTATTCTATGAATATCTATGCTTATCATTAAAACGTTATAAAATTAGTAAAACTACAGCATGTGTCTCATTTCATGTAATGTACAAAACCAAGATGGCGGATACTACCGATTGAACCATTACTTTAACATGTTAATGCATTCTTGATAAGGTATGGCTTGGTGTAGGTCATCTTTAATCGGAGCCTCAAGTGCTTTTATTGCATAATTTCTGTAACATATCAATGTGACATGCAACATAAACTATTGTGCAAGATGGTGGTACATGTTGTGAAGTTGAAGAATTTGAGACGTGGATCATTACCTGAACTTTATTACCCAAAATCAGGGATAATTAAACAAAGAGGCACGTTTTATTAGTCAACGGTGTCATGTTGGATTTGTAAAGAGTCATAAAAGTTTGAGTCTCCAGTTCAACATTCCCTATACAGACTTACATGATTTGTAAGTGGTTACGTTCAGTTGAGTATAAGAGTTAGAACTTTTTGTTATACCCCCGCTACGATGTATAGTCGGGGTACATAGCGCTCCTCGTGTCCAGAGAATATCTCAAAAACTAATTGACTTGGAAACTTCAAATTTGGTATGGAAGTAACCCATATGGTGCTGTTGTGCCTTTTAGGGGTCTTAACTATAATAAAAATGTTAAATTTCCACCAAAAACGGCCCGATTTTTGGACTTTGTCTCGTTTCCGGAGCATATCTAAAAACATATTTGACTTTGAAACTTTAAATTTGGTTTGGAAATAACCTTCATGGCGCTATTGTGTCCTTAAATAATATTTGAAATTTTGTCATTTGTGTAATTTTGGATCATAATTAAAAACCATTTAACTTGAAAACTTAAATATCGATGTTGCCTACCTGTATGATATTGTTGTGCCTTTCATTGGTTTAAAATCCACTGTTCAAATAATTTTAAAAAATATTTTCATTAAAAACAATCATTGTTATTCATTGACATGATTGACAGATTATATATTTTCCAATTAATTATACTGCATGAAGGCGATCAAACTACAGGCGGGGATATGTGAGCTGTGCTCACTTTTGCCATTTTGTTCCAATGGTGCCACAGTAGTGAAGAAAGTCATTAAGTGTAAGGTTCTTAGCCAAAGGTGTGAATTTAAGTGTAAATGGATTTTCTTTAAAATATAATTGCCTTTATAAGTCTGGCAGTTATGAGTGATTAGAAAATGGACGTGTTTATTGGTTTAGACGATCTTCCTTTATTGACAAGCACGAGTTTGATATTTCATTAGAGTGATTAATGGCATCGCATTTCTTTAAGATTAAGATTAATGGCTTAATAGTTATGCATTCCAATTTTAGCCTCTTTTTATTTCTCTTTATTCAAATTAAGGTGTAAAATGGCATACATCAGTGTAACAAATTCAAATGTAGAGCAGATTATTTGTCATATGTTGTTTTACAAATGTTAAAAAATCTGTTAAACTTTTTTATTATTAGAAAATGTTCTAATGGAAAAAGAAAACCTAATCTCAACGCTAATTTCTCCACCATTGTTAAATTTCCCTACTGAGCAAACCTATTTTTCTAATTTTGAAAATGAATTATTTTCTTCAATGTTATCATGAATTAGAAATGATCACATCTCCCCTGCTGTGACTGTCATTTGAGCATCCGTTCGCGATACAGCTGTAGCAAAACAAATAGGGAGAAATGACTTCTTTCCTTTCTCTCCTCCTCAGTTGAAGAGTCACCACCTGTGGTAGGCAAGTAATCAATAAACAGGCCAATGTGTGTTTTTTCTCTCATTGTGTTTTGACATCGACTAAATAGGTATCCATCACTATGTTAACAGCAATGTGCGTTACAGAATTGGTTATTTATTTATTCTGTTGAAATCTGATGACAAATATTGAAGACATCCGAGTAATGTTCTGCAAAACTTTATCTTCTGTTTGCATACATAAAGTATACGTTATCAGGAAGAGGTAGTGAATAAAGCATGTCAGTGAAGATGTGTTAGGTTACCAGGTTTGCTCTGTCTTTCACTTCAGATGCTCTTGATAATGGCTTTGAAAGCATATCATTTGTACACTGTAAAACCAAGTTTGTTAAACATAGAAAACAATGAAAAGAAGAGAAACAATAATTGAGGATAACTTACTATTGTAACTATTGCTATTTCTGCTACTACTACTACTGCTATTACTATTGCTACTACTACTACTACTACTACTACTACTACTACTACTACTACTACTACTACTACTACTACTACTACTACTACTACTACTATTGCTACTACTACTACTACTACTACTACTGCTGCTGCTACTACTATTACTACTACTGCTACTACTACTACTATTGCTACTACTGCTACTACTACTGTTACTACTGCTACTACTACTATTACTACTGTAACAAAATTGATTGTTAGATCTTCTCCAGTGGGATTATAACCTGGGACCTCTGGGTGACAGTCCTGCACTCTACCAGTTAAGCTAAAGAGATATCCCACTAGCCGCAGCTAGTAGGAACACTTTCATCTCACCCTGCCACACTACTACCACTGCTACTATTATTATTATTACCTACTATAAAGATATTGTTACTATTCACAAAACGGCAGGGGTGGGATAGTGCAGTGGTTAGCGAGTTCGGCTTTGGATCATGAGGTCCGAGGTAGAGAGTAGAGAACTGTTCTACATGCAGTAAGGTTTGGGTGCAATGCTATACTGAATTTCAGCGTAGTACCACCCATGGTTCGCTAGTTCCAACCGATGCTCACAGGTTTCACCGCAATGCATAGCCACATGGCGTTGCAGGCTTTCTCCCTGCCATATCACTAGCATCCGCGATATAAGTGAAAAAATCTTGAAAGCTGTGTTAAACCCCAACTCACCAAACCCAACACAGCTAGTACTACTAATACTATATATTATACTACCACTACTGTAGCTGCTAGTATACTACATGTATATACTTACAACTACTGCACATCCCCTCCTACTGTCTTCCCTCTACCATTACTACAACCACTACATCGATAATAATACTGGTCCAAATATAGTTGTCAATTACTTAATTAAATAATCAAAAACTCACTCATGCGATTTAAATCATCAACATTTGCTTTATCTTTGTTATTTCACCGTTGTAGGCATGCAATATGTATTACATTTGTTCAATAGATTGTACCTGATGACCATTTCTACTACTTTAATCAAGAAACAACATGTAATTACACGTACTGACAAGAATTTTCTTTTTTCTTGAATTGAACAAATACATACACTGGCATTAGGTAACATGTTAATTTTGAAATTCTAAAATGGGAGTTCTCTTTAACTGTACGTCTGTGTTCTAAAATATACTGACATATAGACACAGTTGTCTGGAAGACACTGCAAATTATGTTAATATCAATTTGTAAAATCTTTTTAAACCTATTTCTTTTTAACATGGACAAGAAAATTACAAGTTTGTGGAACTCTTCAGTGTAAGATGTAGAGTTACAGGTTTCATGCAATTTTGAGATTTTACACAGCAATATGGTTAACCATTTCATCATAACATATCTAAAACTCTTCTTTGATTATTTATGTTTTGCTAAATCAGTCTAACTACCTTCGAGCGACCATTTTAATGTGATCACCTTTAAATATCTCCTTGAAGGGAAATCGACTCAATTGGCTTAACGGGTACCCATAACATAAACATTCGTTTTATAACTCTTTTTACTGATTCACCAGTATTATTTAGCCATTGGTAACAATTATTTACCTTTCGTGTGATCACATTCTTTCAGTGCTACATCACCTCAAACATGGACAAGAAAATGGGATTTGTAAAATGTGTTTGAGGATTAACAAATGTGATTAAGTAAAATGAAAATGTAGCAAATACTTTCGGTATAGATTGTTCATGGACGCAAGACGCTATACATTGATTTGATCAATAATTGTCAAATGGCAGCTCACAATTCTATTGTTACTATTCAAGCATATGTGCAGTTAATCATTACCTTCTAAAGATTAGCTGTGAAATCAACATTTTCTCACCACGCTTCTTGTTTGATTTGCAGGGCTTTCACTATGTAACAATGGATAATGATGTGAAATTTACAACAGTAAAGCTCGCTAATGACGATATGTGTACCTGCCCGCTTTTTGTCAATTTTCATTGATTGACGCTGCTTTAATGTCGGGAAGAAAAATCTGAAATGTTTCATTTACTTTGACATATTTATGAACAGCTTGACTGATTTATGCACTAATAACATTGAAGCATGTTAACATGAAATCGACATCTCTATTGTGATTAATTTTATGAGCGCTTAACAATGTAATGCTAATAATGAATGGGCATAAACTAGGAAAAAGTTCACATTTTTCTACACATTCGTTACGTAAATGAGGACCACAAAAAGATGTTATATCAATCTTCTGTTTCAGCAATAATGAATTTGGTTTTCGTTGTTATGATTAAAGGCTTTTGGAACATAAAACACGGTTTTAATGTTTGGTGCTCACTCTTGAGAAAAATAATTTTATCTCTCCTTCAGCTTTCATAATCTTATGAGTCATTATACAAATTCCAATCAATTTTTTGCACTTTGGAGAAATTGCAATTCCTTTTGGAGTCGCCTCTGAAAGTCAGAACTTGACACTAATCTTGCTAGTATTTTACTTTATTATTCTATTTCATTTCATTCTTATGAGGATATTAAGTGAAATGAGTTAACCTAATAATCTCATTTTCAATATTTATAGAACATTCATTTTGCATCAATATGTTCCCATGAACAAACTTAACCGTTTTGTGGCGCCAATGGTGTTCAAGACTAGAGACAATCGTTCAAGTGTTTTAGAACACTACCATAATTCAGTGCCTCTCACACCATATTACACATAAAGTGACCAGCCCGTAAGGCAATGGTACCCCGTCAAGGAACTCTAAACGCCAATTTCCTCGTGGAGACAATTGCCAGAAGCACTGGACCCGAGATGTACGTCTTCGGTTCCGGAGTTTTTCACCTGACCACACTGTTAGATGGCAACTCCAAGACTCTGGCTTGTTAATTCCCAACCTTGTCATTCTAACTTAACAAATTCTTACATCGAATATCTATATAGCCCTCTGGTGATGTCTGTTCTTAGATTAGAATTGCTCTCAGAGTATATGTTGGCCTCTAAACAGAACTCCAGATTTCTAATTTTCTGCAACACTGAGAATTTAAATTTGTATGCAAATAAATAAAGGAAGATTCGATAGGGTAATTTCGCCTGTAGGAGTGTCTATAGTAGTCTGAAGTATATTTGTCTTAAGACTATTGCACACAGCCATTGATTGTTACCCTAGGCTTCTATTTCAATCAATAATCTTATAAGGGATACAGTCTTATTTGAGTTTTAAAAATTATAACTAAAATTGATTTCACCTTAAAAGGGAGCTGAAGTTAACATGAAAAGATTAACTTAACTAATTAATTTTCATTTATAAAATGTCAGAATGTTAGGTATTTGCCAGCTTCTTGTTGACAGTATAATATGTATTTTTTCTCAAAGGCTAAGTTTAAGATAAAATGTTATATTATAATTCAAAGTTATGATATGTAGAAGAAAGGCACCAAAAACTTATTCCATAATACTTGCATAACTAATCATATGAATCATAATCATAATCATATCAATCATATTTGTGTCAATACTTAAAGAGATAATTATTTCACATATTGATATGAATGCCAACTTTGACTATCATATGATCTCATATCTTAATATTGATCAATATGTTCACAAAAGAATTGTCCAACTCAATTGCTTAATCATTTTGTTATAAAGAATTCCATTATGCTCAAAATCATCATCTTGGAAACCTTTTCTTATTTTTCGACCTCAAGATAATCCTGTCCACTGCGTTTCCTCAAAGGAAATTATGTTAACAGCTTTATCAGATTCTTGATTACAAATAATTGTTTTCTTGATTAGAAAATCAACAGATAGTGAATCTTGTATGATCTTGATTTGTTGGAGCGACTTGGGAGTTTGTGTCGATCAAATTTCCCCTCCCGGTTACTTCCTTCCAGGAGGTCAAAGGTCAAGGAACGTTGTGGTCATCCTCGAGCATTGTCCAGTTAATGAAATCAATCAACTGACCGGTGCAGACGAGGAAACTGGACAAGCTTGATTTAGTGGACTGTAATTATAAGACTCGGATTCACTGCTGCAGAGAACTAATCGAGACGAGTCTCGCATTTTTCGAGTAACTTAGTAACAATACTAACCAAGCGTATGCAAAGTTTGCCTCATTACTGGTTCCATTTCGGCTCCCTTGGTCAATGAAGTTTCTCTTTAAATACAAATTATGGAAGTGATGTGAGTGCAGAATAAAAGTAGGGTTCCGAGGTTATTGTAGATGATCTTTAGTGATGGATCACGCTTTTCAAATATTCAGTGATCTGGCTAGGCCTCAATGGCTCGTGTGCCAATAAACATAATAATTATTTCATATCAGAATTACCATTTCTGAAGATGACAATTGTTCCACTGTTTCTGCAGGCTCGGAAGAAAATTAGGAAAATCTAAATTTTTGAATTTTATGCTATAAATATGTATTTGCATAAAGAGATGAAGGTTCCTGGGTTTTCTTTGAAGGTTCACAATGAGATATAAGTATCATGTCAGATGAAAAGAAATTATTCAAATTTTATTTGTGCGTTCATGCTTAGTATGGCTTATAGCAATATAATCTTGTCTTTGAACAAATGGTGCTTATTTCTTGAGCCTGGATAGTTGATGTCGTAAATATTGGAAAAAAGTTTATAAAAATCAAATCTGGTGAGAATTCTTCAGTGATGATTTAGTTTTCTTGAGATTGTACATAAAGTGATTAGCAGATGCCGTCAAATTGTCAAATCAACTTCTTCTTGTTATTCAATATCCGTTCCCTGGACATGATATTGGAGTTTGTACATGCTTCAACGTCCCATGTGGTCTAATATTATCTGTCAAGTTATGAAACAAACCTCTCCGACAAGCCTCGGAGATGACAAGGCATCTTACAAAGTGCATATTAGGGCTAATATTTCTCACCACTTGCTTCACCATTGACAATCTGACGTTTCTTGTTGCACCATGGACAATTCTCAGAAGGAACATTTCCAGCACTAGTGATGATTCTCAGACGGAACCCTTCTTGTTGATTGTCTTAAGTGTCACCTTACTTATCCATATCAAAACAACATTGGTGGTGAAAGATAACCCTGGCGCACTCCTATCATCACTGATGTAGATATTGCAGTCCCTGGACATCTGACCAAATTGACCAGCATGTTTAGGAGCTTTAGACCAGGTTTCTAATGGAATAGAACCATGTCCCAAGAGGACTTAGCAGTGTGTGATGGAATGGCACTAATGAGAATGAGGTCTTAGAAAGAAATATGGATCATAACTCAGCCAATTACTAATAAGTCATGCCAATATTTGTATCTGTCAAAATAGTAATGTGTATTAGTGGCAACTAACACCACAAATGTGCGGATCTAAGAGCTTGTGTGGTCTTCCTGGGCGGTGAAAGGGGAGATAATTCATGTCAGAGATAGTGTTCTGAAGTCTCGCCATTCCATAAGAACATAATTCAACAACAGCACTCTGGAAGATTGTTTGCCTGGAATACTCAGGTAAAATCAGAAGGTGTATGTTTTTTCTTACTATTCATTATATCTTCAAGATAACAAAATCAATTTGTTTATCATTGCTTGGTAGATTGACATCACCTCTTTTAGTTATGCAACAAAAATGTTATGGCATTATTTCATATACTTTTATATTTATTATCCTTCTTTGCAGATAAATATTAGTACAATATCATTAGGCCTCAAACTTTCAGAACAAGTGTATTGGCAGATATTTCAAAATATTTCAATTAATCATAAAACAAATTTCATGTTTCAAGTTTCAAGTTTGATCTATAACATAATTTAGGTAATTCAAAACTCATTTATGAATATGTTTACTCATTTTCTGCATCAAGTAATAACATATAATATGATATAACAAGGACAATATACATGCACAACCCTTTGTTGTCTTGTTTAATGTAATGAAATGGATTTCAATTACTTACAGAAGCCTGCATTGATCGCTGCATAAGAATAAGATATTTCAAGGCTATACATATATTCCTCCCATAAATGCCCCTACAAATCAGGTTAAATTCATGCAGTCTCAATTTGTATCTCTATTTATAAATCCCAGACTTGAAAAAAGGTCTGTGATGTAATAATTATAGTCGAAACACTCTACACTAAAGCTTATAACCACTGTATGAATTACGAATTCGGATCAGGTTCACATCCCTCCCCCAAGCTCCAAATCTGATCCTATCCAAACCACATAGCTCATTAAGGGAATCAATCAGAATGAGCTTATCCCAAGGGACAAGAAAGGACTTGTGGTGCTAATTATCACAAATAACTGCTTCAATGCAATCCCACAACATTCTCAATATACCTCCTGCCCAAACTCCACTTAAGATTTACTCCAGACGTTGAGGAACTTGCCAACTTTAGAGGTTAATTATCGCCCGTTCTAATTAATGTTGCTAACGGGTCTGGTCGGTTGACGGTTCCAACCATCTACTTGCTGGTGCAAAGTGCTGGAAACGTTCGGCACCAATGCCATCGACTGCAATTTGAAGCAAACAAATTAAGGTTTGACAATAAAGTCTGCTGTCGTGATCTATTGGTCTAGAGCAATTCAACTTAAATTTTCCTCTGTCTGGGAATTGAGACTGGAGAAAACCTTACAGCAAAGCAGTCAATAGTGTTTGTAGCATTAACACTATGATTATACAGTCCGTGGAAAATGTGCTAATTTCATCACATGGAACTGAGCACTTCAGAGCACTCTCTGAAAACAAGAAGTGAATTTGTCGGAGAATGTCAAGTATTATTGTAGGAGAATTCCGTAATTGGTGAGACAGGTCCCTCGTGTGGGCCAAAAAGTAGTAAATTTTTCATGTTTCTTGAAAATTAGTTGGCTTGAGTGATTTGCTAGGTCTGGGGACCAAGCTGACCTAAAATACAATCTGTCTGAGACAATTGTTTGACAGAACTGTGCCTTCCAAAAAAGTGATAAATTTCTCATGTTTATAAAAAATGTTGAGTGACTTGGAACCAAGATGACCCAACTACAACTGTTTCGGACTAATTTTGGACAGAATTGTGCTTCCCAAAAAAGTGGTGAATTTCTCCTCATTTTAAAAGAAAATTAGTCAGTGAGAGACTTAGTTAACCAAAATGACCCTTAACCACAATTTGTCTCCGACCAGTTTGTGGAGAGAATTCTGCCCCCTAAAAGTTGGTAAATGTTCATATTTTTAGATAATTGGTTGACATTGAGTGACTAGTTTAGCCTCGGAACAAGACAACCTAATTCTTATGTCTCAGAACTCTTTTTGGCCAGAGTTTTCCTTCCAAAATTTTAAAATCTTTTTAGATAATACAACTATGTTGACCTTCAGTGTAGTCATGGAGATGACCTTATTTATCATTGGTGGATCCAGAGGGGGCATGCGGGGGTGAGTTGCCCCCCCCCCCCCCCTTACTCAAAACGCTGTATCCGCCCCTGTTTATTAACTTTAAAGTTTAAAATCACATTGTACAGTCAGGCCTCGATAATCCGAACGCTTCCGTTTTTCATCAAAAATGTTCGGATAGTGAAATGTTCGGACTACTGAGTACTGAGGACTACTAAAGAGATTAGTTTGGTTACATCTTCCTACCGTTCGGAAACTGCGAGATTCGGATTATCGGTGGCTGTATTATCGCGGCTTGACTGTATATCATTTTTTTAATTTATTTTAATCGTTTCTGTCTTACCGACCACATTTAGGTCACATTTTTCATATATTTTGAATTTTGGATCGGTAAGTGGCAACCGTCTCTTTCTATTACTTATTTACATGCAATATTTAAAAAATTTTAAATTTGAGATTCGGAGACCAGAGACAGCGGTCACGTTACAAAGATATTTCTGAATTTCACATATTGAACAAATTTGCCAAAAATGTTATATGGATTTTGTGTATCATACCTTAAAAGATGTTTTGACATTTATTAAATGTCATATGATAAATGAGAGTGATTTAATGACATAGATTACGTTTGTCTTGACTGAAGATATAGTTTCACAAGACAGATTGCAGCTTTGTCTGGTCTAATCTGTCTCCCTTTTCTCACCATTATTATTTCAATGTCTTACCTTACAAATGACAATGATAAATGTGGTCTTGAAAGTTTTCTCTTGAATTGTGAATTTGGATAGATTATTCTATTTCGTTCTTTCTCTGCAATGACAAATTGTGACTTTTTTCCAAAAATTCCTGAGTCTGGACCCTCCCCCCCCCCCCCCCCTTTCAAAAAGTGGACTCCCCCCCCCCCCCCCCTTTCCATTGGTTGACCTCCCTTTAAAATTCTGCCACTTTTTAAGATAGGATGTATCTCAGAATATTCTAGCCATGTCAAGGGTTAATTGAAAGATTCTAAATACTGCAAAACAGAGACATAAATCGTTTAAACAATGACAAAAACATTTATTTCTGTCATTTCATGTTGGCATCTGAATAAATTTTCCGATAATTTGTTGACCATTTTGTTTTACCCAAAAATAAATTATTAATATTTATTGTTTGAATTATCAAAGATTAAATTAAATGTCAATGGGCATCAACCTTTAATGTGTTGGATTGATATAAAATATTCAAAGTATATACTATTTGATAAATATTTCCACTACCTATCCATTATATATATCTTTATCTTATTCATGATTATATTAATTATGCTATTTGTGATAACATTATTTTTTATTTTTTCTGTCATCTTTTTTCTTCATCATTTTTTAAAACTTCATCGCTCGTGAAAAAAAAAAAAAAACTTGAACAAAAACTCATTGTAATAATCATTTGCCTCATTAGGAAATGACATATTATCAGTTGATGTCATAATTATAGGAGTTTCAGGATAAATTATGTTTATAGCTAACCTTGGGGCAAGGAAAATAAATAAATGCAGAACATATATTACCACTTATCAACATTTTTCAGGAAAAAGAGAAAATGAACAATATTTTGTAACAGACATGCTAGCGATGACATTTGCAATGTGACAGCTTAAAAAATAAATGTTAATAAAATGTCTAATGCTTAATTTCCCTTATTTTTGCAAACATTATGTGAAGTTTTATTGCAAATGTTGAGGACACACTAAAACCATGCACACAGCATCACTAGAGAATGTTATTCATCAGTGAAGGAGATAAACATATAGTTTGACAGAATTGTGTTGGTTTTTTTATCACAGAATTGGCTTAAATGGCATATTTATCACATTACAGTTTCATACAGTATTTTTCATAAAATTTTATTTGGCTTTGATACCAAAAATTGTATGTGCTGATTTAGGATTCATCTCACTCTACTTTCAAATTCATCCCCAAATATCAAATAATTTTGAAATTTTGACTTAAAACTGTCAGATTTTCAGACTTAGTGTTGTTTACGCAGCATATCTTAAAAAACTATATGAGTTTGAAAATTTAAATTTGGTATGGATGGGTGCATGTTGCCTTAAGCTCCTGCACGCTAGAGGCCACATTTGCGCCCACAGGATTATTATATATTGACACGTCACTGACGTTTGACCCTTTGACATGCATACGACATAAGTGTGTGACAAAGTTCTGTGATACATGAAAAAGTTCACATTTTCCGAATCAGAAATCAATGGACTTTCACGTGTTGTAATTAGTATATCTGTAAAATTTTATTTTATTGAGAAATGACGAATTAAAAATCTTGAACGTATTTTCAATCACAAAATTGCCTGCAGGTGCGTGTTTGACGTCGTTATGAAATTGTTACCTATTCGATTCAAAGGGTTGAAATTCTATAGTAAGTGCATGCCAAATGCATAAATTTTGCATCATTATGTTCAGAATATTGTCACCTAGCTTATTAAAAAATTTAGACATTGAATATAATCTTGTTAAAAAAATAATGACAAATTTGCGAAAATAACGGCAAATGAAAACATCAATCGATCACTTTTTGTAAAATCCATGAAAATAAATACAGAACTTCACTTACACTTTTTGAATCTCACAATCTTCCACAAATAAATAAAAATGTATCTGTGCATTGTTTGTCAATTCTTGTTTCCAAATATAGTAATATATCCAATGTGTCATCAATAGCAGTGCCAAATCAGCCATTTTTCAATGCACCCCATGAAATGTTCCCGCGATTTTCTCATGTGACGCGACTCAAAGTGAACGTCATGCAAACAGTAGCTGTATCTATTTTTAGAAATGGTCGTCGATCTAACCATAGAGTGTTATTAATTGTTTAAATTAAACAAATTGACACCCAAAACGATGTTGTTTTATAAAAATCGATCTAAAAACAAAAAAATCAGGTTGTAATAATTATTTCATCAGTTCGTAGAGTCAGTGTCCTTGACCCGATAAATTTGCATAAGTTCACCAACCCCCCGGATGTAACATTGTTTTTACGATTAAAATCACTGTGAGTAAATTTGCATTTTGATTATAATTTATACATATATGAAAAATAAATTTCATATCCTACCATTATCACAAATCGTGATCATGTATGAGTTTACAATCGAAGTACGAAATGTGTTTGACATGACATGGACCGACTTTCTGGTCTGCGATTTCACAAGTTGAAATGGGGCCGTGAAACAGTAGCAGTAACCCTATCTCGCTAGAAAGTAAATTACGAATTAACAAGTCTCGTCTATGTGAAATAATTGTATGAATACAATTGCTAAATGATTCATGTTGATTATTTTAAAGTTTTCATTTGGAATTTGATAGAAATTATACCCGTTTTCAAACGAAATCATAGATAGACCTGTCAGTTCGAATTCATTGCAAACGGAGGCCATTGTGTCGTCTCGGCTTTTTCACACAATATTTTGTTCTGATACGAATTAAATGAATGCACATGTTATAACATCCATGAAATTAACAAGAATGACAAACAAATACATTTCAAAGAATAAATGTGAATAACTAATGTTTGAATCGGCGAATTTACAGTGAAATGACAAACGAAACATAGATGGTCACATGATCAATTTTGTACAACAAAGCTAATCACGTGACATTGTTTACAAATACGACAACGCTACCCGACGAAATTTTGATTGTATTTTTCAACTTTTCAAGACCATGTTTACATTGAATATTCAACAGACATTTGGAAAAATGTGTTCTTACTTTGGTTTTAAATGGATTCTTTACAAAATGATTTAGATCATTAGATTTGTTGATTTGAACAAATCTGTAATCGGCGAAGGAAATGCATAACAATGGCGAGCGCCGAGTGTTTGTTGACTGTCATGTTTCGAGATATCGATGACTGATTGACGTCGGAATATATAAAAACTGTAATGTCATATGCTTATATTTGGAACACAGAAAAGTGAATAGATGTGTTAACCTTTTGTGTAAATTTTATTACGATTGATGCATTATTTTACAAATATTTCTCACGGAAGTAAATGCATTGTTCATTGAAGAATATCCATTGTTACAAATTACGTCGAAGTTTTATAAATACAACGGAGATCGTTTATGACGGGCTCTTGTTTTCTGAAAGGTAAACACATACCATCAACATAATTTTTTTCTGGTATAAAATTTAATTCTGAACAAAATGGTGTAAAAATTGGGCTGCATAAATAATTATTGACAAAATAATTCGAGTTTGAAAATGTAGTACAATTCTAGAACTACTGTATTATTTCATTTTTCCCATAGACAAGTGTAAAAATAATTGATATTTGAAAAATATTACACTAATTAATAATTTTTTATGACAATAATAAGTTAGAAAAATATGTGACTCAGATATTTATTTTAATTATTTTAAGATTATGTTAATTACTAAGGCGAGAAAAACTTTAAATGAAGGATACCCATGTGACGTAATTGTGACAAATTTACAAATCTGACGCTCTCTGCAAAAACCTGAAAACAATCCAGCAGGCTAAAGGTTAATGGTAATCTTGAACTTTTATTGGTTTAAATTCCAAAGTTGAATTAATTTTAAAAATATATATAAGTTACAAATGATAATTGTTATTCATTGACATGATTGACTAGTTTAAGTTTTCAAACTTATTAATATTATGTGCTGCCTTTTTAGAAACTTCACTTGACACAATAAACAAAACAGTATGTGAGTCACTGCCAAGTTTGCCTTTAGTAGGTTAAGGGTTAATGTTGGAGATAGAACATGGAAAAGTAGCTATGATTCTCTCTCCCAAGGGGATGGCGGAATACATATATTGATGAAACAATTACCATGTGCCCAATATAATAACCCTTGTTATTCTATTAGTAGCGTGGGAACTTAATTGCGACAGTTTTAAGGGTTTGATTAGGAAAAGTGCTGGTATTATCTCGAGATTCTACCACTAATGGAAGATGAGGTGCCATTGAAAATAAGATTAGGAGGGTGTCAAAATCGAGAATCGAGGAAATTGGGAAAATATTTGTTTTCGTTTCTTGGTAATTCGGTTTCTGTTCATAATTACATGTCAACTTTATGATAGAATTTTAGGCTAAAAATGTCAAAAAAGGCTAAGAAAGGTTTCGTCCATTATAATCTGTTAAAAGGCAGCGGTAGTTTTCCTCTTTAGTTCAATTAAGCAGCGACATAATAAATTATTCCTAATGGTTTCGATAAACAGGCAGTCTAAGAAGATTTATGTTTATTATGCTGGCATTGAAAGGCCATACAACATCTTCAAACTGGTTTTTCAGGCCTAATAGTTACTAATGATAGAATGTTGTCTAATGATAGATTTTTATGATAGAAATGTTTCATTTGATATTACAATTTGTAATGACAGAATACATTCATGTGATTAAATAGTTTCTAATATTATTATTTAGTTTCTAATGATAGAAAAGTTTATAATGATAGAAAAGTTTCTTATTATAGAATAGTTTTTAATGAAATAATTTTTTCTATAGATAGAATAGTTTCTTATGATAAAATAGTCTTTAATGATAGAATAGCTTCTTATGATAGAATAGTTTCTAATGATAGAATAGTTTCTTATGATAGAATAGTTTCTTATGATAGAATATTTTCTTATGATAGAATAGTTTCTAATGATAGAAAAGCTTCTATTAATAGATGCTTAACATTGAAATACTTGTATTACTGTAAGCCTTCATGTACATAAGTTAAGCTATTTCATTGATATTCTAAATTTTCTATACAATTTTTGTGTTTAATATTTGAACATGTAAAATTTTAAAATAAAACATTTTAAATGCAAAAGATGGTCTAATGATGAGAATGTACGGTATATATTCATTAAATATTTTTCTAACTTGTGACAGATGATGTAAAACTCTATTTACAGTATCTTAGAAAATAATGTATCATATCTGATGTTCTTAGAAAATTTAAAATTATTAGTGTGAAAGTAGGAATTAAATTCATTGAAATATTTTACTATTTTATGAGGACCTGACAGATTTGGATTTCTTATTCATGAAATATTTAAGAATAAACGACATTATATAACTGTAAATGAGTAAAACTTAGCAATTCTTTTGAGAATTTCATTCAGAAGTGTATGGTATATATATGAATTTGAATTAAAATGTTATGCTTATTAATTAATTTTTAAAAATATTGCCACATTAAAAAGGAAACAAATCATTTTCTGTATTTGTCTCTACAAATAAAGATTTGATTTACAATTTAGAAAAGACAAAATATTATAGTTACTTGAAAAATTATTTCTAGCCATCCCATTTCATAACACAAAGTACATCAACCACATTTTTATTTAAATTAATGTTATCAGGCATGTAATGTATCCTAATTTTACTAATTTCTGAATAACCAAAATCATTAACGAGAGTAATAACATAAAATAGATATTGGTGAAGTACCTTTAGAAGTGGAGTTATAAAAGCAATTTCCAGATAAGAACTTATTATTGTGAACATACACAAAGTTGAGTATATATGCTTAAATAAAGATTAAAATAGTAAATAAATTAAACACAGTGTCACTGATCTTGTAGTATTGCCATAGTAAAGCCCTTCCACTCAGCTTCTGTTGTTAGACACATACCCTGTGTACAACATTAATCATTCATTGCTTTCCTCATGCAATCTGATTAATTGCCCAAGGGCTGAAATATTACATGATAGTGAATTATTAAAACTGACCACTGGGCAAGGCAGGAGATCAAAGCCAGTAATGTTGACCATTGATTAAGATGTCCGGCATTACGACTGTCAGTTCAGAAGTCAGTGATGTCTCTATTCACTAGAAACTCTCCAAGAAAGGTTCACATTGTTGGATACAGATGTCATATTTTATGGAAGAGATAAGGTATTGGATGCTAAACAGAACCAAAGGTAAAAGTTTCTTTATGGTTTATAAGGTAGTTGCTTTTGCAAAAGCAAAGGTGATTGAGTCTACTGTACAAGTATATTCAAAGGTCACTGATGTGACCTTTCACAAGAACTCTCTAAGAAAGGTGTATATTGTTGGATAGAGATTCTATGGAAGAGTTAAGGTATTGGATGCTAAACAGAACCAAAGGTAAAAGTTTCTTTATGGTTTATAAGGTAGTTGCTTTTGCAAAAGCAAAGGTGATTGAGTCTACTGTACATGTATATTCAAAGGTCACTGATGTGACCTTTCACAAGAACTCTCTAGAAAGGCGTACCCAGTATATTGTTGGATACAGATTCTATGGAAGAGATATGGTATTGGATTCTAAACAGAACCAAAGGTAAAAGTTTCTTTATGGTCTGAAGGTAGTGATTTTTATGCATATATAAGCAAAGGTGTTGAGTCTATATTCAGAAGTCGGTGATCTCAATTCACCTGAAACTCTCCAGGAATGGTGTACTTTGTTGACTGATACAAAGATGTGATGAGAAAGGGTTATGTATTAAATTATTAATAATAATAATAATAATAAATGCATATTTATAATGCGCCTCTTCCACGCCCTAAGGCATGCTCAAAGCACTACAAAATATTTACACTAGAATATTTACAGTTTATGGTGATATTATGAGTAATAAGCAGAGAAAAGGTAGCTTATTGGAACCATAACATAATGTTAGGTAAAAGGTTCTTTATGGTTTGTAAGGTAGTGACTTTTATGCATAGCTAAAGGTGTTTGGGTTGCTATTCAGAAGTCACTGTTGCCTTTATTCAGTAGAAACTCTCCAAGAAAGGTGTACAATGTTGAGAGGGAAAAAGAGATATTCTAAGTAGGAGATAACAGAATGTAAGGTAAAATATTTTTAAACAAAAAGGAAAAGGTAGTAGATTTCTAATTGTATATATATAAAAATATATACAATATTATATGTAAGTATAGATATTAATATAAACTGAACTGTAACTATATGAATTGTAAACAATTGCATCTAAAACTTTGAAATTTCAATTCTTTTGGAAGTTGTTAATTTCGTATCAGTTACCTAGTAATTGTGTTTGAAAATGTATCAGTAAGTAAAAGTTGTAACAAAACTTTTTTAAGTTTTACTTCATTATTTATGATTTAATTATTGTTAATGTTTGCCTTATTTTTTAAGTCATGATTAATGAGATCGTATACATAACTAATAAAAAACATTATATCATATGCCATAATATTGATTACAGTAAAAACAAATGGTTATTTATCATATGGATTAAATAACATATTCATTACTGAGCAACGCATGTTTGAGATTTTTTGGAGTTAAATCATGCCAAATGCAAAACCTTTTTGAAGTTCTTCATATCAAAAGACCAATATTCATATGAGTGATATCATTCTTGCATCTGGGAAAACAAAACCACGGGGTTTTTTAGTCAGCAGCATCAAATTCTTAACAACTCCCTTGTCCATTGTAGAATTCAGGGACTTCAAAGACCTGTTATTTCACGACAGGGAAGAGACAAGGCAAATCCGTTGTTCCAGGAAATTTTAGGTAACACAGCTGCAATAATATCGTCTGTTGGCAGTGAAGTATGGTGCCATTTTTATAACAGTCATTTATTAAGCCGGTTGTTTTCAGAAACTTCACAGATTTTATTTCCAGCATGATGCATAGAGAGTACAGACAACTTATTGGTTGATAATTGTATTTGAAAAGATTAAAAGCTGTTCTAAATGTTAAAACACATGTGTAAGAAGGGATCCTTTGGCTTTGGTAATTCAGGGATGCTGAAACTTAGGCTGGCCTTTGAGAATAATATGATATTGCCATGGGTGTGATTATGGTGTAATAGTCAGGGAAGTTTCCAAACCTAAAGCAATGATGAGTGAGCTTTTCATTTGATGTTTAATTGGCCTTTGAATGTTTCTATTGATTAGTGTGTAAAGCTCAAATATAAGGGTGGTAAATATAATTCTAACTTTTCCTTAAGTTTAAAGTTAATTCCCCTATGAAATAGCAACATCAACAAAGAACCCTAGTTCAGCATTTCCAACCATGAACCTTGATTGTTGATGTTCATTATCAAAGTTAACATTGCTCAGGAAAAACACTTTTTTCTCTCTAAATTTGAAGTTGATTCCCATGTGAAAAATAAACAATGGTCAAGGAAGGTACCTTGCTTAAGCAATTCCAACCATGAACTTTGGTTGTTGGTGTTCTTAACCAAAAATAACAATGGTTAGGAAAAAACCAAAATCGACCATGATTATCAACTTACTTCAACTATGGTTATTCTTTTAAGGTTTTAAACCATTTATACAGTTTGAAGATATGAAACAAGTAAGGATCTATAAAGAATATAATTTTAATGTATTGACAATTCTTTCATGCTTTTAAGTCATTAGCACTTTGTCGACTTAATAATCTTGAATAATTGTACTAATTATATGCTGACACTAACACTAACAAATACCTACATCAAACTTTTAGGAGACGAAGTTAAGTGGATTGTACTATTCACATACTAACACTAAAACTAATAAATACTAACATCTACGCCAAACTGCTATGAGACAAAGCTCAATCGATAAATATCTTTCTCCAAGTAGATTTCTAAAAAGGTGTTCTTCAACATCATAAAAGTCTTGTTCCTATTGTTCTTATGGACGCCTCTTACACATTACATTTGTTCAACTCCCTCAGGTATTCCTAAAGATTCTAGACATTTGCACTAAATATAACTAGCACCAAGTTAACCTGTTGATAAAAAGAAATGGGAGGCGAAAAGGAAAATTTGTTCAGTCAACTGTTGATCTGGGACATATATGATATAATAGTGTTTTGGATGTAACATGATTTAATAAGTACCAGGACATTGAAATCTTGTGTCAGATAATGAAATATTCATCTCTATTATTCTTATCAACTCCCCCTATACATTTTATTTGTCAAGATCATCTCCAATATTCATTGGAAATGAGAACAATGGACTTAATATAACTTGTACCGGTTGACTTTTGAATCAAAAGATATGCTTTTGCATTAACTGTCTATATATTACATATATTGATATAATATGCCTGTATACAGTTGATAAATATATGTATTACTTTGATCTTTACCATCCTTGATTACATGGAATTGACAGTCTATCAATTATCTATATATAGATTCTAGCTGCATTGAATCAGAAGGATATTGGTTACTTATATAGATACTTGTATACCTATATAGAGCATATAGATTACTACATGCATCTATGGATACAAACATCAACAACCTTTCCTTGACTGAAAGATGTACTTAGGTCTATATAGGGTATATAAAATTACAATGCACTATATACTCTTGTATGTACAGTATATAGATTACTTACATAAAATACATTCTTGATTCCATGGATTTTCAGTCAACTTGAATTATACTTAAAGATGTACTTATATATACAGAAACGGATTACTTACATCTATATAAAGTATATATAGCTGAAATTTACCTACATGGAGTCAACAGTCCCTCATTTTATTGTACAGATATACTTATACACAGTATACATAAATATATACAGTTGTAAATTAATAATAATAATGCGGGTACTTATAAATACATGTATATTCTTGGTTTCATAGAATTATATATAGATATGCCTATATATGAAGTATAATACTTACTTATGGCATTGATTACATTGGATGCTTTTTGTACTTATATAGATATACCTGTATGACAGTATATATATAGTACTTTTGTACATACACAAAGAATGAAACCACAGGTGTCAAAGATTCATTAATATAGATTATTTGTTTACTTATATAGATAATTAGATATACCTGTATTACAGTATGCAATATATATACACAAAGAATGAAACCACAGGTGTCAAAGAGCCACTAATATAGATTACCTGTGTTTACCTGTTCATTACTTACAGGTAATACTTCCGTTGATAACCCAAGCCTTTATCAACTATTAACACATCCTTTTATTAGGTAATATTGATTATAAAACTTTATGAATTATTAATTCTGGAGCCTCCCCAGTAGGATTAAAGACAAACTGCTGACAGAATCCCTGTGATGAAATCAATTTTACAACAAAGACCAGATGTTGGAGGGATCAGCAATGTTGGTGCATTTTACTCTTTGTTTTATTCAATTTCAATACAGTTTGCATATTTTATTACCATTTTGTAATCTTTGGATAGTGGATGCGGTATTATTTACATGAAAACTTTGAAGAAGTAATAGGTATTAGATTTTTTTTTGAATTTGTCAATCAAGTTATAGTGGATTGTCATTGTTTTGACCTAAAGTTCATTGTTTTGACCTATTGTTCATTGTTTATTGCTTGATTTAACGGGAAAACTTCTAATATTTGAGAGACTGATGGAAATAAGAGCTTCAATCTTTCAAACAAATATATTAATGTAAATTAGACATTTGTGCCGTATATGAACAATTTGATTAAAGTCATCTAAATGAAAAATTAGATAAATTGAAATAAGTTCAGTAAAGATGGTTGACTGTCTAAATGCATGCACGCGGCTGAGTTCAAATTCCTGACACTTCCATTTAAACGTTAAAAGATGAGAGTTGTTGCTTCCATGTTTGGGACATAGCATTTTAAGAATAGAATAAAGCATAAACTGGTGCTGCTCCATGGTGAGGGGTGTAAAAAGAAAACAATTAGTATTACAGTTTGGACAATTGAAATCAATATCATGGTTTCTTTATGTTAACTTAAAACTTATTACTATTAACTTAAAAGGATGTTTCTATCAATATATTTTTTGTGGAAACGAAATTTGAGAGAATTTCCGTTTACACATACATGCAATTAATACATGATTAAAACACATTCCAATTGAAATATATTAATGAAGGTATTATTTTGATGACTTAATATTTGACGTGTAAAGACAAGCGCACATTTGTTAAAAAATAAAAACAATTAGAAGTGAAACCATTCGGTAAAACTTTGCTGCAGCATAACACCATATTGTTTATTATAGTTTTATTAGTTATGTCTTTCTATGTGAATATTCTATCATTGTATATATTATATAATTATATGTACAATTAGGTAAAATATAGAGTGTTTTCAATTCACTCAATGCCAAAAAACCAAGATGGCGGATGCTGCCAATAGATCGGCAATAGAACATTCCCTTTAATGAAGATATTGTCATTGGTTGTTATCAATGTGCACAATCGCAATGCAGCAACATCAAAGGTTGTTGCTAACCAAGAATTACCAATAGTCTTTGAATAATTAAGAAGATGGCTGCTCTAATTACCTCAGCTGTTGATGAATTAATTAATGAGCTTTTGTGAAGACTTGTGGTTTGTTTAAGCTTAGAGACATATTTCTTAGCAACAGCAGATCAGAGATAGTGTAAGAATTAAAGAACAGAAAAATCAGTTTTCTTGATGGAATTTTCTTTCATCTCTTATATCTTCCCTTATCCCCGTTTCCAAGTATACGTATAATGAGATGATTAGCTGACAAAAGAAATCCTTTAGAAAAAGAGCTTTCTTAATAGCATGCTGATCCATTACAATGATGGACTGAGTGTATTTTGTCTATTAAATCGGGAATACAAACAAAGCATTATCATTTATCAAGTTTGTGAGAAAAATAACTGCTTTTTGAATACTTAAATCTTTTAGTATCTTCTTGTTATTGGGTTAATGGAGAACTAATGTTACTAAATGTTTAACTTTAGGTTTTATGTTTTGAAATGCAAGATAGACAAAAAATTCAATTTTATTTTTATGAGGAAAAAGAACGTTTATGTACAAATAAATTACAAGAGAAACAATTTACTTGTCTCAAATCAAAATTAAAATTTTCTATTTGCGGTTCTTATGGTAATAACAAATCCATGCTTACAGAAAACTGTTCAATAAATATGGATAAATATACGTAAGCAAATTCATTTTAACGAAAAATGGTTAATTATAGAAAACAATATCGGTTCTGCCAACCAGCATAATTGTCTACATTATCAACATTCTCAGACAAACATTTCATAAACATTATTCCAGTGAAATCAAAAAAAGTTAATTACCAAACCGATTCAGATTTTGTAAGTATTAAGTTTAACAAAACATATCACCAATTGGTAAATTACATGTACTTAGTGAATAATGATATCCAAACAACGTAATTATTTCAAACATAAATGCCCATTAAAAACTTTAAGATTTGTATTCAGAAATACAACTGGCATCTTTTACACAACTCATAACGGCAAAGTTGTTGTGCTCAGCAGTGCAGTAATAGCCGTCAAGCTTGATGGACGAAACTGATTTCTTTGCCTTGCGCTCTGTAAAAAGGCCAAAGGGTCATCCCTCATTCTATAGTTTAGACGTCAAGCATATCGATATTGCATTCATCACCATCACTTCTTTCCTTGGCTTTAATTCATTTTATTGGGTATTATTCATTCGTGTTCCATTTTTTACCTGCCGCACAATTATATCATGCAAAATTTGAACAGTCGGAATGAGCAGTCTTAAGTCATATTGAGTAAATATGGCAATTTTGGAGAACAAAAGTGATCAAGTTAAAGAATTACCACCAAAGTTGTAACTTCTTTTAAGAGAACTGATTTTAATTTTAACGTTAATATGGAGTGGTTTTGCCTCCACCAAGTACAGTTAGATTGAGTAGCGAAAGATTGATTTTATGCATTGTCGGAGTTCACTGAGGCGATTCTCGACTGTACATATTGGAGTGACGTTTACATAATTAACTTTTAATGATGAGGACAGAAGTTGGAATTAGAAAAAGTTGGTTCCCATACTGGACAATATTGCCAGTCCTTTTTACACTTTAATCAGAGAAAGAATATCTTATTGTATTGGCCCTCGACAGGCTAGCTAGGCTTGATAATGGATGAGAGTGGGAAGGAATTAAGAACGCAGTGTTACTCATTCTTTACCGTTCTCTCGTGCTTTGGTAAAGTCTCACACACTTGTTAAGGAATCTGAAAGACTGTCAGTCGGAGAGAGGATGACACGCAGAGTGCAAAGTTTACATTAAAAAATTGGATGTCCATTCAGCTGCAGAATAGCTCCTTTGTGTTTCTGTGATCCAACTTTTCTGTGAATAGGGATTTGGAGTTAATCATAGTGTGAATATTAGTTGCTTGATCCTTGGTGCAACCATTCTTATTATTTCATTTCATCTTTCAGAGTGCTTATGACCGATGATTTGACTGACCCTTGTCCCGAGTGGCCCTGAGAGTTCACTGGTCAAGCCATCTGCCAGGAGTGACTATTGAGAGAGACCAAAGATGACGATGGGTTTGACCAACGGGAGGATTTGCCTTCTAGTTCAGCTAGCTCTTGTGTCAATGGTCAGCTGCATAGAAAAGCCTATTATATACCACATTGGTGAGGAACAAGATGCTGGATCTTTTGTGGGAAATCTTGCACGAGACAGTATGCTGTATGGGACAATAGACGATGATGAGTTTCAGAGATTAAAGTTCAAGTTCTTCACCCAAGGAAATCCTTATGTGAAGTTGTTTCACATGGATGAGAAGAGTAGTACAATTCGTACAGCCGACAGGATTGACCGTGAAGAAGTGTGTCCATTCGAGAAGGTGTGTCAGATGAAGCTGGAGGTGGCGGTGTATATTCGTGACACCCAGCGAGACAACTACGATCTGTTCCAGCTGATGCAGGTCATGATGGTGGTTGATGACATCAATGACAATGCTCCTTCATTCCCAGAAGACACTATCACTCTGTCTGTGCCAGAATCGGTGCCGATCGGTCATGAAATCATGGCCAGTGGTGCAGTTGACAAAGACATGGGCTATAACAATTCGGTTCAGAAGTACAGGCTTCAACCACATAATGGAATGTTTGGACTCAATGTTGTGAAAAATATGGATGGAAGTACAGATCTGGCTATCACCGTCAGACATAGACTTGATCGAGAAACTAGGGAATTTTTTCAGTTGATGGTTATGGCAGAGGATGGAGGTATTCCACAGAAAACTGGATCTGCTATAATTTATATCAATGTAACTGACGTGAATGACAATCGTCCTGCTTTCATTGACTCCAC
The DNA here is from genome assembly GCA_936450465.1 of Gibbula magus. Classification (NCBI taxonomy): domain Eukaryota; kingdom Metazoa; phylum Mollusca; class Gastropoda; order Trochida; family Trochidae; genus Gibbula; species Gibbula magus. The sequence goes on from OW388294.1 coordinate 59,850,279, forward strand.
ATTCAATGTCAGCATTGAAGAAAACAAGCCCAAAGATTCCACAGTTGTAGTAGTGTCAGCAGTGGATCAAGATGCTGGACCCAATGGTGACATCTCTTACTACTTCAGCCAGAGAGTTTCACAAAAAGTCAGAAAATCTTTTGCAATTGACAAGCAAACTGGGATAGTTTTTGCAAATGGACCAATAGACTTTGAAGATCAGAAGCAGTTTCAGTTCATGGTAGAAGCAAGAGATCATGGCAACCCAGCCTTGTCTTCTCTAGCTGCTGTTATAGTGAATATCCTTGATGTCAACGACAATGCTCCCCACATCAGCATCAACATGGCCCCTGAAGGGACTCACATTTCGGAAGGAATGGAGACAGGCAAATTTATTGCTCATGTATCAGTGTCAGATAAGGACAGTGGGATGAACAGTTTGATTATGTGTAGTCTGGATGATTCTCACTTTGCATTGGAGAAGTTCTATGATCATCTGGAAAATATTTTCAAAGTAGTCCTAGCTCAAAGACTGGATCATGAAACTGCCGCCTCTCATAAGGTAACCATCACATGCAAAGATCAAGGCAGCCCTCCTCTGTCCAACTCGACTGCCTTTATAGTGACTGTCTCTGATGAAAATGATAATTCTCCAGTTTTCAGTGACCGCTCCTACAGTGGATCTATCATTGAGAACAACCCAATTGGTGAGGAAATCCTTCAGGTAACTGCCAATGACTGGGATGGTGGTAAGAATGGACGCATCACCTACTCTCTGGACAGTAAGGGAAAAAGCTTCTTCTCCGTTGTGCCCGACACTGGAGTCATACGAGCTGTTAAGTCAATCGATAGAGAAAAGTACCCAGAATTCCATTTCCATGTTGTTGCAACTGATCATGGTTCAAGTCCAAAGTCCTCTTCAGCTGCAGTGTCCATCAGTGTCATTGACCAGAATGATGAACCACCAAGATTCACCAAGACCACCTTCTACTGCTATGTCCAGGAACACAGGCCTGAAGGTACCAAGGTGGGCAATGTGTCGGCCTATGATCCAGATACTTATAGGAATGCTGAATATCTCTTCTCCATGTCCATTGATTCTCACATGAGTGACTACTTCTCTGTTGATCCATGGAACGGCATCATTACAACTAGAGTAGAGTTTGATCGAGAGAAACAAAGCTCGTACAATTTCACAGTCTTTGTACAGGATCCACAAGTCACCAGTTTTCAGGATGTTGCCAATGTGACTGTCATCATCACAGATGCAAATGATCACAAACCAGTCATCACTTACCCTACATCTTCAAACAACAGCATCAGCATACCATTCAACACCGAGATCACCACAGTGATTGCAAATATCAAAGCACATGACACTGACTTCAACAAACTTTATTACAAGATCAAGAACGGTAACTCCAGGAACATCTTTTTCCTCAATCGTGAATCAGGTGACCTATCAATCCAGAATCCAATGATGCCAAATGATGCCGGAAGCCATCAGTTAACCATTGCAGTTCAGGATAATGGCACTCCACCTAAACTTGCTTACACTCATCTGAACATCGTCGTGACAACAAACGGAACAGCTGCAGCCATGAGTTCTTCTGGTGATGACAACATGCTCATTGTCATCATTCTTGTGGCAGTCACCATCGTTCTTACCTTGGCAATAATGACAACCATTTGCATGATAAAAAGAATTGATAAGGATCGTCAGCGAAATCAGGTTGTCGTTCTCAAAGGGGAGGATGAAAAAATGTTTGATGAGAAGAAAAGAGACAGTTTTTCAACAGTGTCACGAGATTCCAATGAGAATGAAGATGCAGAGATGAAGAAGAAGAATGGTAGGAAGGAAGTGAGTTTCACCTTTGATGAAGAAAAAGAAGGTCATAACACGAGTGGGTCTTCTGGAATTGGGTCTTTCTCAACATTCCGAGTCCAACATCCAGATCAACAGGTAAGAACATATTTATTCTTATTTAAATATAATAATTTCACAAATTTTCAAAATTTCATACATTTCCAAAATTTCATACATTTTCAAAATTTCATAAGTTCATTAAGATAAATTTCATACTATGTTGAAATCACATTTTCATAAATATTTCATTAGTATATTCTTAGTGTATCGAATAGTTAGTGGAAACAGTATATCATTTTCCAAACATTTGATTATCGAAAATATCGGTTTAGAATAACGAAAAGACTTAATTTGTGTTTTGAGTTTAAAAAAAAATTTTTAATAGAATTTTGCTAATCATTTCTAGTTTCTCCACCCAGAATAAAAATTCCTAATTGAAGAATCCACCAAATTGAGAAAAAACTATTGAACTTATAGTGAAGTTAGCTTTTAAAATATAGGTCTCCATATCCTTTGCTCAATTTTCTCAACACCTTTGCAAGAAAACCTATTCCAGCTCTTTCAACACCAATATATAATTACAAAAAACATTCATTTTCCAGAAAGGAAATAGGGTTTTAACACAATTGTATTAAACAAACATTGCAATTCTCATTTTCATTCTTTTTTGGTCCCAAAAATATATAAACTACTTTTTTAAAGATAGATGCTATTCAATAATACATGGAGGGAAAGAAGAATGTAAAATATAGATGAATGTGTCAAGGAGCTAGTGCAATTTCAAGTTTTTAAATATCTAAAAGATTATTTGAAGTGAAGATGGTCATTTTTAATGTTCATGATGTAGAAATATGAATTAGAAAGAACTATTTAAAAAACAGTCCAAATTAATTGTCGTAAAAATGAATAATAGCATTACGGAAAAATATTTTTAAAAACTATATTGCACTTGCTGAACAAATATTTGACAAAAATGGCACCATTTTATTTGATGGATGACGATGCAATTCTGAACCAGAATGGAGTAGACATCTTATAGATAATTATGTTATTAATGATATTTCTTCTGCTGTGTAAATATTATTGCACTTCCTTTGTACACTCTAGATGATGAAAATAATGTTAGTCTTATATTTTTCCTCATTGAAATACTTTCCTTGCAAGTTTAGAACCCGAGAAATCGGACAAGATAATCCAGACATTCAATGATCCAAAAAAGAATTTTCTCAATTGAGACAGATGTCTAATTATATTAGGCCAAATTATTTGAAATTGAGAAATGTGCAATTAACTAATTTTACTGTCATTCAAAGTTAGAGGGTTGAATGTTGGAGAAACCTCCATAGAAGTATCATCAGTCTTGTAGTGGCACTTTCACGTCATGTTGTCGATTTCGCAACCAGTGATCCTGCAGTGAAGGATCGGCGGCTACTTGAAACTGACAATTTGATGTGATTGAGTCCACGTAACTGACTTCTACTGGTAATTATGCAGCACCCGGCGACACTTTATCAGTCATGTTTATTTCATCAATGCTATTTACATATCCTGGAGAACCCTTGGAGACTATGCCATCAGTTGATAGTATCGACCATCGTTGATAGCAGTCGATATGTACACTGGCGAGATATATACACAGTCACTTAGTTACACAATGTATGTATCTCTTGAAATTGACAACGTTAATTGCATTAAAATTGAAATGTACAAGCTTTTGATGAAAAGGTGATATTGACAACATTAATTGCATTAAAACTGAAATGTACAAGCTTTTGATGAAATTGATTGATAAATAGATGTTAATTGTATAACATCTAAATATCCCTTTTTATGAAATTAGTGATAAGCATGATGATATTGACAACATTAATTACATTAAAACCGAAATGTACAAACCATTGATGAATCTGATAACATATGAATTGAAATCAATGTTATCCATTTGATGACTCTTATTAGCAAAATTGGTAATTTCTCTTTAAATTACATGTACCTGGTCACTAGGTGAACGTTTATTATGAAAGTCGGTGCAGTACAGGTGCACATACTATCAGTGCACATACCGTCGGTGCATGTTTCCCCATGTGGGGGCACACACGCACTTACATACCAACTGCATGTTTACGAGGGTTGTGTTTATATATTCATGATAATGAGTCTTTAGAGATTAATTAGAGTAGAGAGCAATGATCACCTGTGTGTTTTGTTTGACCATAGACCAAATCAATAGTACACCATCCTAGAAGGTCAGTTAGTTTATAATCCAAAAGGTAAATAAGTATACCGATAGGTATCAACAAGTCACACAATCTAACCCACCTAAGTTTACTTTGCAAAAGGTAAATAATTGTATATATGTATATAGGAAAAAGTTATGACAATCAAACAATCCCATTACGATTACAGTAAATCATTCACCATGTGCACAAATGGGGTCTCCTTCTTGATCTAAAACCTCTATTATAATGAGGAAAACAAATATGCTACATTATAATTATTATGAAACATCAACCCCCTGATATGCACCTGCTTCAACAATAAGCATATGTATGACAAAACCAAATCACATTTTTAATTAGTATCCCTCAGACAGGGCATCATACTTAGTGCCCCTTTGTTTCTGGTTTTAGCTCAGAAATCTAGCCACTTGTTAGTCTGAATTTGGTAGTAAACAATTCTTCATGGACATCAAATAACGGGCTCCCATGATTGTAAGGTATTTAACTTCAGCTGCCACATGCAACTGGGAGGTTTCAAATTAAGTTAAAAGCCCCGGGTAATTATTAGTAATTGACAGACTTTTGTCAATATTCTGTGATCTATCATAATGTTGCAAACATTCAATTTGTCTTGTCATTCAATTTGCATCTATTAGTTGAATCATCTCAATATAGAATTCTACAAGATTTATCATTTTTTTATTGAGTTAAACTCAGTCTTTAATGTTTCCGAATTTGTTTGCTAATATCTAAAGTAATTTATTGAGATTGGGAAACGTGATAAACAAAATTGATTCTTTCTTTGCCGAGAAATTGATTTAATTAGTGATATGTATTCATTGGGATTCTGAAATATTTGTTAACTTTCATGTAATATTTGATTATTATCAAATCATTCAAGCTAAAAATGACGAAAACCTAGATATCAATTATATTAAATGACTTTTATTGAATTCATTACAAATATGATTTTACTGAAAATAATTTACAACAAAAGTATCTTACTTTATTAAACATTCCTTATAGGAATTTAAGTTCCAATCCAGTTTGTTTAAATGATTGATATTTAGAAAATGTATCTACTTTTACTCTCTATTCAGTTAGCAGGGGCGTAGCTAAGATAAATTGCAAGTGTAGGCAAAGTTTGATACAAGTTATTGTTGAGGGCGCGAAGCGCCCGAACATCCTAGGGGGGTTTGGGGGCATGCCCCCCCAAGCAAATTTGAAATATTCATGTTTAAAAACGCCATTTCCTGCGATTTTTCCAGATAATTAGCTCATTATAATGGTGAATTGTATTGACATATACATTTTTAATAACTGTAAGTTTACAAAAGTTCAATATTTTGTTACATTTGTTAAGAATTCGTTTGTCTGGGTTAAACAATTTTTTTTTAGGATTGTCGCGTTTTCTTACCTTACATTACAGGGAAGGCTTGTTGAATTATGCAATGTAGCCTTGAAATGATATCTTATGTTGTGCAATGGTATGTTTTCAGATACGATTTTCATGAAATTTCAGGTGATGGAACCCCCTTTGAAACTATCAATTATTTACAAAGATCAAACAGCTAAATAATGATGAACTAGTAGCTGGTAATATAATTATTTTGGCAACCATTGACATCAAACTATCGTATTTCCCCGAATAGATGCCCAGGCATATATTTCTTCATACCACCTCTTAACATTTTGTAAGAACAATCACCCATGCAGCTGTCAAACAAATAACCAAATATACATTATTTTAGATGTATGTTTTCTTAAACTGAACTTGAACACATAAATGTACAGCATTTCCATCAACATTATAAACCTTTCAACCAAATGAAGAGACTTATTGTGGTTTGATTTTCGCATAGGCCAAACTTTTGTGTAGCATTAAAGGTGCATCCAATGTGTTTCATAAATGTTATTTGACTTTAATACGTTCCAACTCACCATATGTGTTGTGTACAATACAAATAAATCACTCAGCTTGCATATTCATCCCCAATCGCTATCATAATTGCTAGTTTCCAATTAAAATCGAATAACATCTTTTTATGCATGTGTAGAAACCGAAACTGTACGTCCCATTTACATGCAAAGTAGTTATATGACCTATTAAACATTATCAAGCAAAATTTGTCATTTGTCTGTTAAGAATAAGATTCCAAAATTACGCTTGACTCATTCGATCAGCAATCACCACTTTAACTTTTATATTGTCAATGTACTAAGTCGACTGTCATCATAATTGTAGTTTTCGGAAACAGTCGGTACTTCTTGATAAAGAAACACCGTTTATAACGTTTGGAATATGTGACCCCCAACAACACAATGGATGTACCTTTAACTAGTCAACCTACCACCTGGCCTGTATTCGGCGTTTATTGTTTCAACGGCCTACAGACAGAAATGTTAATTTGAGGATAGGAAATCTAGCCATAACCATTAATTCGTTTAAGAATTCTATTTCTTCAGAGGTTTTGTGCAAATAGTAACATTTCTTTCCATTTTGTGAGATATGTTTATTTCCATAATGGCCCGTTTTGAAACGGTTTTGGGAGCTTCTCTTTCACTCAGTGCGGCTAAATCTGTATAAAGAGGTGCATGACTAGATCCAAATGGAGTTTTTACTTCCACTGGAGGCTCATTCAATTTTTTGAAGCAAGTGGTCACCGGGCCCTCACATCAGGCCGGAATCTGTCCGAAAATTTTCTCTGCATCTTAACACCGGAATACGTTGAATCACGCTATATACTCAAGAGCTATATGCTCCAATGTCCCACAGAGTTATTCAGAAAACCGAGATATTCTGCCCTAGGAACCTAGGGGTTCGTCTACTTTTTAGATATATATTTTAGCTGTGCAAACATATTTTTTAAAACTAAAACAACCAACGTTTTCAACTTTACCTGTTGAATAAAAAAAACATTATTTAAAAAAATATAATTTACGAAGAAAATTATGTGTAGGCAATTGCCTTTTTGCCTATATGGCAGCTACGCCCCTGGTTAGAAATTGATTTCTTTGTAAGATGATAGAAATTCAAAATATATATCTAACTTAACTTTTTCAATTTATGGTATCAGTTAATATGCACTGTTTCAGATTTGTCGCTTTTGTTTTTAATTCTATTTTATAAATCGTTTATATATATTATTATCCCTTCAAATAAATAAAAACCTATCTGTATATGCCCCCCAAAGATGTGTTTGCCATGTTTTCACCCTTGATATTAGTAAGACATCCTGAACATTTAACTCTGTATATATTTAAAAATGAGCTTAATAATTAACATTTCTCCTTTACATAACATTTCAAAGATAAAAGCAACCTTTGTCATATATCTTAGTAAAAGGAAAAATATAAGTTTTAAATGTCAGAAAGAGTAATTAATCGTCCTAAATGTTTCATAAACAGCATTTTTAACCTTTTTATATTTTCTTAACAAGAGATTATGGTACATACATCTCTACCATATTTCCTTTACATTGATTATTCATGTAAAACATGACTTCACCTCCATTAACCCAAAGAAATTCTAAATAATTCTAAATCTTAATTATTTTAAGAACAACAACTTATTCGAAAAGTACTTTGCTGACCAACACAAAATAATTGTTTTAGTTTTGTTTTTCTGACCAATGTTACTTCAATCTTAACATCAATCCACTAACTTAATGACAAAAATTTCAAAACCAAGGTAATAAATTTCTCATTTTTTCTGTCAAAAATAATAGCCCAGCATAAAAATACCGGTAATCAATAATTCATAAAAAAAATTATGCTGACTAAAACAACACTGCATGGACCATAGACTTGTTTTAACATATTTTCGGAACATTAACGTTGTGTTATCTCTTCAAATAATTTGTCAGTCAGTTACTACAGATCATTAGGCAAACCTCATCTTAACTGTGTGCAAGTACTGGCCTAGATGCATAGAAGATTAAATGTCAAACAAATATATGTGGAGAGAATTCTAACAGCATACTACTCAATATGCTATGTTGGCAGTAAAATAAACATGGAAATTGTAGAGGGTAGGCAGTGAAATAAACATGGAAATAGTAGGGGGTAGGCAGTGAAATAAACATGGAAATAAATACAGGGTAGGCAGTGAAATAAACATGGAAATAAATACAGGGTAGGCAGTAAACTAAACATGGAAATTGTAGAGGGTAGGCAGTGAAATAAACATGGAAATAGTAGAGGGTAGGCAGTGAAATAAACATGGAAATAAATACAGGGTAGGCAGTAAACTAAACATGGAAATTGTAGAGGGTAGGCAGTGAAATAAATATGGAAATAGTAGAGGGTAGGTAGTGAAATAAACATGGAAATAAATACAGGGTAGGCAGTGAAGTAAACATGGAAATAGTAGAGGGTAGGCAGTGAAATAAACATGGAAATAGTAGAGGGTAGGCAGTGAAATAAACATGGAAATAAATACAGGGTAGGCAGTGAAGTAAACATGGAAATAGTAGAGGGTAGGCAGTGAAATAAACATGGAAATAGTAGAGGGTAGGCAGTGAAATAAACATGGAAATAAATACAGGGTAGGCAGTGAAAAAGACATGGGAATAAATACAGGGTAGTCAGTGAAATAAACATGGAACAAATTTAGGGTAGGCAGCAAAGACGTAAAGAACAGGCAACAATGAAATCGAAATGTATGACATATGAACAGATTTGATAGCAAACTATATATGGAACCATGCTAGGTAAATTACTATTGACAAGAAACATGAACTTTTCACAACTAGCTATATAAACAGTGAAATTGACTAAGACACATTTGTCTATACGTATAGTAGCTAAGCAGTGAAATAGACATGGAAACACATGCTATGTATAAGGTAGACAGTAAAATAGACAGGGAAACATGTGCTTCATACTCGGTAAGCACTGAAATAGACATGGAAACGTGCTTCATACTCGGTAAGCATGCAGTGAAATAGACAAGGAAACATGTGCTTCCTACTTGGTAAGCATTGAAATAGACAAGGAAACATGTGCTTCCTACTTGGTAAGCTGTGAAATAGACAAGGAAACATGTGCTTCATACTTGGTAAACAGTGAAATAGACATGGAAACATGTGCTTCATACTCGGTAAACAGTGAAATAGACATGGAAACATGTGCTTCATACTCGGTAAACAGTGATATAGACATAGAAACATGTGCTTCATACTCGGTAAGCTGTGAAATAGACAAGGAAACATGTGCTTCATATACTCTGTAAGCTGTGAAATAGACAAGGAAACATGTGCTTCATATACTCGGTAAGCAGTGAAATAGACAAGGAAACATGTGCTTCCTACTTGGTAAGCTGTGATATAGACAAGGAAACATGTGCTTCATACTCGGTAAGCAGTGAAATAGACAAGGAAACATGTGCTTCCTACTTGGTAAGCTGTGAAATAGACAAGGAAACATGTGCTTCATACTCGGTAAGCTGTGAAATAGACAAGGAAACATGTGCTTCATACTCGGTAAGCAGTGAAATAGACAAGGAAACATGTGCTTCATATACTCGGTAAACAGTGAAATAGACAAGGAAACATGTGCTTCATACTCGGTAAACAGTGAAATAGACATGGAAACATGTGCTTCATACTCGGTAAACAGTGATATAGACATAGAAACATGTGCTTCATACTCGGTAAACAGTGAAATAGACGAGGAAACATGTGCTTCATATACTCGGTAAGCTGTGAAATAGACAAGGAAACATGTGCTTCATATACTCGGTAAGCTGTGAAATAGACAAGGAAACATGTGCTTCATACTCGGTAAGCAGTGAAATAGACAAGGAAACATGTGCATCATACTCGGTAAGCTGTGAAATAGTCATAAAAACATGTGAAATGTACAGATTAGGCTGTGAAAACAAGGAAACATGTGCTTTATACTGCAGTGGAATATGCACAGACTATGAATAGACAAGGCAATGAAATAGACAAGGCAATGAAATAGACAAGGCAGGTGCATATGTATATTTCAACATTTCTTATCAGTCTCCTGTCATCACTTTGTATCTTTGGCCCTCATTAAAAGAACTGACTTGAAAGCTTTATGTACAAAAGATTTACATATTTTGACAAACGGGTAATAATGTTTGATGTAGGAAAGGTAAATATTATTTATTTTGAAACGTTTCCTAGTCAGTCAATTAGCATGTTTGCTTTGCAATTATTATGCTTGCAAGTTAAATATCATTTGCATTAGTCCATCAAAAACATATGTTCTCTGTAATGATGTAGGTTTTAGATATGTTTTGAGAAGTCAGTCAGCCTTCAGAATGGTTAATGATAATGAGTGGTAATAAAATGCATCATGTTTACAATCAATTTGTCTAATCATCTCTTTTAACAGTAATTTTCAACCAAACTTTGCAGTTTTTTGGTCATAATTTATATTTGTATTTTACATGTGACTGACATATTAATTTCAGAATTATATTAGACAGTATAGGGTCACTTTACAAACTCAAAAAGATAAAATATTCAAGGATTAATGATCTCCCAAAGAACCAAGACTAATATCTTTTATATTTATTTCCAGACCATCATGATATTTTATAATTAGCACCTATAGTCCGGACATACAAAATCTAGTTATATGCACCCTGAATTTCCTTGATTCCAAATTATATATTTCAAAAACATTTTTATTCTTTATCACCAAAGTCAGGATGTTTGACTTCAAAATCTCTCTAGTTAATATGACAAATGACCTTTTATCGTGACCTCAAGTACGATTTTTTCAGGAACATTTTTTTCTAATCCAAACAACCAATGATGACTGGGATGTGTCAATATTGAAAGAGGAAGCTAAGAAATGGTACTGGCGCCAATGGTTGGCCTCATTAGTCCAAGACTATTCATTCTTGTAGAGCCTGTTAGTAATTAGGGGCTTTGCAAAGTACATATGCTTTGCACCTTAAGCAAAGTGTGTTTTGAAATCTGTTAGAGATCTGGTGGATAAGCTGTAGGTATTATCCTGGGTTTATTTTCACGACCTGAAGTTGTTGGTTAGAAGGAACCACCAAGTGAGAAAATATCTTGTTTTCAAAATATTTTTAACCACAGGAAAAGTCTCAAAGACCCAATGATGAACTGCGATAGCTCATTGTAAACAACATGGCCACATTTGTGATTATTGTAAACATTACTCATCGTTGGAATCAGTGGTGTTATTATGAATAACAAAATTTGAGAAAATTTAGAGGTCAATGATAATTAGAAAGATTGCCTTATACGATATTTAAAAAATGTCTGGTATGTTTTAACTTTTTCAAATTTCTAGCATTGCATATTTCAACTTACAAAATTAACTTTTCTATGAATATTTCGATATTTTCAAACATTTTGACAAATACCACCTCCCGTATAATATGCTGTAACAAAAACTAAGTAAGACAAACCCAATTTATATGTAACACTGGATTGTGCATAATTTTTTTTTTAAAAAAACGGTATATATGTTAGTATAATATTCTGTAATAGAAACTTTCAAAATGGATCTCATTTCAACAAAACCATTTAAATGTGCATCTTTTCAAAATGGAATGTATAATCAACACTATTTTAAATTTTTAATCATCCAACCTTTAAGAATCGTATTTAGTTGCAGGCGAGAATAATACCCTACTGGTTGGTGATCTGTAAGAACAGGAGTCGCCACGACGACAATCCATCCGTTCTGCTCGTTTTCCCAAAGCTAATAACTATATATCTAATAAGTAAAACCCTCAGGGAGAGTCTTAGGGTGCAATGAGCGCTATTTCAAACACAAATCTTCTCTCTATCGGTAGAAAAGAGGAGAAAGGTAGAGACAAAATATACCAATTCTCCGTGCATTCTCAAGAGGCTAAACCAATAGGAAAATTAGCTCTCGTTCCTTTAAAACTTTAATGAGAAAGTTCTTCTTTGTGTAGATTCCGAGGCTTGAACTAATTTTTTGTACTCTGAGGTGTTTTTTTTATAACTTGAATAAATACTGCTATGGAAGGTTACTATAATATTCAGAATTTTGTTATAAAAGTGAATATCAAAATGCAATGATTCTTTGAAAATATTAAAATGTTATTCAGCTGATTGCATTATCTATTTATAAGCACTAATCTTTGTTTTAAATTATCGGAAAGAAACATGAAATGTTGAAACAAATGTTTTATGTACGTACATGTTAATATTTCTATGCATTTACTTTCAAGATCATATAGAAAAGAACGGTAGAAGTAATGAATGTAATATTTCCACTGGAAGCTTAGGATCCTGAAGAGTTACCAAGGGAGATAACTTGTTTTTTAAAAGTGATTGAAGTGCCTTTCAATCCTTGATGGAGGAATAGTTGTGGTAGCGATAGGTACATGTAATTCAGTAGACTATAGCTTTAACTGTTAATCATATATCTATGTTAAAATCTAAAAATCTTTACAATTATATGAAATATAATGAATTTAAAGCAACGGTAAAACTGTTTTTTTTTTAAACAAAATTTATTTTGATATTCTCGTTTATGCATTTATGATTACTTATAATCAAAAAAGACCATTTGGAGCTTGATAAGGATGTTATTATGAACCAAATGATGGTTTTTATATTACAAATATATGAAAATTCATCATAAAACATTACATTTTGATTTTGTGGCTTACAGGACCCCAACAACCTACATGACGCTCCCCCTCACGGCATCCCCCCCAGCGACAGTGATATCCCCTCCCCTGCCCCTGACCAAGCAGATAAACAATGGAACCAACCGGCTAATGGAGTTGAGGTGAGAATTATCACAGCCTTTAGTGAAACAACAGTTACAAAATTATGAATGATTTTTGAAGATATCTTTAGTTTTAAAAAAGTCACAAAATTATAATTTTTGAAGAAATCTTTAAAAACTATTACAAAATTTTAATTATTGAAGATATGATTACCATAATCAAAAATAAGTTATGTATAATTCTTTTAGATATCTTTAGAATGGTAAAGATGGCCAAAATTATCAGCCTATGATATAATATCTTTTAAAATGTGGATGAAAAGGGCTAAAACAAGTTTACACATTTATACCAATTTATTTTTATAAATTTAAAAAAATATTTTCCTAGAATTGTATTTGATAATTTTATATTCTCATTGATCTTGGCCGTTTTACAGGTTATTGAAAATTTACTTAGAATGCATCAAACTACAAATAATTCAATTATTTAAAAGAAAGTTCTATTACAAAACTGTTTACAAACAAGAAAATGTGGGAGTTCATATTTCAAACAGCATGCTAATGATCCCGATATAATTGTTTTGATCGTGTAAATTTGTTTTCGAAGAACTTTGTCTCCAAGGGTCTTACAACGTGGCAAGTGCGAGACATAGTGAACTTCAAATTTTCAACGGAGCCTCAGAGTCATCCAGAAGTTGATTAATAATAAATTATTCCGCAGATGACCTTCATACAGTTGTTAAATGTAATTTCAAAAATACAATTTCAGGATTAAAAAGTTCTTTGTCTTCTGGTGTTAGGAACTTTTCTGACAAAAATTATTTTCACAGTAATTGCTTATAAAAGGTCAACTCAAATGATTCCTGTTGAAAATTAAATTACGTTTGCAAAATGTGAAATTGAAAAGGAAAAGGAAAATACAATTGAAAAACGAAATATGTGTCCTTTTGAAAACTGTAATTGTTGTTATAGAAATGGCTGTTATCTCATTAGGAATTATGTCTCCTTCAATATTTATAACTGATAGTCTCATTTGCGACATTTGTGACCCATGACAGTTTTTCTCATCCTTGGCATTGACTTGCAAATAGGAATGCAGATAATTTGACCTATTGATGTCTGTGGAATCGGTAATATTTACAGGAATTTTAGTAGGAATGTCAGCAATGAAAACAGAGACATTAATGTGAATATTGGGATGAACTTTATGTTTTCAATTCTTGTTTTAAATCTATATAAAATTATTAATTTATATAAATTTATTTATTAAAAAAATGTTATAAATTGTTTTATGTTTTTATCTTCAAATTCCTTACATAATGAAATGCAAGAAATTTAAATATTAGATTAAGCAAATAATTAAGTGTAATTCTAACTTCAAATTAAAAAAATATTACTAATGATTTCTGTCATTAATTTCGTAAAGTTTTATTCTTGATAATTTATTCATTGAAACAGATATCGCAAAACTGATTAGAAATTAATTTGATTAAAATTTTGTACTTTTTTTGTACGGCGTTAACATTCAGTTGATTAGTTTGTTTGCAATTATTCTTTGCTACCAAGGGAGATAACTCCATATTCATCTTTAATCATTTCATTTGTTGTACACGCAACATTATGTGCCCGCAAAATGCATGATTACAAGTCATCGTGTAGTGTATTTGCTATCTAATTAGAACATAGGATGGTCATATAATATTCGTCGTTTCTAATTATTGATGATCAACATTTCTCTAATTATTACGTAGTCACATGCAATGTCAATTTCAGAGACATGTAACTGACACATTTTATGATCATTGAAGAATTCCTTTGTGTGCTTTTACTTATGCAGGATGTTTGGAAAATTAATTAGTCGGTTGCCAAAAATCAACATCTGGTAATTAAATCAGATATTTGAGAGGTAATGAGGACTAATTAACAACGTTGGTTTGGGTGCATTGGTTTGCAACATTCAAATTCTACCGTAAGATTAGACTCCTTTTAGTTGTTTAGTTCAATATTTATTTTTAAAATATTTATAATTAAAGCGCTGTAGCACGTCATCCTTACTGAAATAATGTGATCTCATGAGAAGGTAAATAAGTGTTACCAATGGCTAAATAATACTCCTGAATCAATAAAAAGAGTTCTTAAACGAATGTACATGGTTCGGTTAAGACGTTCAATTCCCTGCCAGTGGCCATTTTAAGGTGTTCACATTAAAATGGCCTCTCGAAGATAGCAATTGATCTGGCTGATATAGAGATACCTAAACAACCAGAGTAAAATTTAGATATGGCACAGTGATGGAGTGGTCAACCATCTTACTGTCTGAAATCTAAAAATTGCATGAAATCTAAAAACTCTACCTCTCACACTGACGAGTTCCACAACAATTTTGCTCTATACGTCGAATACAGAGAACTGTTTACTGAAGATACATCTTATCGACTGGTGTAATGAGATGTTTTACCTAGTGTATTGCATAAACTTTAATAATAATTGGCAAACTTGAGAACAAATAATATGCAAAAAATGTGCCGCAGCGCCTTTAAAGTGCTTAATGTTCTAGGCCAGTCAAGGAAACAACTGCTCCCAACTTTAACATCTTTGGGTATGAAGCAGTTGATAGAGAAATAATGAACTTTCGTGTTATAGGCAGGTGATCTACCAAGGGATGAAGGGCGGGATAGCGCAGTGGTTAGTGTCTGGGTTCAAATCCTGCCAGGGGCACAGCAACTTTGTCTTCAGTAGGGCACTGTTCTACATGCAGTAAGGTTTGGGTGCAATGCTAAACTGAATTTCAGCATAGTACCACCCATGGTTGGCTAGTTCAAGCCAATGCTCGCAGGTTTAACTGCAATGCATAGCTACATGGCATTGCGGGCTTTCTCCCTGTCATAATACTAGCAGCAGTGATATAAGTGAAATACTCTTGAAAGCAGCGTTAAACCCAATATCACCTCACCCCCCAACTCTACCAAGTGTGCTACATGCCTGTGACATAATAATAATAATGATTCTTTGAAGTCTTAGTATTATTTAATTCTAGCTAGACGACAACATGATATTCAATTCTTACAATTAGATATACAATGTAGATTATTCCTGAAGTTTTATTTGATGTTACTTTGACTTTTAGCTATCATCGATCAATGCAAAGGAGTTCACGTGAAGGCAACAAGAATTACTTTAAATATTTATAAAATACCAACAACCTATCCTTTGAAATTCTGTCAACGAGCTTTCTATCCAACATCACTCTTGTGCAGTGATGAATTTCAAAGCAGTGTCTTTATTACTTATGCCATTTCAATTCTTTGTCTCATCGGTAATTCTATGTTCCTGACGTCCCAGGGGTGTGAGTTTCGCCAGGCAGGTGTTTGTGCAAATAGTTCGTCTGATCAATAATTTGAACTAGAACTTTCTAACTGGAATCATTAACAGATGTTCGTTTAATTCCATTAGTTCCATTCTGCAAGAACTTTGTTCTCTATGTTAA
This sequence comes from Gibbula magus, assembly GCA_936450465.1. Lineage (NCBI taxonomy): Eukaryota > Metazoa > Mollusca > Gastropoda > Trochida > Trochidae > Gibbula > Gibbula magus. Next base: position 59,866,546 of record OW388294.1, read on the forward strand.
CAAGATGAGTTAAAATTGATTTCTTTTTATCGATTTTTAAAACAATTTTAAAGGGTTTTTTTAGCTTTCTATAATTAACAAGTATTTTCATCATTCATTATATTATACTTTGTCAGTTCAGTTGTCTAAGAATGAAAAGATTATGAATAAATCAATTTTGTGAGAAATTTAACGATTTTAATTCATAAATTTGCTTTTGAACTGTTTTAAGCTATATGCAGTCATTTATAGCCTTGTTTTCATAATAAATATCATTTCACTTCAATTGTCTAAGAAGAGATAGTGTATGTTCAAACAATTGCGATCAAATTATTTTTTTAAAAACTTCTTTAAAACTGTTAAAATCTAAAATGATTTACAGCCATGTTTCCAACAGCCACATTATCTTTTAAACTGTTTCAAGCTTTAGTCATCTACAGCCATGTTTTCAATAGCTACATCTTTAAACTCCTTAAAGCTATAGTCATTTACAGCCATGTTTTCAACAGCCCAAATAACATTTAAACTGTTTCAAGCTTTAGTCATCTACAGCCATGTTTTCAATAGCCACATCATTTGAACTGTTTAAAGCTATAGTCATTTACAGCCATGTTTTCAACAGCCCCAATATCATATATGGTTCATCCATATATTGCAACATTCATTCCGGTCACAAACTTATCTAGTCCCAATGTTCATCCAGCGCACTTGGGGTTATTGATTCCATTCAACATTAATATTGCTTCAAATTGCCCAGTCTGAAGTGAGTCTGGTATTAAGGAATTGCTTGATGCAATATAAAATGTTTATTGACGAATATCGACCAAGACCACTTTGATGAAATAAGTTTGTAAATGAGTCTTACTATTAATAAACGCCAGGAGACAGAACAGAATTCAATTTGGCAGAGAAATGCCGAAATCAACACTAAAACATGTCCTGATAAAACGTAATCCCTCATATTCCGAATCTCAAAATCTTCGCCCTCGAACACAAAATCAATGCGATGTGTATCTGATAATGTTAGACGGTCTGTTTATATCTGTTCTAAGTCATGCTTTGACAGCAAATTGTCCAATGAGAATTAGGCGATTTGATATGAAAAGTGATAATTCACAAATATCACCCAATCACTGACAGACGATATCCCCCGTACAACTAGTCAACAGTCAAGTAGCAATTTGTATTCGGAGATCATTAATTTAATTAAAACAGGTCCCAGATATGGAAATAATTCATGATCTTAGATATCTGAAGATTGAAAAGCGTACAGCGGTAATAATTAATCTTGATTTGATAACTAATGATATTGATTTTTAAGCTTATTCATGTCAGTTGCTTGGAAAATAGTATCACAAATACTCATTAATTCATTCGAATTCCATTTCACATTTTTAGAGATATTGACGTTTGTTAAAAAATGTTTAAGGATATGGGGAGTAAGAACCGGAATCATTAAACCAAATCATGTCCGAAGTTAATATTATTAATTTAGCAATTATTTTCAATAAAAGATAAGCATAGAGATTAATTAACAGACGTTTATAAAATTGTGTAAATGAACTTTATCTTGAAATGTTAAAATTCTATAAAAATTATTCAACATGAAAACAGATGAGACATTTTTAAAAATTCACACAATTTTGTAAAACAACTTTATCTTGAAATGTTAAAATTCTATCTTTTAGTTCAAATACAATTCAATGGGAGACTTGCATGTTTTGCTTTATGAGGACGAAGAGAAGAGCTATTCAAAGCATATCAGCTCGTATGTTATGGTAATGACATTTTCTGGAATGTACTGTCTTTGTACTTTTTCTCAAAAGCACTCTTTTGATCTTTTCTTTTTTCTTTGACAAATTTACAAGTCTTTTTTTTGTGAAGTATACAAAATGATTAGACTACTTGAAAACTATTCAATGAAGTCATGATTGCAATAATCTTAATTATACGTACTGTATAAGTATAAAAATCAGATGTCCCACTTGAGAAATATTCAATTTCACACTATCAAGTTATGATTGCAAATCACGTTTACATAATATTATATACTATATAACTATGAAAGTATTAGACCATGCAGTAACAAAATATTTAATTTGAACCCAATATGAATTTATGACTGCTTTAACCCATCCTCGGTTACCCAGGGTTTTATATATGCTCCGTTACCCTCCACTATATCACCCGTGGGAAACTCTATCAGAGAAATCTGTACTAAAATTACCTGCCCTTGGAGCGGAACATATATAAATCCCTGGGTAACCGAGGATGGCTTTAACCTAACTTATATATACTATATAAGTATAAAAAATATCAGACGTATATCAGAAATATTCAATTTCAAACACAATATCAATTTATGATTGCAATAACTTTACTTATACACATAGTATTTTGCTTCTGTGAAAAGATGATAGACGATGCAATCATGGTGGTAAAAAACAAAAGAATTTATATTTGTTCCATAATTCCCTTTCATCTTTTCTTCATCATCATACTCTCATTTTTCCGTCTAGTAATATTTGTGAGAGTGTGAATCATTCCTTTGATGTAGGCCAAACGAACATATAGTTAATAAATTTTGAATGCAAGAATTTGGATGATTTCCAAAAATTGCTTACAGTTGAGATCTAAATCAATAATTTATAGCTATATTGAGTACAGTGACACCTTTTCCGTTATTAAATAAAATTCTGTATTTTTGATAGTTTTTATCATATTTTAAATGGACCCTATACAGTTTTATCATGTATTTGAATTGATTATATATAAACATCAACATTTGAGGTTGATACTATTTGATATTGTAAATCTGCACGTTTCTTATAGGAAAGATCTAAATCTTATATCTATAAAATAAATTTATCTTTGATAAATTTCTATTCAAAATCATAGGAAATTTTTTTTTTTACATTCTAAATACAGTTTTATGTTTAAAATTTATATTAAATTTGTATTTCCATAACCTTAAACCTTTTCTATCAAACTCTATCAATTAGCAAATCTTGTATTATGTAAATTTTATGTTAATGTCAATGTGTTTCAGGCTCGTCGATTACTTGACATATTAAAAAAGAATGAAATTGACGTGACAAGTGACATGTCGGGGGAGACTGGCACCAGCGACAGTGGACACGGTGGGAGTGAAGAGGATCTTCATGGCAAGAGTGTCCAGTGCCAAGAAACAGGTGAGTCTACAACAACAATTCTTGGACCTTGGCGCCATCTTGACAAAATTTGGTCATTTGTGGTTCTTTCAATTTTGTTTGTAAGGTGTAGACCTGTGCATATCTCAATTGGCTGTTTTCAGTTCAGCAACAATATGTGCGGTTTGCCACCGGATGGGTAACCCGGTCAAATGGTTGGATAAAATTAAAAGTTTAAAGGGTTTATGACACCAATTCTTGGAGCTTGGCGCCATCTTGACAAAACTTTGGTCATTTGGTTCTTTCAATTTTGTTCATGAGGTGTGATGTTTGTTGGCACAAGGTCCTGTGCATAGCTCAATTGACCGTTTCAGTTCAGCAACAATAGGTGTGATTTGCCACCTGATGGGTAACCCAGTCAAATGGTTGGATAAAATTAAAAGGGTCTATTAAACTTATTCTTTGAACTTGGCACAAACTTGACAAAACTGTGGTCATTTGTGGTTCTTTCAATTTTGTTCGTAAGGTGTCATGTTCGGTGGCACACGGTCCTGTGCATAGCTCAGTTGACTGTTTTCAGTTCAGCAACAATAGGTGCCGTTTATCACTGGATGGGTGATATGGTCCATTGGTAGAATAAGGTTCATAAGGTTGATTCCTTGCGCCATTCTGAGTGTTGAGAGACTTGTTATGTCCCCATTGACAAAACACAAAATGTGCCTTTGTTCAACCAACAGTTTGACTGGGTACCTGGTGAAGGTTGTGTTGGAGGTGAATATAGATTAAGACCAGGGTGATAATGTGAGTAGTGCTTTCAGAATTTAAAGTGGATATGAGAGAAACCTTTTGACTATTATCATTTTCTTGTGAAAGAATTGTAGCATTATTAAATCTCTTACACAGATTAGAATAAAATTAAAGAGATAGTTTGGGAGGCAGATTGCTTGCAAGCGATAGTCAGTTTTAAAGCATTTTGTTTTATGCATTTAAGTTCCCTATTACCTTGAATAGAAGCTTAAAGCTTTAAACTTTAGCAATTAAAAGTTTGCATAGATTTTTAACAAAACAAAAATTCTTACAAAATAGATATTTGACAGCATTTGTTCTGGTTCAAGTCTTTGAAGGGCGTTTAGAAGTGGAATACATCAGAAAACCAATAATTGTTTTCATTTGCTTTGGTTGTCTTTAAGAAAAAGTATCCGTAACCAAATCCAAGAAGCTGTACAAAAATCTCTTTAATAGTGCAACGTTTTCAGAGAATCTGTTGTGTTCCGAAACGAGAGATGTCATGTGAATTTTCAACAATATGTTGTTATTCACGCTGAAATTTGAAAAACTTGAATTTGCTGCTTAAGATGCTGACGTTCTGAGTGACCATTTTATAGGAATCGCAAATTGGTTTCAAAGGGAATATTTGTTGTTTGGCCATTCACCAGGTAGAGATTGGCTACCGTATTCAAAGTATTAAGAGCCCTTGGCGCTGAGAAAAGTGGAAGATTTAAAATGACCTTATCATTTAGTAAAATTCTAGAATATTCTTGATCTACATACAGAAAAAGACAATTCTTTAAATATATACTCATTTCAAACAAAGGTCAGAATTGATTTTGCGATATCACTGCTTTTAAATGTAATGTAACATAAATCAAATTTTGATATTGTTCAAAGGTTTATCACTTTAAGTTGTTTGAAGAGAGGGCGTTAAATTTTTCTTGAGTTAAAAATGTGGTAAGAGACTCTTATTTTGTCAAATACGGGAAAAGTTTCTGGGAAAAGTTTAAAGAATAATAATCATAGTATTCATTGCTGGGTAATGAGTCGACATTTTTAAACTTTTAACGAAGTAATATTTTAGAATTGTAAAGTTTGTGTTATGATGATATCAAGATGTAACAAAATATAACAGCCCATGGATATGAAATTTATATCAATTGTATTCATCAGAGGGTAAAAAATCCAAGATAATCCATGAGTGGTATGTATAGCCACATATCAGTGGACGTCCAGTCGGTGAGTTGAGTGACCGATGCATGGTCATCAATGTCCAGCCAGATTGAATGACCACTAACCCTCTGATTGCAGCCCCATCTTAGCTAGACGGTCATCATTAAACATTCAATGTCTTAACTACTCATTGGGTGAAATCAGACTAATGACAGAATGATGGTGTTGTTTTGTATCACTGTTACCAAAGTTCACTAGTTCATTAGATGTAGACTGTTCCTAATCTTTCACTGTTTGCAATCATTTCACACAAATAATCAATCATTTTCATACAAGAACCTTTTATTTAAACAATAATTTCAACAAATAATTACAAATAACTTTAAGAATGGGAAAAATATAGCATCAAGTGGGGGTCGGGGGGATTTAGGAGAAAATATATTTACAAAATAGAATTAAACCTTATATCTATGGCATATTTATTTTTTAAAAATGATTTGTTTAGAATAAAACCAAAATATAAGAAACAACAGGTTTTTGTTAAAATTAGGAAGAAACTAATCTTTACAATAGTGTAAAAATATTTTTCAATTTTCTTTTCAACATTTCTAAGTGAACGGCATTGCAAAACAGATTAAATTCAAACTATGCAAACATGACTTCTGACATTTTTGCTCTCTTTTGCAGAAGAGCCAAAACCAGGACAATTTTTCCCAACTACATTCCACGGTGGCAGCAGTCGGGTTCCAGTCTACAATGATGGACGAAATTCTCGCAACGGACGCAAGACAGCTCCATCAACTCTCCGGGGTTCTAGAAGTCAAAACTTCCGATCACAAACCCCTACGTTTCCAACCAGTCCTAGGACCGTAGATACAATGGACAATTCTTACCATTATAACACAATTCCACACCCTCCAAGACCAGGCCAATCTGAGACTGTTTTACATACCTTCAGCAGCCCCAAGGCTGAATGCAAACACTTTCAACCTCATCAGTTAGACTTTATTCCTGGTTCAGCTCGAGGGCGACCAGAGACACCAATTCGGTGTGAAGATGACAAGATGTCGTCTAGTTGCTACAAGTTGAACTCCCTTGACCGAAGGACACCTGATCTTGAACACAGAATGTTTAACAATGATGTGGTGGTGTGAGGAAGGTTTTCTATTCACTCTGTGTTAGTTATTGTCAACAGTGCTTCAGTGAAGTCGATGGAAATGGCGTCAGCAGTGTTCTCAACTGTCAGGATTTCTCTTGATGATTGCTAGTTCCTGAGGATTTTTTCAGTGCTTCACCCAAACCCAGCTCATGGCCAGGTCTGTGATCAACAGTGCAGAATCTGGAATCTTTGCAGCAATGAATTCTTTGAACCAAACCTACACCTTGGCCTGAGTAATCAAATACTGAGATCACCTGCCAGTTCATTAGAAGTGCAAAATCTGGAATCTTTGCGCCTTTGAACTAAACCTACTCATTGGCCTTAGGGAATTGTGTTCTTTGAAACAAGACTTGAACAGCAAAAAAACAGCAAAAAAGTGTTGAATCTCTCAATTACTGGCAGCCTTGTAGGACCTAGAATGCTGCAAAAAAGCAGAGAATATGCCTGATTGATAGAAGATGAGTAAATCTGGACTGACAAAAGCTGGTTCATCAAAGTCTTAGAACTTATTCAGTCACCATTCCAGGATTATCTGCAAGACCCGTTGGTCATTCCTAGGTCTCTCTACTATCACTGATATCAGCGTCCATAGATCTGGAATTGCATGATTTGAAGTTTGTTTAGGGCATGAACAAAGCTAAACTGCAATACCCTACATCTAAACTAGAATGTTGCATAGTAAGTTCTCGTAGGTATCCATCGTCTTTGAGACATTGATCTAGAACAACACATGTTGCTTCTGAGCATGAACTTTGTGTAACCTTGATAGTACATGGTATACACACTTGTATTACTGCACAGTGTTTAACTAGTCTGCCAATTCTATAGAATATTACGGTAGACATCAAGACACCGAAGACAATCTAAAATCGTAGTGGCACCAAGATTACCAAAACCAGTTTTGAATCCAGTTTTCAAACACTATCGAATTCCAGAAAACTAGAATTGTTTTGTGACAGAAGATATGCATGGTGCTAAAGAAGATCATCTTTGAAGACATTTTGCAACACCTGATTGACATATGTAAACTCATTAAATGCCAATGAATTGCAAAGACAACTTCCCATCCTCCCTGTGCCATTATTAAGGAAGGCAAAGACACCTGTGCCATAATAGTCCAAAGTCTTCAGCAGGCAAAATGGTTACTGTATCATTAGAAGACATCGAAAGACACTCAGCTGAGATATTTCCATACCGTATTCTCTTGGTTATAAGACCACGGATACAAACAGTGGCGGATCCAGAGGGGGTTTAGGAAGGTTCGAAGCCCCCCTTGAAAACAATTTAATGTAAATTTGATGAACACCCATTTGTCAATGAGTGAACCCCCTTTGAAAATTTCTAGATTCTATGGATGCCTATCTATAGTCAATGTACTGCAATTAGACAATAAAGATATTGATGTAGTAGTTTTAATACCTTAAAGGGGCTGTAGCATGTTTATTTGCAGAATTTATTTTTTCAAATTTCCCATTTATCATGATAGTATATGTCATTTATATTTACTTTAGAGGGTAAAACATCTTATTACACAAACCAGTTATCTGTAGTGTTAATAACGATGTTGTGTAAAGCAAAATTTGCATGGCGGCCATTTTATTGTGAACACATTTTATTATTTTGATTTACAAAAACGATTCCCATGGCTTTACTGAACCATGTACACTCATTTTCCGAAGAGAGAGTGTGTTTTACTATTGATGACATTATTTTTCACATTCATTTCATTGACTTATTTGAGCAAAACAATGTGCTACCACCCCTTTAAGATAAAGACAGAAAAAAGGTTATCTCTCTAGATAAGACAAGGGTGCCATGATTGTCTTCAGTAGACAAAGAACTTAACTCTGAAGACAAAGTTCTATTTCCATGTTGAAATAATGGGAGGGAAAGATCATCCGAATACTTAACAGTGCCATGAGGTTTGTATTGTCTTCAGAAAGCTGAAAGTTCCTTTTAAACTGGGTTTATGATGTTCTACTATCCTTTAGTAGGATTCCTATGTGTTCATTCTCTTCCCACAAAGGTTACTCCCTTCAGATTTCCGATCCTACCCTCTGTTGATTTACACTTGAAATCGGGGGCGGAAAGGGAGTGTCCTGATTGGTTGCAATTGAATCTAGTTGTGCAATCAGCGACGCCGTTGTAAAAGTGACATTTGCCAATGACACGTCATAATGATAAGGCCAACGTTTTCTCGTTTTCCTGTGTTTTCCGTGTTTTCCTCGAACTATGCTATTTGATTTTGTGAAAACTATTGATCATAAACATACTTATAAATAGAGAAGACCAAATCAGAGACGAATACCAAAAACAGTTCATTTGTGTTATTTACATCACACATATTCGAATGACATATGCTAATGAGCAAGACCCTTCAGAGTAAAATGCCTCGATCTTTGAAGTTACCCTGTCGATATGGCCAATTAAAGATGAGTTTTCATTGGTTAAAAAGCAGGGATATGGTATGAGATTTCTCTTTCCACCGCTAGGGGACTTTGGTTCTGCTCTCGATTTCAAGCGAAAAACAACAGAGGGTAGGATCGAAAATCTGAAGGGAGTAACCTCTGTGGGAAGAGAATGCTATGTGTTATGACTGACATTGTTTTACGAGTCACATTTTATATATGATGAAATATGGAAAATTGTCCTTTGTGACGCTTGCAATGATGACATATATATACATGTATATATAAACTATATATACAAAATGATTTATATTCCAGAATATTTCAGAAATGACTGAATTTTCTGAAAATTGGACTTGATGCTCATGTCAATTTTCTCTCAATATTTTGCTCAAGTTCACAGTTTTTTGCATTGTTAGACTTTCAGCAAAAATGTCTGCTTTTTTCTGAGGCGAGTCATGTGAATGAATGATTTATAACAAAAAATAAACAATATTTATTTATTTGAAAAATATATCTTTGATACATGCTCTTGCCCATGAATATATTCCCTAGCACTTTTGAAGATCATTTTGGGGCATGTAAAAACTTTAAAAGATTATATCAGAAACAAGTATGAAAATTAGTAAATAGAGAAAATACACTATGGTAAGCATGTATTATAATAAACATATCAGATCTCTAATGTGATGTTTGATAAATTCAAGATTTTTTTGCAAAACATGTATATTTTCAGTCAAAACATTTAATTTGTTAAATTAGTTCATTCTTATTTAAACTTTGAAGTAAATTATATTATCAAGTCAATCATTGTTATTCCTGTTTCAAATGAAAAGTAAATGCTACTTTCAAGTCAAGGAAAATATTGTTACTCATGTTTGTTATGTTGTGTCCATTTATAAGTGAATATTGTTCTTTGTGAATGATTTTTACTCTTCTGGCATCAAATGGATGTGTGATTGATGTACTATCATGTAAACATTTCATTGTGTTTTGTGAGGATTTATCATGTTTGTATTTATTCTTGTCTTTGCTTATACATCATTTCACAACACACAAATGCTTTTTGTAAATAAATACATTTTGAAAATTATTCAGTATGGTTTGTTGTCTTGTATTAGACTAAATTATTCAAAGGGTTTTTTCCCTTGATAAGTTTGAAGGAGAAATGGTCATTTGCTTGAAGGTGCATCCATTGTGTTTCAGAAAAAATATTTGGCTTTAATGGCCCCAACTCACCATATGTGCTGTTTACTTTACAAAAATATTCACTCAGCTTGCATATTCTTCCCCAATCACCTAATATATCATAACTACTAGTTTCCAATTAAATAGAGTAACATCATTTTGCATGTGCAGAATCCGAAACTACACGTTCCATTTACATGCACACTAGTTATATGACCTATCCAACATTATCAAATTTGTTATTTTATCTGGTTTAAATAAGATTCCAAAATTACGTTCGACTCTTTGGCACGCGCCACACGCTGTGCATTGTCCGATTTTCGATCAGAAATCACTACTTTTACCTTCAGATCGTCAATATACTAAATCGATTATCATCTAAAGGTTAGTTTTCGAAAACAGTCGGTAGTTCTCGATAAAGTAACACTATTTATAACGTTTGGGAATATGTGACCCCAAACAACACAATGGATGTACCTTAATAACAGTGTTAGGATCTACATAGCATCCTTGCAATAAATAAGTTGTAAATCTCCTTCATCTAACCTTGATTAGCTCTGTTGTTAATAACAGTGGTTTTAATCATCTAACGGAATTTCAGCTGGAAAATTATTTCACAACATATTAAAAAAAAATTTTTTTTTTAAGATTTTGACATAATTGAGATAATTTGAGAAACTTTTAATTCAACAAAATACTACAGTACGTGGTGTATGCATGGTGAATATTAATTCAGTTCTGCTTCATGACCGATAAAAGCTGATTAATGGCCAACTTTTCCGGGGAAACTGGTGACATAACCCTCGTACATTTCCACGTGTTGCACGTGCGGTGCAACTTTCCCGCCCATTTCGTGTCCTGTTATGGCGTCCAAGGTTTTACACAATCGTACTGTTACTTGTTGTCAGAAAGGCGTGTACGGGAAAGTTGGAATGCACGTGCAGCGCGTGGAAATGAACAAAGCTGGCTGTCAACAGCCCTGCGTTCAGTAACACGAAATTTCCCGGGATGTTGACACATTAGTTGTTCAAACCTTTCATAATCTCGGGTATAAATCATATGTTTTTAAAATTTATTTTTATAAATTCAAACTTGGCAAATATAGGGATGTTTTAATACTTTATTAACAATATTAACTATATCACCCTGGGACACTCCATCAGAGAAATCTGTACTCAAATTACCCACCCTTGGTCGGCGTGAGGAAATCAGTAACCAACCTTTAAACCTTTCTAAGAACAGTCCTTGAGTTTCAACTACAGTGTCAACATGAACAAAACGATTTGCTTCCTTCTGATTGGACTAAACAAGGTCATGTGACCTTATATGTATAAGTCCGTCATTAACTAGATTGTTTCTATGATAAACAATTCCAGAATATAAAGCTGTTTAAATATAATAATAGGCTATACAAGCACTGAAGTAGACGGAGTCGGCTATATCCCCGCCATTCGAAAAAGCTTATAGGGTTTTTGATTCCATGGACACAGACAATACAAAAATCATGAAACAAACACCCCAAATGGCATATCTACATGATGATTGTTCCATACAGTAAATTTCGATGAGCTATGCCTTACGCTTTTAGAAATCTGCTTCGGAAACTAAAGACCAAGCTGTTTTTCCATGGGAACGGGGCAAAATTAAAAATACGAAGAAGTTGAAAATACCAAAGGTCACATCTACACATGATGATTATAGCATATAACTTTTGTCGAGCTATGCCTTACAGTTTTTTAGTTCTGCTCCGGAAACAAGAGTACAAGTCGCATTTACACAGAAACAACCAACCTGTAGGACAAACATACCAGTATTCATTATATCAATTATACAGTGTTTTTTAAAGGGGCAGTAGCACGTTTTTTCGCTCAAATAAGTTGATGAAATGTATTTGAAAAATAATTTCACCAATAGTAAAACATCATTCTCTCTTCGGAAAATAAAGTTTAAAATGAGTTTACATGTTTCGGTAAAGCCATGGGAATCGTTTTTGTAATACAAAATAATAAATTGTGTTCACAATAAAATGGCCGCCATGCAATTTTTGCTTTATACACAACATAGTTTTTACCACTACAGATAATTGGTTTGTGTAATAAGATGCTTTGCCCTCTAAAGTTAATTTAAATGACATAAACTATCATTATAAATGGAAAATTTGAAAAAATAAATTTTGCAAAAAAACGTGCTACTGCCCCTTTAAAGGGGCAGTAGCACGTTTTTTCGCTCAAATAAGTTGATGAAATGTATTTGAAAAATAATTTCACCAATAGTAAAACATCCTTCTCTCTTCGGAAAATAAAGTTTAAAATGAGTGTACATGTTTCGGTAAAACCATGGGAATCGTTTTTGTAATACAAAATAATAAATTGTGTTCACAATAAAATGGCCGCCATGCAATTTTTGCTTTATACGCAACATAGTTTTTACCACTACAGATAATTGGTTTGTGTAATAAGATGTTTTACCCTCTAAAGTTAATTTAAATGACATAAACTATCATTATTAATGGGAAATTTGAAAAAATAATTTTGAAAAAAAACGTGCTACTGCCCCTTTAATTAACTGTACTTTATCAAGCGCAAAAATACTACATCATTATACAGGACGTAAAATATATACTGGACAGCAAAAGAAACGCGAGTTAATGATTATAGTTTCTGTCTGCATATCAGCCCATGGTTTGTCATATCATTAGTAAATGTCATAGAACATGTTGAGCTATTGGTACTATAGAGATAGTTACCATTGTAAAATCAAAGGGTATCAGTTCGCGAAAATGCAGGTCACATGTTGTCATGGTAACATGATCTGCATGAACCTGGTAAAATTCAAATTACTCGTGCTGTAATCCGAGACTTGCTCATCAGCCTCAATGTTTAAGAAGTTAATGCTTGGCAAAAAACTGTGAAATTTTCGGAAACTAAGATATTGGCCGATTGCATGCTGAACAGTTTTCAAGGACTGTAAATGTGCTCATGGAACACCTTGGTGCCGAATAAGAATGCAATACCTTGAGAACCATAGAACCATTTTGAATGAAATTCAAAACGACGTCATAACGTCAAATCAACATCAGCTAAGACAGGGATGTTGCATCAAACAATGGGAGTGTTTGCACAAGTTCCTTTTGCATTTAAAAGCACATTGGGCCCTTCATCATCTGAACAGGAATGTGGCTGTTTTCCCAGAGAATGACTATGGCACAAGGTAATGCTCTGCAGAAATTCTACACCAGTATTGACTTTTCGTTCTGTATGCATTGTGTTCAACACGTTATAATAATAACACTTTATTGTCCGCAAGACAATGTACATTGGAAATTCGGTTTGTGCATTTTTGCACCCGGCAGCCACAGTGCAGCGTCAGTTCAAGAGTTGTTCTGTCCTTATAATGCTGAGTGTCAAGCAAGGCAGCAACAACTCCCATCTTTTAACGTCTTTTGGTATGACGCGACATCAATGTCAACAACATTTGAAAGCTCTGCTATTATAAATTCGCTCAATACAGCGTTATCAGTAACTACGAAATTATTACAGTGGACTCGCGTTTCTTTTGCAGTTCAATATATATACAATTACACAACAATAACGTTAACATACATGTATAAGCAAAAACAATATTTTTAAAATGGAAACTGAATACGTTAAAGGATAGATGTAATGACATATGGTCAAACTCAGATTCATTAAAATTGGATGTCAATTTGATAATTGCTCGATTTTAAAATTCCGAAATTCGTCCATAATTTGTTTATATACGGCTTTTTAAAAACCCGCCTAATTTAGCCCCGGGGACCAGAATGAAAATCTGCGGGGGTGTGGTCCCTGAAGCGATGACTCCTGTGACGTCACTGGAGTAATCTCATCGGCGATAGTCATAATTCAACGTATTTTCGCAACATTTTGATTGTTAATTTCACTAACAAATCTTCAATAAAAAAAAACTTATTTTTTCCATATATCGAATGTTTAGATATCCAAATAGGTAATTCCGCAGATGACAAATACACAATACATATACATAATACATACTGAGCTGACATTCTATACGAATACTGAAAAAAATATGCCGCGTTTTATCAGGCAACATTTTTTGGTTATGACTTTAGCGTGAACAATCAGAATGTGATATCTTGGATGGTTTGTATTTTCGCAAACGGTGCTCTCTCATTTTCACAATATTGTATGATTACACAATTTTACTTTTTTGTATTATCACCTTCACCTTACGGTAATCACCTTCACCGATTTGTTATAACCCTCCCACTAAAAAATGGATGGAAATTAAAAAAATTCAATTGCAACCTAAAACTTCTCTACGCCAGTAGCTGAAAAGTGATATATATCGTTAATATTAATCACTGAAATGGACAATTTAAAATTTTATGAACCTTTTATTTACATTACTGATTGCTAGTGCTATAATCCCCAAATACTATTTATAAGGGCGGAATATGAGTCGAGGATGTAGAAATGGAATACATAAGAAAACAATATTTTCTGGACAACTTCTTTATTGTGACATTGAGAACATACGCGGCGTTTCGGAGTATATGCTTACACCTCCATCAGGTGGGTTATAACAAGATGGGGTACATTTATACAGAGTATTAACAATTGTGAGGAAATTGAATGAAGGAGATTAAAATGAATGTGTAGGTGTCTGATTAAACTGCAAGAAAAGGTAAAGAAGAACAAAAAACGCCGATGCGTTATATGTGTTATTTACAAAGAAAGTTTTAAAACGCATTAAAACAGCAAAAGCGAAGTAAATGTTTAACATTTTCATCATTATTCAAAGATGAACCAATATAGCAGCGGTGACACTATTTTTACGGGAACATTTTGAAGCGTCCATAAAATATGTTTCCCCGACGAGTTCAACCACAACAGATTACTTTGAAGTAAACATATATATGTATGGATTTATGTGAACAGTTGTTTAAGAAGGTCCAACGAAGAAAATACCAAGACGCTAAAATACATGCATAAACTTGATTGTGACAAATAAGAATTTCAAATACAAGGTTGATTTTTTAAACTTTTGAATATCCAATGCGATTAAAAACTTCAAAGATTTTCTCTATTTTCCAAACATATTTTTACGCCATCTTATAGACGTATATCGTATATACATCTGTATAGCGATACTTTTCAAAATCTAATGAGTCTTTTGTTACACAATAGCTTTGACATGATGTGGCGTTGTGTTATTTGAAAACAAGAAGAATGTTTATCACTTTTGATGTTAATTTTGAACAGTTATCGAATAGTCATATTACAAAAACTAATAAATGGTAGCAAAGAACAGCATTTATATACATTGGTATCCTTTGGCAACACACGTCAAGTCAATATTGGAGTGTTATTAAATGAATTCTCTTTTCACTTTATTCGAAATTCATAGTCAACCGCATACAACACGTAATCCACATTTAATACCCTGTAGTGTTTATGTCAGTTGACCTAGAGAGGTGATTGACAGCAGACATGTACATAACCTTTATAGGCTACACTGTTTGCTTAAGTGACGTTTTTCTTCACTGGATGCGGGTTCTGACGGAAAATCAATAAAAGGAGTCCCCGAGGTCCCCCTTGTCCCATAAACAGTAAACCGGATATGTTTCTTGGCGAAACAAATACAAAATTGCCGTATCTATCAGTTGATATAGACAGATTGGTG
Organism: Gibbula magus; assembly: GCA_936450465.1. Taxonomy (NCBI): domain Eukaryota; kingdom Metazoa; phylum Mollusca; class Gastropoda; order Trochida; family Trochidae; genus Gibbula; species Gibbula magus. The sequence goes on from OW388294.1 coordinate 59,882,058, forward strand.
CAATTATTTATACAATTTTAGCTCTAGTTTATGTACAATTTCTCAATAGAGCTCAATGAAAAATACCAAAATGGCCCCTAGAAATCAGTAAACCGAATTTGATTTAAATTTTGTTATTCAAAAGAATGAAATGAGTACAATTTATCAAATTTAGTGAAACCCTCTCCCTTGGACGGGCCTTAAAGAAACATATCTAATTGTACTGTATGTACCAGTTGCCCAGACTGATGACAAGCATTTAAATCATTTAACCTTGAAAATAACTAACATGTTCTCATCTCTTTACACAATGTTAGCTTTAAAGATGCTTTAACTTGATTGTGTGCAATTTCACAGTAAAACTCAATGAAAAAAGGAATAGTCGGGGACCCAAAGAAACAATAAACCGAATACATCCCTTGTTGAAAGATCAGACAGGTGATTTTTCTGAATTCTCAATAAAACCCAAGGTCCCATTATAAAAGTAAACCAAACATTTTCTTTATTTATCTCTTGACCTAGACAGGTAACAGGCATGTATACATTATTTTAACAATTATGTAAGTTCAAGCGCTGTTTTACTTGTCTATGAAGGAAAATCAATGAAACAAGTCTCCCAAACTCCAACAGAAAGCCACGTCTTTCTAATAGAGACCAAACAATAGAGGTCGCATTTACTTCTTCCTAATAATGCACAAGTCTAGTATCATTAGATTTGGTGATGACACACGTTGATTAATGTTGATTATAAATTGTAAATTTGATGACTGCCTTATCATTTGTTAGTTAGTCTTAACCTGGGAAATTATGGATCATAAATTACCTGATGAGGTACAGAGCCCTGGTTATGTTTTAGAGTATTAGAAATCATATGACGTTGAAACTCAACACTACAAGTCCCCTACGTCTTATACACCTACGAACTGGGTATTTCTTGGCCAACATTTATCATGTATTTTTTCAGTCAACCTAGAAAGATTACAGACAGACATGTACACAACTATTTACCCAATGTTGACCCAAGAGAAGCTTCTTCTTCATTAGTTGTAAATTCGTGAAACTCGATAAAAGAGGTCCCCAAAGACCCCGAGACCTGTAAAACGCAAATTGGATATTTCCATGGTCAACATGCATCATTTATTGCGAGCGACTTATATAGGTTAGAAATTCTTGGCTAGTTGTAATACCTGAAGAAAATCTGATTAAAAGAAGTCCCCAAGGATCACGTAACATATAAACTGCAAACTGACTACTTTCCTTGACGAAAAAGGTCTAGGCGTAGTATAATGTTTACCATTTGAGTATTATCATTGAATAAGACATCTTTAAATGCAGATAATCCCTGGACCATTTATATAGTGTTGCGGTTTCTGTATCCTAGGGGATAAGGGACAGGAAGTGTTGGCGACATGATGTGGGTCGAATCTTGAAAAATAACAGACTCAGTGTTTGGCTAGCTGTAACATCTGACCAAAAAATAAAGAAGTCCCTAGTGATCACGTGACCTATAAACAGCAAGCTGACTATTTTCCTTGGCAAAACATGCCCAGACCAAATGTTATAGTTATCATTTAATCATATATGATTGATAAGACATTTTAAATAATAGAGAAGCCCTGGATTATATTTATATGGTTGAGATATCGTGGCCAAGCAGATAAATGTTTGGACAGTCAGAGATTGTGATTGCTGCCCGACTTTAAGGGTCCTACACAGGCTCGTCCCGAATAAACTAAAATATATTTTTCTATTAGAAAACTCCTATCATCCCTCATAACCTATGTTACAAGTTGGTCGTGCTTCTAGCAAATATCCTAATTGTGAAAATTTGCATTATGGATATCGTCCGTATTTTTACCAAGTCTAAAATGTCTTGGAACTACTTTTGTATCAATAAATTCCCCTATTTTATTCTATATAGTATATTAAAAATCTTCAACAAGATTGAAAATGTTTTAGTCTTCTGGTAAACATCTCCAAACCTCTTTCACCCCCCCCCCCCCCCCATTTTCCATACACACGCCTCCCTATTTATTTCTACTTATAATCACGCTTGATTATGTCAAATCTTGATTCTTAAGTGATTTGTGCAACTTCAAGAAATCCAATATCATTGATACAAGTGTGTGAAGTTGGAAACGGAATCACCTCACGTTGTGAATTCAGTGTGTCCTTCACAATTCAATTCAAAATTTCACAAACCCTTAAAATTGTTCAAAGTGTTAGTAGAAACCCTACACATGAAAGTGGTGATTAACTTGAAAGGAAAAGGATCATTAAAATTCTAACAGAGACATTTTTTGCCTTTTCTCTATTCATGATTTTAACTTTCATCGTCCAAAACGGCACTCAAATAAGGATTTTCAAGAGTTTCAAAAATATTTCTTTGTAAATAGCTACCATAAGTGGATTAAGACTTATTTCTGCAACTTAGGAAAGAAAACCATTGGTAGAATTCGGACTTTGATGAAGGCAGAGCCCAAAACAATTGTAGACTTATGTCATATTCACAAAAAATAGCTTGGTTTCAGTACATGGTGTATGTTTACCTTGCCCAAGACGGACTGGTGACAGGTTATACAATGTGATTCATAAAATATATTATTGAATTATGTTATTACAAGAGGCTAAATGATCCTTATATTATTTCGTGCATTCAAGATTTGGTAAAAGTACTTTTTGGAAATGATGTTGATGGACCGAGTTTTCACTAGAAGGAATGGTTTTCTTGGTTGATCTCATTCATAATCTGTGACTCATAAAACCCTCTACATAAAATGACCGAGAAAATGTCTAATGCACAATATTAATTTTCGTGACACTATGGCCTCAAGAAGTATGTCAGTAAACAAAGTCAGAAACACGTTTTTGTTTTGCCTTTGGCAATTAATTGATTTCCGTTGTCTTAGAATATTAACCTTATTTTGAAGTAGAGCAAGCAAAGAAAACAGATTTTACCCGTGTGGAAGTATGTGACTACAAATCATATCCAGACAAGTAAACTAATAGATTTTTAACAATATGATGCAAACAATCAAATCACATAAGAAACACCATTTGTATGAATATAGAGCACTTCTAAGGGAATGTTAGATGATGGATTCTCATATTCGCATGAGACCTACAAACTTACCTATGATACTGAAGAGTTTCACTGTCGCTTTATACTTATATATAATTAGCACCGTTTTCTACGGATATGGATTTTCAGGTCGTGTAATGATAGGTTTTACCCTATAACGTAACAATATATTGTATAAATGGCAATTTTGAGAAAACATAATTTGCAAAACACGTGCTACAGCGCCTTTAAAGAAGATCTAAAATGTTTTAGTCCCTTTGTGACCCAAAAAGCAACAACGATTCGACTTCTCGTCTCCACAAACAAGCTCAAGCATATCTCAGTGAATTCATAGTAGAATAGTCATATAATACACCACGTCAAGATCATTCGAGAGAATCAGCACCTGCTGCCCAGGTTTCGCCTGGTGTCTTATAAAAAGGTCTTTCTGACATGCAGCTCTAACTCTTTGGTACTCTTTACCACTAGACATCAGACATTGCGAATCTCTCTCAATCTTCATGTCAAAAGTTAAAACCTATCTGTTTCTGTACATCCGTTGTGTTGTTTGGGGTCACATATTGCAAACGTTATATATGGTGTTACTTTATCGAGAAGTACCGATTGTTATCGAAAACTACCATTTTGATGATAGTAGACTTAGCTTATTGACGACATGAAGGTAAAAGTAGTGATTTCTGATCGAAAACCGGACAATGCGCCGCGTGTGGCGCGCGTAAAGGCGTCAAACGTAATTTTGGAATCTTATTTATTACAGACACAAAGACAAATTTGAGTTGTTAATGTTTAATAGGTCACATAACTACTGTGCATGTAAATGGGACGTGCAGTTTCGGTTTCTGCACATGCATAATTATGTTATTAAATTTTAGTTGGAAACAAGTAATTATGATCTATTTGGCGATTGGGGATACATATGCAAGCTGAGTGAATTTATTTGTATTGTAAACATCACATGTGATTTCGAAGGTATTAAAGCCAAATAAAAATGTATGCAACACAATGGATACAACTTTAATACATGACTCACTGTTTTATTTGTGTAGAGTATTACGATAACTTTTTACTGCCTAATTGTTCGTATGAGTTAATTTATATATCATTTAATTTAGTGTTCTTAAAAAAATAACTTGAAATTAGATCCATTAGAACCGATTTTCAAGCATTTATTTAACCCTGGTCGAGATTTTACACAACATATACACATACTTTTTAAACAAGCGGATGACATTTCATTGTGTTTCAAATTCAAATTATAAAACAATACACTGTATTTGTTTTCAGTTGATTAATTTTGTAATCAAATTACATCTTTGTTATTCGACAACTTTTGAACATTTGGACAGCCTTTTGACAAAAAAAAAACTATCATTAAGTATATGTACTTTACATGTTGTTTATTATATAGGATGTCATTGTTTCTGTTGACAACATGAGCAATGTATTTTAATGTAAAAAATTATACCTGAACTGACATTTCACTTAAAACTTGTGTCACAATTTACAGATTACAAATTCTATATGCATGTACACCATCTTAATTATCATTCAAATATGGTATTATCAAAGTAGCCTTTTATCGTTGTGAAGTATATTATGATAATTCTTTATTTCAGTTCATTGTGTTTATTCAGTTCATATTGAATGATTCTAAGTGTGTTTTGTGTCCGTACAAGAACATGAAAGTTGGCACTTTAGAAATGATTAGTATTTTTACCAATTACGAATCAGCAGTTACATGTTACACTCAAGCTTATGTGTGTAAAGTCATTTATCTGCTTTTCAGTGAAAATATGGTTTATGACAACGGAAATGTACAAAGAGGAGTTTTAAATATTTCATAGCGAAGAAGGTATAGTATTACTATTATATCAACACAACAGTAATAGACGATTACTCATTGAGTAAATTAATCCAAATGTCATTAATCAATGTGATTATTGACAATGTTGTTAGCAGCTTGAACATTGATATTGATAAATTGATATTTAGAATTAATGTAAGATGTATTACATAATTGATGTATCGATTTCAATGGTTGTAGAGCTAAACTATCTTGATGAATAGTGAACTTTGAACGACGTGTTGCATTCATAGCTATACTGATGTTGCAAAGAAAATCTATCATCATATTTACAATCTATTTGATCTTTCCTTACAGTAAAATACTCTTTTATGATATGCTGACGGTTGTTACATTTTTCTTTTTGTATCTCGTCAGTCTCACGGTGAAAGGTGAGGTGAGGTGAGCTGGGGTTTAACGCCGCTTTCAAGAGTATTTCACTTATATTGCGGCTGCTAGTTTTATGACAGGGAGAAAGCCCGCAACGCCATGTGGCTATGCATTGCGGTGAAACCTGCGAGCATCGGCTTCAACTAGCGAACCATTGGTGGTACTGCACTGAAATTCAGTGTTGCATTTCTCCCGGTGTACAGACTTAATGTATCCGGTGCCTAGATGCTCCTAGCTAAGAGTAGCTGTCGTATTATGATCAGATGGTTTATACAGCTGCTGAACAAATGTTTGTTTACCTGTTCCCCCAACTCAGTTCAAATATCATGTAATTCTGTGTTTCATTTAAGTTTTATTTATTCCGTAAATATGCCCGCCATTTATGAATCTTTGTTTACATGTAAAAAAACATTTCTGTATCATATACTTAAATATGATACAAAATTTCTACTTGAGCAAATATGGCAAGGATTTATATAACACCAGGGTCCAAAAATCCCAAACTCGACAATTTATATTGTTTTATAAAATTGTAATTTTTTAATCATTTAGGGAATTCCTATCTCCACACTGACCAATATTTTCTATTACTGTCCAAATTTTACCGACATTATGTTTAATTAATATTTTATTGCAGAAACAATGAAATCTAATTTTCAAATGCTGACCCCTTGTCTCTTTTGTTGTACGCCCAAATTTTGTCTGGCATGTTACATATCTATCCCTTGTATATGGAGTGTAAAAATTACTTCTCTAAATCTTGTCCAAAAATATTATCCATAATGTGTTCTGTTAAGAAATAGTGCCAAATTGAATTTCCCCCAAAATGATGATTTTATGCAGGAAATCTTGCATAGTTTAACAAACTTTCGTTCAGCAGGTATACACGTCGGATCGACAATTCCAGTTTGCGGATTAAAAATGGGCAAATTCTTGTCGATCCCGCGTGTATGGCAACTCTACTAATCAAGAAAAGTCGATTGGCTTAGGGGAATTAGCGCATGGATAATCCCAACCCAACCAGTTGTCGACATATTCTACCGTCACCTCTGTGGGATTCGATCCGGAGGACTACTGCAATCCATTTTCACATGGTCAAACGCTGTTGCAGAACGCGGGAAAAGGAATTGGAACTTCAGAACCCATTTAAAGCTGAAAAAACTAGATTTGAGACACTTCATTCATCAAGATAATCCGTGTCACACTCAATTTATAGTATCTGAAGTCTGCTCCAGAATAACACAGCAATTTAATCAGAACTGGAAGGAAGAGGTGCACAGAACAGAAGGTAAAAGGGGACAGGGTAGCAACAAACTGAGGCTGTACAGACATTTCAAGGAGAGCATCTCTGTCGAGTCTTATGTGAGGGAGGATTTACCTCGAAGATACAGAAGTGCCCTAGCCAAATTCCGGTATGGCGTGGCACAAATCCACATAGAGACAGGAAGAAACAGCAATAAGCCAATAAGCCAAGCAATAAGAAGAGAGAACCTGTTTCCACTGTAGGAGTTAGAAGATGAGTTGCACGTGCTTTTACATTGCCCACTATACTGTGATATTCTCTCTTATCTGTTTAATCATTGTATGTGCAGGTTTTATTGTGTTATCTGATTTTAAGAAACTATGTTATATTTTGTCCAGCCCCGCAGTTGTGTATTATGCAGCCAAAGCCTGCAATAATATTTAACATTTTAGAAAGCACATTTTATATAACATTTAGAAGTTTTATATTGCATTGCTATTTTAATTATGTGCTGTATATATCTATTTAAGTTTTTCTTATTTTATATATTTATGTATATACATTCCATATTCTCTCATAACCCTTATTGGGTGGCTCGTGTATTTTTATGTCAGTTTTATGTATTATTCCATTTTTATGTATGAGGTGAGACTAAAATAAAGTATCTGTCTGTCTGTCATATTAAAAACTACAAACATATGAATATACAGGGATATAAAGTTTATTATTTTGTTTATTGTAGCATATATATTTTATGTAGAATATATTTACCAATCGGCAAATGTCGGGTTACATGTAAGAGGCATTGATAAATCATCAAAATAGATGTATGATATATGTTTAATATCTGTCCTTAACACGGTCGGGAAACACTGGAATAAAGATGGTACACCAGACCGTGTTACCCGACAGAAGCATACAACTTTTAACGTTGTACATGACATATTTAAATGAGATTAAAATAATGTACCCTAAACAATTATCCACACTATTTTCTTACATTCAAATCATATTTTTCTTCTGGCAGTTTTCTCAAGAGGCGTCTGATATAGAGAAACTTTTCCATTGTGAATAACTTTCATCTGTAAACAGAAAAGATGAGTGGTAATCCATTGTGACTGAGTTACCGAAGACGTATGTTTAAACACAAGAGTAATCTATTAAAAAAACCATCACCATAATCATCACATCCATCATCATCACCACCATCATCATCACCACCATCATCACCATCATCATCATCATCATCACCACCATCATCATCACAACCATCATCATCACCACCATCATCATCATTACCATCATCATCACCATCATCATCATCATCATCATCACCATCACCATCATCATCATCATCATCATCATCATCATCATCATCACCACCATCATCATCACCACCATCATCATCACCACCATCATCATCATCACCATCATCATCATCATCATCATCATCATCATCATCGTCATCATCATCCTCCTCTTGGAAGATTGTAAGTGACATTAAACGAGAAAACATTCGCTTTTGTTAAATAAAAAAACGTTGATCATCCATATATCCCTCGTCTTCTTCATCACACCAACTTCTAGAACACAGATGTACCATGTATTTTTTGGTGGACCAATAAAGATTACAGACAGACATTTACACAACTATTTACACAATGTTGACTCAAGTGACGTTACTTCTTGACTAGCTGTACATTCGGAAGGAAAGTCGATAAAAGAAGTCCCCAAGGACCACGAGACCTGTACAACGCAAATTAGATATTTCCATGGTCAACATGCATCATTTATTGCGGGCGACTTATATATGTTACAGATTCTTGGCTAGGTGTAATACCTGAAGAAAATCTGATTAAAAGAAGTCCCCAAGGCTCACGACTGCAAACCGACTACTTTCCTTGACGAAAGAGGTCTAGGCGTAGTATAATATTTACCATTTGAGCATTATCATTGAATAAGACATCTTTGAATGCAGATACTCCCTGGACTATATTCATACTGTTGGGGTCTCGGTGTCCTAGTGGATAAGATGTTGGGACAAGCAGTGTTGGGGACAAGATGTGGGTCGAATCCTGCATGGGGCTCGTCACGAAAGTACATAATCTTTGCTATCATTCTCTCACCACATATGTTACTGTATTCATTTCTTCCCACATAACCTCTACTACAAGTTGGACACTTTTCAAGCAAAATCACCGGGTGAAACATTGCAATGCGTATACCGTCAGTATGGCTTCCTATCAAAGATCGTCTTGTAAGCCCGACCGACTTCTGTCTTGTAAGGCACAGATGAAGGAGATCCCGCCTTCTTAATGGTTAGGGGAATAGACAGAATGCTTAGTTTGAGATTATCACGCTCCCAGATATTGGTACACATGAACATGTAATATTTATGTAGATGGCTTCATACATTCTGGCTGGATATCTGGGAATGTTGAAAATACACATAGGCTGAATGGGTTTTGGTCAGACACAAAGAAACCATATTAAAGCACACACAATCGCCTCACAAATTGAGTTCATTGTGTCCTTTCTCACAAATCAATTCAAAGCGTTGGTGGAAACAAATTAAAGTGGTGTTCAACTTGAAAGGAAAAGATCATTAAAATTCTTACATTTTCTTTTGTGTGGCCCTTTTCCTTTTTTGAAATATAGAGATTAACGTTTGTAAACCAAAATGGCACTCAAATATATTGAAGTCCTGTCTTCTAAGATTTATAAGTGTTACACAAACTTAGTCTGATTCTTATTGAATAAAGATCACCATGGGTGGATTAATACTTATCTATCCTGCGTTCAGTAACACGAAATTTCCCGGAATGTTTACGAGCGCTCGCGAACACTCAATGTTATAAGCAGGATGCCCGCCGCGAACAATGTGTTACTGAACGCAGGGCATAAGTAGATACCAGAGAGAGCAAGAGGATTGGAGGATTGGTTAAAGGTAGAGGTTTTGACAGTTGAGTCCATGAAATATCTACCAGGTGAGGTAATTTGAGATTTAACTTATACAGCTGCTAGTATTATTGCAAGGAGAAAGGCCGAAAAACCAATGCGGCTATGAATTGCGGTGAAACATGCGAGAAACATTTGAAACTAGCGAACCATGGGTGGCATTACACTGTATAGCACTGGAAAGGTAATATTAAGAAAAATGTATTACTTTTGATAAACTGCAATTTCACTTTCAAAATTGTGTTACAATTTAAAGATTACAAATTCAAATTACGTCTATATGCATGTAAAGCTTTTTGTAAAGAACACGTACCTTGATTGCCGTAGTTAAGTACAACACGTCCGTCCGTCCGTCCCGCTTCTTGTTAGCGCGATATCTAATGAACCACTCAACCTAGAATCTTCAAACTTGGTACCAGTCTTCATCTGGGGAATACACAGACCTGAACAGTTTTTGGTGACCTTGACCTCATTTTCAAGGTCAGGGCGAAACTTTGACCAGTTCTGAAAATGTTGTTAGCGCGTTATCTAATGAACCGCTCAGCCAATAATCTTCAAACTTAGTACCAGTCTTCATCTGGGGAATACGCAGACCTGAAAACTTTTTGGTGACCCTGACCTCATTTTCAAGGACACGGCGTGACTTTGACCAGTTTTAAAAATGTTGTTAGTGCGATATCTAATGAACCGTTCATTCTAGAATCTTCAAACTTGGTACCGGTCTTCATTTGGGGAATACGCAGACCTGAAAAGTTTGTGGTGACCTTGACCTCATTTTCAAGGTCACGGCGAGACTTTGACCAGTTTTGAAATTGTTGTAAGCGATATATCTAATGAACCGCTCAACCTAGAATCTTCAAACTTGGTACCAGTCTTCATCTGGGGAATACGCAGACTTGAAAAGTTTTTGGTGACCTTGACCTCATTTTCAAGGTCACGGCGAGACTTTGACCAGTTTTGAAATTGTTGTAAGCGATAGCTAATGAACCGCTCAACCTAGAATCTTCAAACTTGTTACCAGTCTTCATCTGGGGTATACGCAGACCTGAATATTTTTTGGGGACCTTGACCTCATTTCCAAGGTCACGGCGAGACTTTGACCAGTTTTGAAATTGTTGTAAGCAAGCGATATCTCATGAACCCTTCGACCTAGAGTCTTCAAAGTTGGTACCAGTCTTCATCTGGGGAATATGTAGACCTGAATTTGTTTTGGTTAACGTGACCTCATTTCCAAGGTCACGGCGAGACTTTGACCAGTTTTGAAAATGTTGTTAGCGCGATATCTAATGAACCGCTCAACCTAGAATCTTCAAACTTGGTACCAGTTTTCATCCGGGGAATACGTAGACCTGAAAAGGTCAGGGCGAGACTTTGACCGGTTTTGAAAATGTTGTTAGTGCGATTCCTCATGAACCGCTAGAACTATTGGCTTTAGTATCAGTCTTCATTTGGGGAATATCCAGATACCAGTCGATTTGGTTGACCTTGAAATTATTTTCAAGGTCACTACAAGACTGATTGTCAAATGTTGTTCGCACGATATCTCATGAACTGCTGTACCTAGAGTCTTCAAACTTGGTACCTGTCTTCATTTTGGGAATACGCAGACACCAGTCGATTTGGGTGACATTGACCCCGTTTTCAAGGTCACTACAAGACAAGACAAGACCATTTTTAAATTTTTGCCCGATATAACAATAATTGAATCAAACACGTAAATGTCACTACTCGGTACAAGCTGTGTGTCCATTCTTTTAGCTCATTTCTTAATTGCGGCGGGGGACATGGTCACGTTTGTGACAATTACTTGTTGTGTCAGTGAACGGTTTGCATTTCATTGGTGAACGTTCAATGAACTTTTTTTCTTTTTGTAAGTGAACATCGTAAACGTTAACTGAACGTTTTGTGTTTCATCAGCTGTTGGTATTGTATATGACCTACTACCAGTGGTGATGTAAGGAACATGTTTGTACCAACACAAACTCAACCCAAACTCCTGATAGTACGATGGCAAATCGATGTTAAGCATAAACAATTTAATCACTACATATTTCAATACGTAAATGTACACATCCGTGATGCAGTAAAATACACGGCTCATTAGCCTTTGGTGCAACATATACCGAATCTTATCTTTCATGTGTTGGAGAATTTAGAGAAAGCTTATCACGTTTCCGATGTTCATCACACGAAAAGGGCACATATTTCAACATAAAAAGAGAAGATGTACAAAATGTTATATCAACGTATCATAAAGTGAATACCATGTTTTGCTTGTATGTCCATTATATGATACATAACGTAGAAAATACCTTAAATAATTCTATGTCCATCCTGCGCAAGAGATATTTTCATCTTTATTAAATTGTAAAAATCAGGATGTAATACAAAATTTTGCTATGTTTATATAAAACGCTATGAACATCAGAATTGCACGAGAGCAGCGGAATATGCCACCTTTGTTCACGTATATTCAAGTGGGTTATGTACTGTATGCCTGTGGGTTCACATTATGATCGACATAAATCATTTTAATTAATTTGTGTTGTTGATAATAATGAAATTTTAGGAAAGTTCAGACAAAACAATGAAGCTCCCTATCAAATTCTTTATTTCAGTTCATTGTGTTTTTTCAGTTATTATTGAACGATCCAAAGTGTTTTGTGTCAGTACAAGAACAGAATATTTGTAAATATTGACTCTAGTTTTGATTAGTCTGCATATTAATTACGATTTATCCGTTACAAACACAACCAAAAGTTGTGTGTGAAAAACAAGTTTTCTGCTTTTCAATGATACTGAACAATTGTTTCTGACAACGGAAACATACACACGGGAATTTTTAAATATTTCATGGCGAAGAAGGTATAGTATTACTGTTAATTCAACACAACAGTAATAGGCGATCATTCATTGAGTAAATTAATCAAAATATCATTGATCAATGTGACTAGTTACAATGTTGTTAGCAGCTTGAACATTGATATTGACAAATTGATATTGAGAAATGAAATATGTATTACATAACTGACGTAAATAAATTGCAGTGATTGCAACGGTGAACTGTGTTGATGGATATTGAAATTTGAGCGACCATTCTCAAAATGCGAACGAAATATAGCAACGACTCGGTATTCAAAATGTCGTTAATTGTGCTGATATATAAACAAAAACTAAGGTAACTGGATCTACTTAATATATTCACCTTTTACAAATTGAGGGCCACCAAAAAGTGTCTACTCTCGTTTTAAATGAGTCATGTGATGTAAATCGTTACTGCCAATCGTATCGTAGAACGACCCTGTTCCATTCAACAATCAACAATCAACTATCCAAACTATTTTCTTACACCAAACTCGACTTCTACTGGCTGTTCTCTAAGGAGGCGTTTGAATTTGAGAACTGTCATCATCATCACCATCAACATCATCATCACCATCAACATCATCATAATTCATCTTTTATGTTCTCCTCTCGAGAGATGTTGATCATAGACAAACACAGACGGCAGTATAAAATGCTATGTTGATACATTTAATTATAGGTTGTATAGTAGCTTTTAACTTTGTGTACTTTTAACGGTATGTGCACTAATTTATAATTATCACAAAGTTAATTAATTTTGGCTAGTAAGAAGAACATACATTATTTTGTTTGGATATGTTATCAATACATGGCGTGTCAAGAGAGGATGCTAACATTAAATCAATGAATTAAATCACTTTTGTCACGGAAGCTTATTTTATTGAACATATTTACATTTGTAAATATTTCTCTGAAATTTGAGATGAAATCTCATGTATTGCTCATTGGTCATTGTCCTTGGTGATCTGATACGGTACACTAACCACAACTTATAGATTGTCAGATCAAATGATATTCTTTAAAGGTACTGTAGTACTTGTTTGTACTTTGTATATGTTGCCTAAAATATATATAATTTGTTTATTTTCCCATGTTAACAAGTTATATCGACTCCGGTAATGTTTTCATCATAATGTCAACAATCGTAGAAACAAACAGAATACATCAGAAATTATAAATCACGAACCAGAACACGACAAGGAGACCAGCATTTGAAGAAAATGCTCAATTTTATATTTTATCGTAGTAGAATATCTAGTTTAAACTCCTGTTGCACGGAAAAAAGTTGGCACTTGTGGTGATACTCTAAGGTTGAAAGTGTTATTTTTGAGGAGAATTAAAATCACATTGAATGGATCACTATTTTTACGTCCGAATCCAAATAAAGTTTGTTACTTCAGATTTACATGTTAAAATTTAATTAAAAATTATGTAGTATTTTTTACTTAAGACGGTAATACAGTCCATTACATGACCCGATTATCCATAGTTGCAGAAAATGGTGTCACGCATAAAATAATAATTGCTAGTGGCAAATTTAAGGTGAAGTCTTTTTAATTATTCGAGGATTTGAAGTGGATCCGCGTTGGCTTACCTAACACTAACAATTAGTTTTAAAACTTAATTTATTGATTGACGAGGATTGTTTTCCAATTGGTAACACTTCATTCACTTTATGAGATATCTTCACTTTAATTAGAAAACGTACTACTGTCCCTTTAACGTTGCATACATATTAAATATCAATAGGTGGGAATATGAATGCCATGGCGCCATGACTTATGTCTGAATTAAAACAAAACTATTATAACTTAAATGAAAGACAAACATGAACTGTGCACGGGCTCTGAAGAATATGAAAAACAGAAAAAGTCCAGGTTCGGATGGCTTTACCGCGGAATTTTTTTAATTCTTCTGGAAAGATATCGGTATCATTCTCTGGCGATCTATTATATATGCATATGAAACTGGCACTCTTTCGGAATTTCAAAGGCAAGGTATTATCACCTGCATTCCAAAAGACACTCGCGACAGGCGATACTTAAAAAATTGGCGACCGATAAGTCTTCTGAATGTTGATTATAAAATTGCCTCTGCCGCGATTGCCTCACGCCTTAAGGAAGTTCTTCCTGATATAATAAGTGAAACCCAAACAGGGTTTTTGAAAAATAGATTTATAGGGGAAAATACCAGAATACTTTATGATTTAATGCACTATTGTGAACATAATGATATACCTGGACTCTTGGTTGCGATCGATTTTGAAAAGGCCTTTGACACCGTTGAATGGGACTTTATAGATAAAACTTTGGAAGCGTTTAACTTCGGCCCCGTACTTAGAAATTGGGTTAAGCTTTTTCAAAAAGATAGCTGTAGTTCTGTGATCAACTCGGGTACATTTTCTAACTTCTTTGACTTAGGACGCGGTTGTCGACAAGGCGATCCAGTGGCCCCATATCTTTTTGTAGCATGTGTAGAATTATTAGCCATTGCAATTAGAAGAAACCGCTGCATCAAGGGTATAACAATTAAAGGCATGGAATATCTTATGTTTCAATACGCAGATGATACAAATTTTACTCTAGATGGATCAGAAAAGGGATTATCAGAACTCATTTATGTGATCAAAAAGTTTGCATCTGTCTCTGGTCTAAATCTCAATTGTGATAAAACTATAGCTATATGGTTTGGCTCCAAGAGAAATTCAAACGAACAACTTTGTCCGCATATACCTCTTCGTTGGTCCAAAGAACCATTCAAAATTCTTGGAATAACATTCTCTACCGACCTAGATGAAATGATCTCGTTGAACTTTGAGCAACAGTTTTCCAAAATTAGAAAAATATTATTTTCTTGGTCAAATAGGTCTTTAACACTTCGAGGAAGAATTACAATTATCAAATCTCAGATCATTCCCCTTTTTACACACCTTTTTATGGCGCTTCCAAACCCATCTAAACACTTTTTTAAGCGTTTTAACACTATTCTCTTTAAGTTTATTTGGGGAGGTAAACGTGATAAAATTAGACGTAATATTTTGATAAATGACTATGCAAAAGGGGGATTGAAAATGATAGATATCATATCCTTCTGTAATTATATGAAAATCAAATGGATAAACCGACTGTTAACAGGAAAAGGTTTGTGGCAGCATTTAGTATTTGAATCCTTATCACCCTTTGGAGATATTGATTTATTTAAATTTCAAAGAGAAAGACTCTTATTATATACCAAACACATTAAAAACGGCTTTTGGAAAGATGTGTTAACCTGTTACACTTGTATCATCAAAAATGATACTACCCTTGTTGATTTTATATTCCTACCAATTCTCAACTTTATTCCATTCAATGATATGACTTTATACATCTCCTGGTATAGAAATGGAATGAAATGTATTGGAAATATATTTTCTTTAACTGGTGATATAAAAACATTTGGGACACTCAAACAGGAATTCAATCTTCAACAAACATACCTACATTATTTCCGATTTTTAAAATACATTCCTAAACAATATTTTGACCTAATTAAGGAAACAACTCAATTTGACATTAGGGTAAATACACAATGTACTATCTTAAAACAAATATGCATGTCCGATGACTGTAAATTTGTGTACTCCCAAATGTGTGAAAAGAAAGCTTTTTCCTTAGATGGCCTTCAGCAAAAGTGGGAATCCAAACTTGATATTCATTTATCCGAAAACCATTTGTCGGATTGTTTCGCAATCATAAACCGTACAACAATAGAAAACAAGGCAAGGAACTTTCAGTTTAAATTAATTCACAGAATAATCTCAACAAGATCTTTTTTACATAAAATAGGTATCTGTCAGGACAATCTCTGTACCTTATGTGGTAGAGAGGTCGAAACACTTGAGCATTTGTTCTATTTATGTGAGAAAACTAAAAATCTTATTTCACAGTTAGATACCTGGTACCATTCAAAGACCAACACCAGTCTTAACTTAAATATTGCAAATTTTTTACTCGGTGACCCAAAGGCAAATGTATTGATAAATCACTTGTTTATTATAACAAAAGAATTTATTAATAAAATCAGATATAGCTCAAACGATTTAAATTTCAACCATTTAATACACTTCATAGAACACCATTACCACTTGGAAAAATATATATTTTCGCAGGATGACCCCAGTTTTCAAAGTAAATGGTCATGTCTATTCAAAATTGATAATTTACCTGAGTTCCTTTCTACTTCTGCACCCTGTACCTGTCCACTTTCTCCTGTTCTATCCTCACTATCCAACTCTTATTTATTTTTGCCTTGGTGACAACATGTATCCTATATGTGACTCCTCAATTACTGATTGTACCACTCTTTTTCTGTAATAAAAAAAAAAAAAAAAAAAAAAAAAAAAAAAAAAAAAAAAAAAAAACATGAACTGTACAAATGGAAACTATGTGAATATGTAATACATGTAATATACATGTAATATGCGTTCTCATAGCGTATAATACTTTATTATATACCCATGTAAACTTAAGATAGTAATACAGGGGTGCAATACGGTATCCGTGGTCGATTTCCGTATTGCACGGTGAATTCCGTATTGCAAGACTGACGGTTCTACTTTCTCTAAACTTCGGCACTTCTCGGAATTTTCCGTAATTTTCAATGTTTTCCCAAATATCTCCGAAATGTATGTTTTATTAACACTGCTAGTAATGTTTCAGTTCCTCCGCTTCCATGACATCTTCTCGTTCAATACAAACGATACAAATGCACAAGTATGATGTCTATATATTTACTGAATGTGAATTTTGTATCTCTGTATTTGAACCGATATAGTTGAAATTAAGATAAGTATGTGACAACGTGTATTAACTACTTGTGCTCATACAGTAAGAACGGCATTTACAGTGTATACTGGTAAGTTGTAACAACTTGGGTAGTCTCACACGGCAAACCAGTTGAACAACATCTGGATGTCTCTACAAGTCGTATTGTGAGTACGGGCCGACACCAATGTCGTTAACCTCTTGCTTAATGGACCTGTGAAGTGGGCAAGTTTTAAAACTGAACAGGTAAACGGGAACTGTTCGCCAACTTCACATTTTGATTAGGAACTGGAACCTAGAAATCTTCGCATCTTCTGAAAACATTTCACCAACTTCACAATTCGAATGATGAATTGTAAACAAAACTCTTCACATCTTCCCAATTTGAATAAAGAACCCAAAACATTTCACAAACTTCACAATTTGAAAAATTGATTGTAAGCCCGAACTCTTTCACAATTAAATCAAGGAACTGAAACCTAGAACGCTTCGCCAACATTACAATTTGAATAAGGATCCTATAACTCTTCGCTTACATTACAATTGGAATGAAAAACCAACAACTCTTCGCCAACATTACAATTTGAATAAGGAACCTATAACTCTTCGCCAACATTACAATGTGAATAAGGAGCCCATAACTATTCGCCAACATTACACTGTGAATGAGAAACCCACAACTCTTCGCCAACATTCCAATATGAATAAGGAACCTATAACTCTTCGCCAACATTACAATGTGAATAAGGAACCCATAACTATTCGCCAACATTACAATGTGAATGAGAAACCAATAACTCTTCGCCAACATTACAATGTGAATAAGGAACCCATAACTCTTCGCCAACATTACAATGTGAATAAGGAACCTATAACTCTTCGCCAACATTACAATGTGAATAAGGAACCTATAACTCTTCGCCAACATTACAATGTGAATAAGGAACCTATAACTCTTCGCCAACTTCATAAACTCACTATACAAGGCAGTGACTCAGTCACATCTTCCTATAGATTTTGCCGCTTGGTGGTCATATGCATCAGTGTCAACTACTGTTCCCAAATCTTCTTTGAGCGACATTAAGACATGAAGTTAAAACTTAATCTATTTCTAGTTGAAAAATTGATGTGGTGTGAAACTGTCCATTACTATAATGTAATGGAAGCTTGGAGCTATAGGATGGCGGCACAAGTGTTATTTAAAATATGCTCTTGTCATGTTTAGTCTTCAAAATTGAAGAATGTTTCACGAGTTTGTCGCCAACACTTTATATGTGATATGGTTGGAGCCGATTTTACCTCTCAATCTTTAAAAAATTACATTAAACAGCTACAATACTCTTTATTTAGCATTTAAACTTTAAAAAGGAAATTTGATTTACTTTGTCACAAAAATCGAAATCCTGTCACGATTTCAAGTGAGATATGATGGAGAAGACAGTGTTCCAGTAATGGGGTATTGATTTTCTCACTCTTAAATCTTCTTGTTTTAACATCATGTTCTTTACTTATAAATCTATATTGACAGAATGTAGAACCCGGCATGTCAATATTTCCTGTCGTACAAAAAGGAAAATGACAACTTGTTCACAATCATCTTTCAAGGCTTTGTGTACTATATTGTTAACAACAGTCATATCCATAATTATTCGTGAAGGAAAAAGAGAGTTCACATTTTAGAAACTAATTGAATACACCGTACACAAGATTAAGGGTAGTATATGGATAACACCTAATATTCAACTTGTAAATGTCCTTCAAAGACTTGAGCATAACCATAGCCCATTGAGTAAATTACACATCTAAACTAATTATGAAAGTATTAATTCACTTTCTTCGATGACTTACAATGAGAAAAAAGTTAGTGACTCACTGAAAATCAGTACTGAAACATGGGCTCCGTTCCATAAAAGCGAGCGCTTATAATCACACATTGATCGCTCAATGTAGCTGTCAATGTAGCGCTCATTGTAGCGCATTCTTACGGTGCGATTCCTCGAAGTTTGCTGGCCTTGCTACGTAGCGCTACATTGAGCAATCGCGTTCAAGAGAGGTTTAAAAGAAATCGTTCATTGAGCGATTACTTTGAAACCTCTCTTGAACATGACCAAGGTGTTCGTGGAAATGGTAGCATGTACTACCCGACTGTTAGCCCATGTCATTCACCAAGTTTCAGTAGTAGTGCCAGTAGTTTTGTGTTGTTCCAAAGTCAAATATATCTTTGTAATATATGTATATAATACTCAAAATTAAATGACATAAGCCAATTTTATGGCCTGAATGTCAAGTAGGAACTCAGTAAGGGCGAATAGATTTTTGTCTGTCAGAAAATCGAAATCCTGTCATAATTTGAAACTTCCAAGAGATATAGGAGAAGGGGAAATAACGTTCCTTTAATAGCTTATTGATTCAGTTTCTCTTAAATTTCATAACCTTTTTAAATGTTCAATTCCAAACTCCTTTTTACTGACAAGTGTCTAACATAGTGGCAGTGCTGAAGAATAAAGAGCTAGATACATAATGATAAATACATTGTTACACAATTTTATCTTAACTAAAATCCCTCCTGATCCAGCAGGATATTTGATCCCGCATCTCCCCCTGATCCTGTAAACAGTTTCTGCCTCATATCACACCATATATAACTAGCGAATAAAATTACTTTCCATCGAGTAATGTAGACGTTCCCGGATGTGAAAACCCGTCACATTACAAATCACACACTTTCATTGGCTGACAAAGTACATGCTATATTTATCGATGAGAAACCGATGAATGCCGGTGTTACAACACATATTTCCAATCAGATGTACAGCTTTATCATATTATAATCAACTTTCAGATATTTTCAATATTTAGAATTAAGAAAGGAACATATCTTATAATTTCATCTTTCAAAATCTTCTTTTTTGTTCAGTCGTGTGGTAAAGATATAAATGTCAAATCAGTCTTGTTTCTTGTATGTCACGTCTTTTACTTCGTTTAAGGGCACTGAAGTACGTTTTTTGCATATAATTTTTTCTCAAGTTTATACAATATATTGTTACATTTAGAAATATATTGTTACATTTAAACATATATTGTTACATTTATACATATATTGTTACATATACATAGAGAACGCTTATCCGCATTGGTAGACAATTAGACAATTGGACAATTAGACAATTGTGTGCAGCTCATCAATGTGAGAGGTAGATTTGTATGCGAGTTTAAGAGTTCAGACAGAAAGATGGTTGACCATTCCATCATTGTAGCGTATTTAAAACTCTACGTTGAGGGTTTAGGTCAGATCACATGAACTGCCTTTGAGCGGCCATTTTAATGTGAACACATTAAAATGGTCGGCCGATGGGAAATGAACTCGCACATGTTTTAACCATGTATATTCGTTTTAGAACTCTATGTGGGGTGATGGTTTTAAGGGACGTCATTGACCATGTCCATTGGAAATGTGTTGTACACTGTTTTCAGGCAAAAGAAAATATACATAACATTTATATATAACATATATATATATATATATATATATATATATATATATATATATATATATATTCAAAAGTTAAAAAACACACAACACCAATAGACTCCTACTAGTTTCATTGTAATCTTCAGGGAGTACAAAACAGTTGTGACGTTAGATTGTCATAATAGTGATGACGTAACACAGGTATGACGTCACAGTCATTAAGCAAGCGATAGAATCAAACACATTTATACATGAATATATAATTATGCATTCAAATTGGGTTTAAGCATTCTAATAAAGTAATCTTCTTTCAACTTTCTGGCCAGTCTGTCATTTGTTTCCATTTTGTAAAATGGAAATATTTGAAATTTTTTATCTTTGCCTTTAGCACAATTGTCAATGTGCGCACTAAGGGGAATACATCGTGTTTCAGGGTATTTAATCTGCTGCTTGTGTACTCGAACTCTGTCTCAGACACTCAGTCTGTCCAATATACTCCCCTGAACACCCTTGACAAATAATAACATATATTACATTTCTTGCCGCACAGTTAATATTGAAGCGCACATAAAATCGTTCCTTTTTGTTGTGAAATTTTATGCTGGAGCTCTCCAAAAGATGATGGCATGTCCCACAATTCCCTCTGTTACATTTATAAACTTTGAATTCTGGGGATTCACTATTTACTGTAAATCTAGCCCTTGTTAATAGTTTTTTCAAATTTTTGCTTTGACGTTTTCTTTTGATAAAGTTAATATTATCAGCAACATTACGCATTTTCTCATCACATGTTAGAAGGGGTATATTATTTCTTATACCTTTGAATAGATCAGGATTTAGAGGGTTGTGGGTGGATACAAACGCAATGTCCATAATATTAGTTTCTTCTTGCTTCTTCACATGGAGAAGTTCATTTTTGTCTATAGATTTAGCTTTATTTATTCCATCTTCAATTAGGAGTGTAGGATATCCTCTTCTCTTCAGCAATATTTTAAGTTCTTGTAGTCTGCAGTTCCGTGTATCTGTAAATATATATATACAATATAAACCAAGTTACATCACTCACAATTAGATGGCTGTCAAGTTACATCAAAAGTTACATCCTCAACCCAACACCCCAACCCGCCTCACCCCTACCCAGTTTTACACACAGTCTCTTTTCTTATTTATTTCTCGTATACCAGATGGTACAAATGAATGACGAGCTCTGTTTGTTTTTAATGCTGGCATGCTTAATCGTTTGTGAAGAACATGACCATGAACATCATTCTTTGGTCGACCGAAATAAATTGAACGTGATAGTTATGATAATTCAGTAAGATCATACAAGAAAAAGATGAATGCATTAAACCTCTTCAATCTAAATGGATAGTGTGTCGTGTGAGAAAAAATGAAAATATTAGATCAATCAAGAAAATCATTCTTTCGGCAAGAACTATCGATCAGGCAATTTCCACAAAAGTGCTTCTCTCATATCCATGAAGAGAGAATGGATAAATGGCTCATAAACTATGTGCGGCTCCTTCTGAAGAGTGGCAACACTGACCACAAACACCTTGGATATTGAGTGTTTTGAATTAAAGAAAAAACATATTGAACGTTGAAAAAATTAAGAAAAGTGATATTAGAATATTATCTTTCACATGTATGTACAACTTTTGACAATGGGAGAGGGAAATGTTGTCTTTTAACATACAGCACTGTGCCAAAAGTGTTATAAATGATTTTTTAAAAATGAAATTAAACACGATTGTAATTTAACATCTTGAGATTATATGTTTGTAATTTTCAAATTCTTTAATTTTGAGCAAAGTTTTGGGAAACTGTAAAATAATGACTTGGTGATTTTACAGTAAAGTCACATTGCCACCATTATGTAAGCAGAACTAAATGGCTGAACATGGACATATATATCTCAGTATTCATTTAACTGTTTAAAAAAAATAACGTTGTATTCAAAATCAGAATTCTTTACATGTTTCGGAGTAGATTTTCTGTTTCCATGTCAAGTTTCAGTAAAATATTTTGAAAAATGTTAATATTGAAATTATCTATTCAACACTGAAATTACATGGGATCTTATGGGGAAACGGTGATTCTTGCAACACTTTTGGCACAGTGCTGTAGATTTTCCCCACGAAACTTATTTATCAACTAGATTGGGCGAAGGGAAAGAAAAATTGGGTAACATCTTTTAACATGCTGATTTAGTCACGAAACTACCGAAAACGTAGATGATTTTTCATATTTTGATTTGTATATTCTAGAATCTCCTTGAACATTTGCCCTAATGCACACAGATCTAAGATAATAAATTGAGATTCTAATATATAATTGACATATGAGATATGATTCTTTGCAAAGGAAAATAGGTGATTGATTTATATTGTAGACGATATAGTATTACTTTTATTCTGAAGAATGAGATCATTAATTCTGTAAATTAATGATCATAATGTAACAACGTGACTCACCATCAGTAATTGAAATTGATATAAATATGAATGTATCAAATGTTTACAAATGATTTTCACACTTTTATATTAATTAAACACTGCGTTATTCCGACATGAAGTTATGATACTGTGGAAATATTTGAAATAAGTAACCAAATATACCCAGACTTTTAAAAGTTTTTTCTATTCATTCCTTAGGTTTATTAATTTATGTTTTAATTGAATAGTTTATTGAAAGTTTTAAAGAGTTTTAGTGTAAAACTAAAATAGAAATCTCTTTTGCTCAAAGTACACAATTTATTTTAACGTTTATGTATAAAGCATAACGTTTTGTTTACTTAGATAACACTGCACATAATTGAGCTATGATCATGGTTATTCTTCAAGTACCCATATGGTTGCAAATAACCGATTGAGTATTTTTCATCATAGCACATGTGCACATATTGCGTTGTGAGGTATTTCATTGTCTGTGATGTCATAAAACAGTTGTTCTTGACGCAATTTTGTCGCTTGCTATCGCTAAAAACCCTTCTCTGACTACTTTGGATACGACAGTAAAATACTGGGTAATAAGGATTTTTTTACACTCGAAAGTGTGCCATAGGAAACTCGTGGACATTTTTCCTTACCCTCGATCTTACTCTCGGAAAATACATGAAAATTCACACGCGTTTCGTAAAAACCATATGAGACACTTCCTCGGGTGATAATCTTTATATCCGAATAAATAAAGTTTGTGAAATTTTCACATGGTATTCCGCAGCTTGTAGTGACTTCATAGGAAGGAAAATGAGATGATTAGATAGACTCAATGATCATCACGTACGGCGGCGCAGGTGCCAGTTCTGCAATATCACGATTTGAAACAAACCGTTTGCTCTATTTAGTAACTGAAACTCCTTAGATGATAAGGTTGTACAATTAGCCATTTGTTGTACAAGTATTTATACAAATATATTTCCGATATATTACAATACTTTAATGACACATGAGATTTGCAACATTTCAAATTAAACAAAGTTAAGTGACACAAAACTTTAGATTGTCATGGTGATTTTGTTTACTGTCTACATTCATATTATTAATTTTTCAGCATTTCAGTTCAAATAGTTATACATTTCTTGACCTGAGTTTACGTTTCTATATAACAAAATTAGTTGTTTTAAATGTAACTGTATAATGTAAAGAGTTAAGATGTCTCCCTGGAGTCAAATTATCCGTGTTACACAGAATAAAACCGTTTTCTCTTTTTGATTAAATTGTTCCTAAGATTTACGAGGATAAACTTGTTTTCTTGTTTATTTCTTTCAATTTCAACACCTCATTAAATATAATAAATCATGAGATATTCAAAATGGTTATCTGTCTTTTATATGTACAAAAATGATCTTTTCGGATATTCTAAAGTTACAGTTATAACAAATTATTATTGGATTAGATCTTTAATCGATTGCTTGACAGAAAAACACCCCAGACATAGATTCTCTGTCGTCTTTGGACAAAAAGGGAACATACAAGCTTATCCACTTTCTCGCTTCTTTTTTTATCAAACAATCTAACTACTTCGAGACCGTCGTTTTTTTTCGTTAGACGATATTTTGTTGGCTACATGCTACTCTCAAGTTTCTGAAATATTTATTTACTTCACTTTGTTGCGTTAAGAAAAAACAAGTGATTTCAATAGTATTATATAAGATAATAAAGCAACACACAATTCACTAAGAGTATGTTGCTTGTTTTTGTGAGAATTAAGTATAGAATTTATCAAAGCTATTCAAAATGTACTCCCAATTTTTTAAGTTGAACAAGCGAACAAATGAAATACCATGACCATTTTTTCTGCAATCGAAACCTGTTCTAAGAATTTGGCATTAATCATATTACATTCAGTGTGATTCCAAATACAAAATTTACAAATTTAAATTGCAAATTTAAATCGAATCGTATAAAAGAAAAAAATCAGACTAACTAGATTAAAGTTATAATGCATTTAAACAACATATTGATGATACCTTTGACGCTGTCTGTCTGTGCGTCCCCCTGTCTGTCTGTTAACATTCAATAACCTTTATTGTTTGCATTAGTGCCATAAAACTAATTATCTTTTTTTTCGCAAACAATTTGTAGGTATTTCGATGCAGATTATCAACAAAAGTCAAATAAACTAAATGTTCATACAGATACATTGTTTCTCTGTCTCTGTCTCTCTGTCTCCGATCTGTCTGTCTGTCTGTTTCTGTCTGTTTCTGTCTGTTTCTGACTGTCTGTCTATGTCTCCCTGTGTATCTCTCTGTCTATCTCTGTCTGTCGGTGTTTGTCAGTCTGTTTGTCTGTGTCTGTCTCTCTCTGTTTGTCTCTCTGTCTCTCTGTCTGTCTTTCTGTCTCATTATGTCTGTCTGTCTGTTTGTCTGTCTGTGTGTGTCTCTCTGTCACTCTGTCTCTCTGTCACTCTGTCTCTCTCTCTCACCCTGTCTCTCTCTCTGTCTGTCTGTCTGTCTCTCAATCTGTCTGTCTGTCTCTCACCTCTCCCTCCTCTCTCTCTCTCTCTCTCTCTCTCTCTCTCTCTCTCTCTCTCTCTCTCTCTCTCTCTCTCTCTCTCTCTCACTCTTTCTTACTTAGACCTATCACTTCTGAAACACAGTACATTCAGACATTTGTCATTTTCACAAATCTGATGATATATTGTAAATAATTAAACCTATTGTAGCGATTTTAATTAGCGTTAAATCAACATTTTTGTTTATATTAGTGTCATAAAACTGAATTTATGGGTTTTGCGAAAGCAATTTGAAGTTATTTCAATGCACAAATAAGTTTAATGTGTTTTGAACAATCATTAGCATGACATGAAACACACTGAGACAATATAAATCAAGTAAAATGTGTTTGCTTAAAGTAAACAAAATTTCAATATAAAAACATAGACATAGACACTTCTGAGATAAACGTTTGTCTAAACATCTCTGGAATTTGATTTAAAAACTACCCACGTGGTATCTTTTATCACATTGTACATTTCATAGTTTTTTCTTCGGAACCCATAACGAACATGTACCAATCTTTTGTCTTATTATTCTGGAAACAGAAAATATTAGCATAAAGGGATCCTTCTATTGATATTCGTCTTGTTGAATAATTAACTGCAATTGAGGATTTTCAAACTCTCCTATCATAATGAGTACAGAGGACGAACGTTTGTCTTGCCCTCAGTAAAATCCTTAAATATAAGATGTCTGTTTGGCATTGTCCTTAGCATGGGCATATAGAGTATCGAGTGAATTTTTCTTATCATTTTCGGTACCCTTTTCAACATAGGACAGAAATGATTTTCTCACACGATTCCACGTTATTTATAAAAATGGAAAATGAAAATTATTTGTCCGATGTGTAGTGGCTAGGCCCGGATTTGAATCCCGGTAAAGCGAGTGTTTCATTTATATTAGGGATATAAGAACTACATGTAATCTAAAAACAGTTAGATCTACAAATATACGAGTAAAACGTAGTTATATAACGTCTCTAGGTACCAATTTAACAAAATATATTGTTTGAAACATTACCTTTTATCTTTCTGATAAACTACAGGTGGGAAAGGACAGTCATAAAGGACTTTTTGAATATTCGACAACATATTTTATTATTAAAAGTTCCATATTTCAATAATTATTAACTTACATGCCAAACATTCTGATCAAAACAATTTTGGAAAAGCGATTTCAGAATCCATGTGTTTTCATAGTTGTGAAAATAAAGGGATCCTGCCTTGATGAATGATATTATGAGTATTTGTATTTTATAAACATGCTTTAATGCAACTGTTTCTTACAAAAGTACTCATTCTACATACACAAATGTTTCACACGGAGTGCTGTAAATGATATGGTTTTCTTTCTAGCAACTATTAGTCAGAATTCATCTCTTATACCAGCACAGCATTCAACATGACGGTAAAATGTCTCATATTAACACAAATTGAATTTAACATTCTCGAAATTGTCTTATTTCAAACAAAACAGGATAAAACCCTGTGACTTTTCAGCTTGACCCTTGACCTCAGAGACGGGCAAGTCATGACCATATCAATATATTATCTCATCAATAATGCTTTAAACGTTGTAAGGAAACTTACTTGGATATCAATTGGATATATGTGTCTACTTTTCTTTTTTCAGATGTTTAAATCAATAAAAACAAAACACATAAACCTTTTACAAATTATGATCATCGATCACAAACGGAACGTTAGATTTGCTTTTTCGAGTCATATTGTCTGTCAATAGCTGACTCTTTTACAGTCAAAACTTTTAGAAAAGACAACATGGCCATAGCATAGGTATAGCTGGTATTGAAATAAACAACTAAAACATATTTAAGGGAAATGCACTCGTCATTTACGTCAAAATCAAAATGATAGAGGTCACGATGGCCGATTTGGTATATGAGCTGTTGGTACGGTCAGTGCTGGCAGTTGGTGCCTGACTCTGAGGGTGTGCGTCCAAATCCCACATGGTACATTAATTTGTTCTGCTGCATTTAGTATGATCCAAAATATAACAATGTTTCAATTGTTCACAAATGTAAATGGCATGTATTTCTAAATCGTATATACATGTATATACACTGTCTAATAATCTTTGTTAAGCATGTGATCATCCACATAAATTATATTCAAACATTTGAATACGGTGTCAATTTTTTATTATTATATGAAACTGATGCTATATACTCTTAAATCATGTCATATATCAAAATGATAAAACTTTGTAATTAATCATTTTTAATAAAAATTGTCAAACTTTATTTTTTTATATGAAACTGATGCTATATACTCTTAAATCATGTCATATATCAAAATGAAACAACTTTTTAATTAATCATTTTTAATAAAAATTGTTCCGAATTCGCTGTTAACTTACGTTAACAAGTTCGTATGGTTATAAAACAGCAAGATAATATGATCTGAAATGATCCATTAAGATTTTGACATTTTCGACAACAAAAATATTTTCACATTAAAGATCACATTTTAAACATTAAACTCAAATTACACGTTACAAAATACTAAGGTAGTTGAGTAGTACATTCGTTCTTGAATTAAAATTTCATTTTATTTTCTTGAACGATCATATTGTATGTTGTCCTGTGCAGCGAAATAATGATACTTTTCTTAAGTTATTTTAATGTTTGATTTCACAAAAAAATCACTTTTATCATTTTTTTTTCTGCGAATTGAAATTGTGATATGTAATTTCTTCAGAACTCAAATTTAGGTGTCATCTATTATCAGATATTGGAGTATTTACCTAAGTAAGACACCAAAAAGAACACTTAAAAAATAGAAAATGTGTCCGTTGGCTCAAATGGTGTAACGAAATTATGCTAAATGTTTTTACTAAAACTAGAAGAATTTATGTTAATAATCAAAATCTAATTAAATCCAGTAAACTCATTGGAGTCGTTACTATATGTTATATTAGTATTGTAAGATAAATGGGCTGTAGCACGTTTTTTGCAAAATTTATTTTTCAAATTTCCCATTTATATAATAATAGTCATTTAAATTTACTTTAGAGAGTACAATATATTATCACACAAACCAACTATCCACAGTGGCAATAACGGTGTTGCGTACAAATAAAAAATACATAACAGCAATTTTAATGTGAACACATTTTATTATTCGATTGACAAAAACGATTCGCATGGCTTTACTGAACCACATACTAAATTTTTTAACTTGATTTTCCGAAGAGAGAAGGGTGTTTTACTATTGGGAATATTCTTTTTTTAAAAATACATTTCATCGACTTATTTGAGCGAAACAACGTGCTACTGCCCCTTAAATTTTATGGAGGCAAATACTGACAAAGTAGGTAGGATTTCAGTGCAAAACGATTTGTGTAATAAGCCATTTGAATAAGATTAATATCAATATTTAATCAATGATATGCTTTTCCTGTCAAACATTATATATTATTATTATTATTATATTATGATTTGTATCACCTTCATTGTTAATAAATTGTCTTAAATTCTTCGTTTTGATACAATTACAAAGTGTATATTTGCTTTAAAATGATAAACAATGTGCGCCATATAATGAAAACTTCATCCTTATCACTTATTCTTCTCATGTACACAAACTCAACGTCATTTATGATTAATTCTCTAAAACCAGAGCTGCAATACCCTGTATTTGTAGCAATTTTTGGCAACTTAAACATATTCATTATCATTATCATACATGTATATCACAAAAAATGTTTTTCGAGTGTTTACCGATTGATTGAAGTGGTTAGAAAAACCGTGCATATCAAAATCATCTTCCCACTGCAAGGTTAAAACTAATCGATATCTCTACCCGTTTTAACGTTTCGTTACGGACGTTGTGAAGATGATACAAAAATGTAACAACAATAGGATAACAAAAGTTCATTTGTATAGCGCTATTTCCAAGCATGCTCAAAAGCGCACGATTTGTATTATTACCCTGAAGGAATTGTACTTTCGGTGTCGCTACTTAGCGCTCCTCGCGACCATACAGTTCAGTATTTCCCAGTGTTCGGGTACCCATTTAAACAGCTGGGTGGACTGAGTACCTTGCCCAGGGACACAACACAGTAAGAGACCCGGGTCACAAATGTTAGTGTCTCCATCGGGATTCGAACCCAAGCCTTTGGCTAACCACCACTGTGCTCCATTACAAGTGTAACACACTTATTTTAATGTGCAACTTTGGTTATTGAAAGAAATGTAAATCGAAAATTCAACATGCACATCATTAACACGGAGTAGACTCTTCAGAGTATTTATAAATGTTACAAACAACACAGTATGTCATAGTAGGGATTTTAACCCTTTGAAAGCAACCAAATTGGATTGGACTTCAAAGAGAAATCAAAAGATTTCAGCATGCCATATTTCATTTTGGCGAAAAGAATTTTTTTTTAAGCAATTGCAATATATGTTCATTATCAAAACGTTTCAAAGTTTTGTGTTTAGTTATTGGATCATATTATACAGATGTTATATTACACTTCCATCGTTTATTGGCAACATTGTTGTTATACACAACAATTTCTTTATTACATGTATGAACATGTTCGGGTGGAATCATTATACAATATTGTTATTCAGAAAATTATTCAAATATTTTTCTTATGTTTTACACTATTAAATGCCCCCCCCCCCCCCCCCCCCCCCCACACACACACACACACGCACGCACGCACGCACGCACGCACGCACGCACGCACGCACACACAAACACACACACACACACACACACACACACACACACACACACACACACACTATATTTTGTAATGAAACCTAGAAACCCCTTCATATAAGTTATCTTGTCATTTAACACGTTTGTGTTGTTGATGTTTTACAGAAACCATCACACTTCAGGATACAATTATGAAATGAAGTATTGTCTTGTATGCGTATTTAAAGAAGGTCTTTGTTTAGTTTGTCCATATAAATCACTTAGGAAGGACATCTTAGTTGAAGGCCTGATTAGGTATACATCATGGAACCCGAGACACTAACCTACCGAAGTACCGCCATAATATTTTATTGGATCTAGAGTCATCAAACCATAGGCTGTTTCTTTCAATATATGTTGGAGTTGAATAATACAAATACTAAACTAGCTCTCGTGAAATACGTTTTATTAAAATAACTAAATGTATAAAATCTAACTAGTTTTTCGCTTCGTGCAGCCAGAACTAACACGTAACCTAAACAAAGTTTGTCTAGCAAGCATTGTTTAAGTTTAAGATCTGGTATTTTGAGTTGGACGTCATAAACAACTAATTATGAGGTCACTGTAGCAGGAAATCGGAAGAAAAACAGACATATTTCTGGCTAATTTTATGCAATTAAAAAGGAGATTGGTAATGAAGAAATTATTCGACTCGAAAGTGTGCCATATGACTTTTACGAAACTCATAAAAATCTGTGTACAATCCTCGCTTACGCTCGCTATATATTACACCACATCCATGCACAAAAGTCATATGACACAGTTCCTAATGTCATAATTTTTATGATCAAATGACATGATTACAGTATTCTGAACTAAGCATACATCCAATCTTTCTTATGGAAAATAATGAATTGTAATGTATACAAAAAAATTCGAATTTATAAAATATTTCGGTCTTACAGTTCCAATACCATAGCTGGTCTTGAGAACCACGTGGACACATACACCTTTTTTAAATATCTATTGTATAGATGCAACAATTGCATTATGACATTTAATATAAAAATGCAAAAACAATTGTTCACGTAGAGACAGAAATAACAGACAGATAACGGAAATGGATTGGTTTCATTTAAAATCGCGTACTTCCCGTTTCATGCTTTCATCAATTTGCTCATCGTTGACCATGTTGATAACTGGAATGAAAATGATATACATGCAATCTCATTAATTCAGATCGCACTACTGGTGTGAAACGGTAGTGTAACGTAATGCACCATAATCACTAGCTGATTTTAATGAGATTGGGTATACCTAATAAGTATTGGAATCGAGTCAATTTCATCATTAATCTTCTATGTTGGTTCATTTTACACCTATGTTACAATGACATGTTGATTGGTGTTTTGAGTAAATTCAATAAATTCATACATGAATATTGCAATTCAAATATTTGAACAGACCAATGAGACGGAAGAGCTTATACAATGTCGTCATGTTGACGTCACATCATTAAGCAACAAACAACTGTATACTTTTAATAAAGCGTTGTATTAACCAAACATAAATTACATATATAAAAATGAACACTCAAATGACAAATATATAATCTCTAAGATATGTACGTCTTAAAGGCGATGTAGCACGCCGTTCTTACTTTTAAGTGCTTCAACAAAAAGGTAAGTAAGTGTTACCAATGGTTAAATAATACACCTGAATGAATTAAAATAGTTCTAAAAGGAATATACATGGTTCTTTAAAGCAATGCAAGTTCATTTCCCAGAGAGATCATTTTAAGGTGTTTGAAGGCAGTTCAAGTGATCTCACAGATGTAGCGAAACCTTGACACTCAAAGTAGGTTTTTAAATATGGACTGGTACAATGTTGGAATGGTCAACCATCTTGCTGTCTGAAATCTCAAAATTGCACGAGTCATACAAATCTACGGATAACCATTTTCTACGGATACGGAGATGTTTTAGCTTTAACATAACAAGATTTTGTATAAACTTTGAATAATAAATGGCAAATATGAGAAAACATAACACGCCGAACAATGTACATTCGTTTTGGAAATCTTTGTATTGATTGAGGGGTATTATTCAGCCGTTGATAACGATTGTTTACCTTTTTGTGAGATTACGTTATTTCAGTAAGAATGGCGTGATACAGCGCCTTTAAAAGACATAAAAACATCTAAATGTATGTAAAAGCGTACAAGTCAAGAGAGACGTAACCAGTGATACACATGTATTATTTTTAGCACAGGTCT
This sequence comes from Gibbula magus, assembly GCA_936450465.1. Lineage (NCBI taxonomy): Eukaryota > Metazoa > Mollusca > Gastropoda > Trochida > Trochidae > Gibbula > Gibbula magus. Next base: position 59,914,639 of record OW388294.1, read on the forward strand.
CAAACAGGAAGACTGCCAACCCGAGTCTCCAGAGTTTGTTGAAGCAATCTACAATAAAAACAGGTGTTTTCCCTTCATCTGCTTTGTCATACATATAACATATACATAGACTAGTTTCGCTAAGGGTAGTATTCGTTTGCCGTTTAAAGGTCTTGTGGTCCTGTGGGACTTCTTTAATTGTGTTTTCTTCAGCAATAACATCTAGCAAACTGGAAACATCACTTGTGCTAACATTTCATAAAGGTTATGTTCATGTAGACTAACAGTTATATTTTCTAGGTCAACTGATGCACGGATATATTTAGTCTGACATTCAGCCTTTGAAATGGATTTTTGTTTAAATTTAAAATTTTGAATAAAATAAAATAAAAGGGAGTCTCTGAGATGTGTTCATTTTCAGCCTTAAACTGAGCTCTGTAGACTAGCCTCATTGTAGACTTGCCTCGGCTCATTAAATTTAAGAATCTGGATGACTGACTAGGAAATATCCAGTAGGTGACGTTTTGTATTTTGAAATCAATAAAACCACTCATGCATTCATTTTTGAACATTTGTAAGAGAGATATAGTGATTTATTATCCATATTGGAATACATAATACATAATGTGTATAATATTTATAATGTATTTGTATAATAAGTATAATTTGTATCAGAAGTGTGTGACTGTCAAACTAATTTTACTACATTCTGTCAAATGTATGTATAACCCTAAAACATTCACTTTGGTTTCGTAAAAATCGTATGACACACTTAATCGTGTTCTAACCTCTAATGACCTTTCAAAGGTGCATCCATTGTGTTTAATAAAATTGAACTTGGTTTTACATTCCGACATACTATATGTGCTGGTTACAGTACAAATAATTTCACTCAACTTGTATATTCATCCCCCGTCGCCAAATACATCATAATTACTAGTTTCCAATTGAAATCGAAAAACATCATTGTGCATGTGCAGGAACCGAACTACCCGCCCGATTTACATGCACAGTAGTTATATGACCTATGTAACATTATCAACCCCAATTTGTCTTTTTGTCTGTTGCAAAAAAGATTCCGTAATTACGTTTGACACATTGTCCGGTTTTCGATCAGAAATCACTACTTTTACCTTCATATCGTCAATGTTCTTAGTTGTCTATCGCCAGAATGACAGTTTTCGGTAACAGTCAGTACCTCTCGATAAAATAACACCATTTTAGCGTTTAGAATATGTGACCCAAAACAACACAATCAAGCAATAAATCACACATTTGGATTACGGGAGGAAAATTGGATACATATCCAACATCAGACAACGGCAAGTTTGTAATATTTTACGAGTGCTTCAAAGTTTATATTTGTGAAACATATAATCTGGAAAATGTGACATGCTGTTAACAAGAAATAAAAGGGTATTCATTTCAAAGTAATGTTGCAGTTAGATAGTGTTTTGATGATCGATAAATCAATTTATTTTAGATAATTGATTCTCATGGCTAAGAGCCATATGTTTTATAGACAGAACCTGTAACTTCTTTAAATCACTATATCTCATGTTGAAAGTGTCAACACATTTCGAATACCCAATTGTTAACTAAAATGCATTGTGAGAGAGAGAGTAAACATCATATGGCTTTGACTGGATCAATCTTCTTTAATACAATGCGATGAGCTCATTTCGACCATTATATCGGTCTTTTAAAGTGGAAGATTGCATATTTATGTATGAACAAAAACAATAGCATGTTGTAATGCATCTTAACACGTCAGTGTATTGACACCAAAATCAGTTATATATATATATATATTCTCATGTATCGCTTGCGTGACAAAAACATTATAAACTTTATCAATGTCAGAAAAATAAGGTTGCTTATCCATAAACATATTCTTCATTCTTCATCATCTCATCTTCTTGAATGCCATCAAAGTTAGAACCCTATTATGTAGTATCTTCTACTGATTTAATTTCATTTGATAAAACAAAATTTCTGTTTAACTTGATTTTTATTGTGAGGATTAAAACAATCATTTTCAAAACAATATTTCCCATTTTTTAGTTTACTAACAGAAAACAATTGGGTACGCGTGCACCAAATAAAAAAATTCTGAAGTATAACAATCAACAGACAAGGCATATATCTCATTCTATCTGATATAATCTTCCTATTGTATTTTACTTTTTATGTCATATCAAGAAATACTTAATTAAGTTTTGTCTATGTAATTAATAAAATGTGAACAAGACATTAATTTCATATTTTAAAACAACCAGTATTTAGATATGTAAAACATATTGTAGATATATTATATAGTTATAGATATACAGTTTAGTAGCAAGCGACGTTAAAACAGTGACTGTTGAGTTAATATTCATTCTGTTGATATCAATCATTGATATCAGAAATCATTCGACATTTTAATGAAAATTTGTATTGGCTTTTAGTTACATCAGCTTTTCAAGTGAATAACTTTCGGGCAAAGGAGCATTAACATTTGACTCAAATTCTTAAAGTTGTTAGAGTTAGAATAATTTGGATCAAAACCAAGATGGTACATATGAAATTGTAAAAGTGTTAACCACACGAGTCGCTGCTACTCTCGATTTACAAACAAACAGAGCCTAAAAGGGGAACCCCCTTAAGACTGTCCCGCCGCCATTGCAAAGAGAGCTGCACACTTCGTACATCTGCTAGAAATGACCAGTGTTTTGTACAGTTCGAATCTTCCAACGTGGACGTAAGGTTAGTACTGAACTAGATGATAATGAAATCCTTTCTTTAATACGTTCTCATGTCGTCATGGTCCCTGAAGTAGTGGTATTTGTTTGGAAGTTTGTCAAGACGGTGTGATCTGAACTTTGGACTCACGGAGTTTGACATGATTGTTGATTGTCACTCTGTTAGCGTTATTTCTTCGTTATGCGAGGGATTTGACATTTCTATAAATGTAACCTGGCAGCTCTACATGACAACTCTAAAGTTTCAAGCAGGTTATTCACTATTTTAATATTACAATAGGTCGATGATTGTCAAATTTCTTCCGTGTCCGGAATGCAATGCATTGTGGGTATTGTGAGGGCGCTCTTAGATCGGAACAAGGGAAGCTCTATACTTGTGAGAGGGAGACTGCGTTAAACGTAGATATTTTGCCTTTTATATCAATTTAGCGTTATTGTGATGCAATATTTCCGATTAGTCATTATGACAAATTGTCAATTAAACATGTCAGAGGTCAGTGTTGTTTTATCCCTCATGTTTGTATTGTACAACCTCATGTATACCATTCAGGATTTATATCCTCATTTAAAAACATACTCATGTAACATATTTCTTTAACCTGATATGCCCTATTGTGTACATTGCATTTTCCAACATTATCATTATAAATATTCACAACAACCACGCAGAATACAATTATCCGTGACTAACAACTTACTCAAATGTAAAATACTATTAAACTATACTATACTATTCTTGTGTTATTATATTTTAATGGAATGCGACCGAGTTCAGCATCCACCAGAGTACTAATTTCCGGAGTCAAATGAAGGGTATTGAAGGGTATTAAAATTCACACTTAACGCCGCCTTCCGCCCCTGATCAGACAATTGTTTTCCAGCAGCACTAAATAGTATATTAAAATTAAAGACTTCAATTCAATTAATTTATTTCGGTTTTGTAGGCCATTGGCCCATGTATAATCAGAATACAATTTACAAAATATGAGAATAGCTAACTATACAAAATAAACTATCGTTACAATATTAGATATGACCTAATAATAATACCTCCTTTATATACTTGGAGCAGTTAGAAAGTGAGTGACAGCTTATAATATTTAGTTTACATGTTACCCTGCCTACAAGTTATAAAGTGAATTTCAGTTTTAATCAGACCACAGTCACACATTATCACATATTATTGACAATTAAAGACTACACCTAAGTAAGTTAATTTACCCACGACATCAACAGATAATCCATTATACAACCACCTTTCAGACCGTATTTTCGACGACCCTTTATAAATTCGACTATTTTGTATAAATGTATCCTACAATGTTACACCCCACATTCCACCAGATGAAGGAGTAAACACGTAGTCCGTACTGTCGTGTATCTATACAATTTAGAAGTTGTTAATCCAGAAAATATTGTTGTGATATTAAGTTACATGAGGAGGTGAATTAAAATTCATCGATAACAGCCGTACGTGGGGCAGTGCAATGTATTTCAGGGTCCCTTACTTTAAATGATATTTCAGGTAAACAGTCGACTTCAGAGATGGCAACTTCGAATAATTCCGGGGACACTGACGACCCACATTCCTCAATGGACAATATGGTGTCGAATTCTGAAGTAACAGAACTTCTGAACAATTTGCTTTTACAACAGAGAGGTATAAAGATTTTTCATTCAAGTCATTTTTGTTAAAAATAATTCTATTCATATCGAATCATTTCTTTATCCATAATGATATTGACTGTATATCATTTATTTTCCAATCTCATCATTTCATGTCTATATGTCAAAACCACAGATTGATTGGGTTTTTAAATACAACATTGACATTGATATTTAGATCTTAATTTATCATTTTAATGAATAACATTATTCTGTAAATAACTTTATTACTCACCCGTTGAAGATATCGCGGTTTATTAAATCTACCGTGTTTTTACACTTAGTGTAATAACATCGCGTGCTGCCGATTGACGTGACGTCATAATGACAAAAATATGACGTCACAATGTCAGCGCCGCGGTCGCAATGGAGTGTGTCCCATATATCGACGAGTTTGTGGAATTAGGTGGCATTTAAATCAGTGAGTAATAAATAAATACTGAACTCGTTTCCGTTAATAACATATTTATGAAACTCGTGAGATGGTATTTGTATTTAACTCGCTTTGGCTCGTTAAATACAAACCACTCACTCTTTTCATATGTTATTAAACGGAACGTCGTTTAGTATTCTCTATTTATTTACCTTATTTAGAATATGTTTATTATTATATTTATAAATATTTACAGTTCACTTTATTCATAATCATTCACCAAAACAATTTGAGTCATTAAATATTTTAAAGAATCAAACATTAGATTAAACTTAAACAGTTATCTCAATGCAATTTACAGGTGGCCTGTTACAAGAACCAGCAAATGTATACAACATATCAGCTGGAGCGTCTAGACCTGGCACTGTTGATTCAGGTGAGAACACAACGCAATGTAATGTTTTATGTTTTATAGTCAAACTGCAGACTGCTTCACTGTGATCAAGTATTGGTAGAGTTACTGTAACATACCTTCCTGTCACTTGTCTCGTTTCTATTCTCTTTCAACATTACAACCTACTGGCATTTGTTACAAGGTAATATGTCACTAGGTAATATTATGTTACACTGTACTGGCATCTGTTACACGGTAATATGTTTCAGAGTCATGTCCCTTGACTCTCTGATTTCTGACTGTGAGTTAAACTGTAATTAAGCTTTTGATATGTCTTTCAAACTTGATACATGTGGTTCCGTTGACCTTCATGAAAGATTTTGAAAAATAGAGCCATTAGCTCTGAAGCTCAGAAGACTCTATATAATAAACTAATAAAGTAAATTGTCCAGACGTATTTATCATTGGCATAACAAATTTCAAGTACTTTACTTATCGAGAAGAAGATAAAAAATAGGTATTTAGGTCATGACCACTGTGATCCATATGTGAGCTCACTGGATCACCAAATGTACAATTAAGAATCCCGATTGGCTAAAGAGTATATGCACAACATTTCAGATTTCTAGACCTTTCAGTACTTTAGAGGAAGGTGAAAATAGGTTTTTAGGTCGTGACCCCTACTTGGGGTCACAGGTAAGCCAAATCTACCATTTAAGATTCCCATTAGCCAAGGTACCTGTACACAACATTTCATCTTTCTAGACCTTTTGGTACTGAAGAAGATGAAAATTAGCTTTGTATGTCTTGACCCCAGTCACAGGGTCACCAAATCTACAATTTAGAATCTCCATTAGCCATGGTGCATGTACACAACATTTTAATTTTCTAAAGCTTTTGAGAAAAAGATTAAAATTCACAAGACCCAAGGTTTCCAAAGTTCAATGGCCTGTCACGCGGAAACTGTGACAGATGCCTGCTTGAAAATTGTCCTTAATAAAATTATTTTATCAAATATTTAACATGTTGGTATCTTCAGTGTTTACAATCGAACACTCTAAAAAAGAACATTAAAAAGTATCAAAATCACAAAATCTTAAGTATTTTTGTAAGTGTTCAAGTTCTGCTGTTACTATCAACTTTTATGTGATTATGATCTGAGATGGAATTGTTTGCCAAGTAAAGCTTCTCTTATGTGTAACGTTGTTTCTTGCTACATGCTACTTTTAAGATTTGTTCAATGGTCTAATTCATTACAATTTGAATATTTCAGACACATTGGAGCTGATGCTGGCACAAGCAAATCAAACATTTGTTCCCACAAGGACGTTTAAGGACATCAAAAGATCACTTGAGAAGAATCATCACGCAACTATTTGTGGTGCTTCTGGAGAAGGGAAGACCACGATGGCTCTGATGATTGGGCAGATGTACAGAAAACAAGGTTATGAGTTGGTTTTTGTGAACAGGGCAGATGTCTTTGATCTTGGTTCTTGTATTAGTTCAGGTCAGAAAATTTGTCTTATTTTTGATGATATTTTTGGCTCAGTAGGTCAGTCAACTGACTTCACCTATATGCAAAGTTTGTGTAGTTCTTTGAAAATGCACATTGACCATAACCTCCTGACAGGTCAACGAAACAAGAATCATGCAGGACAGAATGACAAAGGACTAGAACAAATCAGTGAAGACAACAAAGATAAAACCAAACAGTTGCCAAAACCAAACAACGAAAAATCATTACGGGTGATCTTCACAGCCAAAACCTATAATTTCAAAGAAGGAATGTCTAAAATGCAATACCAGCGTTTATCTATGTTCAACATGAAAACAGTGGTAGATTTGACCCTGAATCCTGAAACATCCTATTCACACCAGGAGAAGAAAGCAATGTTTCAAAAGCACAGAGAGATACATCCAAGAATCAAGCTTGGAGATCTTGTAGTAGATGACGTCGTCAACCAAGAATCAACTTTGTTTGGTTTTCCACTCACTTGCAGATTGTTTTTTGAATTTCCAACTTTCACAGAAAAAGCTGCTGACTTCTTCAGGCGTCCCCTGTTCTATCTCAGAATTGAATTGAACGATATTCTGAGCCGGAGAAATGACCAGGCAGCAGCATTAGTTCTTGTCTTGCTTTGTGAGGAAAACATTAAAATTCCAGATATTGAGTCTCAAAACAGCAATAAGAAGGTGGAAGAAATGTTTATGTACATAAAAGACTTTGCAAACTCTGCATCTCGTTCAGGTATAGCAGATGCTGCAAGAAGCTTCAGAGGAACCTTTCTATCCAGGAGAGACAAGCTCAGTTTTGCCCACTCTTCTATATATGAGGCATGTGCATGTGCCTTGTTTCAGTTCAATCCGAGTTTTGTGTTGAAGTATTGCAGCTTAGATTTCCTGTATGAACGACTGAAACCTGGACACGTTGATGAATCTGGAGTGTCAGATCGACTTCACTACCTTTTTGTATCTGAGGAATATTACCATCTTGTTGCTACCAGACTGATAACGTCAATGAAACAGGGTGTTTTCTCAAAGACAGTTGCTCATCCTATGAATCAAAATGAACATTTTGTTGAAAAGTTTCTGGAAGAACTTATGACATCTGCATCAGAGAACAAGAATTGGATTCAGTTGAAGGAAATAGGAAAAGGTTTTCTATACTGGGTTGTGAGAAGTAAAAGCACACAACTAGTCCAAAATATTGAAAAGGTCCTTGTTACCAAATTTACACAAGATGATATCAGTGAAGCTATTTTTGCTTCTGTTGATTGTGACAATTTGGCAACCCTGAAACACTTAGTTGAAAGACTTGACACAAATCCTGACCAGACTTATATGAACAATCTCCTGCTTGTCAGTGCAGAAAAGAGCAGCAAAGAGATGGTAAGCCATTTGCTTAACATGGGAGCACATATATCAGGTACTGACACAAACAAGAGAAATGTTTTGCATCTCCTTTGTATTTATGACAGATCAACTGTATTGGAGACAATTATTACTCAGTCTGATGAAAACAGAGAGGATCTACATACGGCAAGGAATGCACTTGATGAGGAAGGAAGAACTCCAATAATGTTGTCGGCTATACACGGAACATGGGGCTGTTTCCAGCAGTTGCAGGAGGAAGGTCAAGCTGACCTATCAGACAGTGATGGTGCTTATTTGATTCATCTGGCATGTTATGGTGCAAACAAACACATTGTTGAACGAGTTCTGACAAGAGAGAATATCAACAGGACAGGTTGCTATGGAACTACACCGATACTGATAGCAGCCGTGAATGCAAAGTCAGATGTATTTGACATTCTTCTATCAAACAATGCTGACACAACACGTGTTGATGATCAAGGAAATACGTTGTTACATCTTGCATGTGGTGGAGGTAGCAAGCAAATTGTTGAACGTCTTGTTACTCCGGATAACATCAACAGTAGAGGTTATGTTGGGGTGACACCAATAATGGTAGCTGCTAGATATGCAAATTCAGATGTATTTGATTTACTTCTGTCAAACAATGCGGACACAACACTTGTTGATGATAATGGGAACACATTGTTACATCTTGCATGTGTTGGAGGTAGCAAGCAAGTTGTTGACTGTCTTTTCAACGCTGATAACATCAACAGTAGAGGTCAGGTTGGGTTGACACCAATAATGAGTGCTGCTAGATATGCAAATTCAGATGTATTTGATTTACTTCTGTCAAACAATGCCGACACAGCACTTGTTTGTAATGATGGGAACACATTGTTACATCATGCATGTGCTGGAGGAAGCAAGCACATTGTTGAACGTCTTTTTACTCCTGATAACATCAACAGTAGAGGTTATGTTGGGGGGACACCAATAATGGTAGCTGCTAGAAATGGAAATTCAGATGTATTTGATTTACTTCTGTCAAACAATGCGGACACAACACTTGTTGATGATAATGGGAACACATTGTTACATGTTGCATGTGCTGGAGGTAGCAAGCACATTGTTGAACGTCTTGTTACTCCTGATAACATCAACAGTAGAGGTCAGGTTGGGTTGACACCAATAATGAGTGCTGCTAGATATGCAAATTCAGATGTATTTGATTTACTTCTGTCAAACAATGCCGACACAGCATTTGTTGGTGTTGATGGGAACACATTGTTACATCTTGCATGTGCTGGAGGTAGCAAGCACATTGTTGAACGTCTTGTTACTCCAGATAACATCAACAGTAGAGGTCAGTCTGGGTGGACACCAATAATGGCTGCTGCTAGATCTGCAAATTCAGATGTATTTGATTTACTTCTGTCAAACAATGCGGAGACAACACTTGTTGATGATAATGGGAACACATTGTTACATCTTGCATGTTTTGGAGGTAGCAAGCAAATTGTTGACTGTCTTTTCAACGCTGATAACATCAACAGTAGAGGTCAGGTTGGGTTGACACCAATAATGAGTGCTGCTAGATATGCAAATTCAGATGTATTTGATTTACTTCTGTCAAACAATGCGGACACAACACTTGTTGATGATATTGGGAACACATTGTTACATTTTGCATGTGCTGGAGGTAGCAAGCACATTGTTGAACGTCTTCTCACCCCTGATAACATCAACAGTAAAAATAACCTGAGATCGACACCAATACAGCTTGCTGCTGTGAAGGGACACGTCAACATCCTGGAACTACTGTGTGAGAAAGGAGCTGATCTGACCTGTTTAACTCCGGATGGGAGGGATGTTGTTCTGTAGCTGAGAGCGCAGACAAGACAAACGCTGTCAAATATCTCAAAACTCAACTCAGTAACAAATGAATGTGTGAATGAGAGGTGTAGTCTTGTGACATGAACGAACATGACCTGTTTGCAAAGAGATGCAGCAGAATGTGACCATTCAGTTAATATGTCCAATCCCGAGATTGTCTTATTGGTTGTTTTAACCAGTGTTTGTTATGAAGAAGTATAAAATGTGTTCTTATTTCATCTTTTGCTTATTTTAAAAAACGTTGTTAATCAGCTTTGTCAGCCAGTTTGATCTGGTATTTGAAATTTTTTGGCCACATTAACTGCCTGAAAGTTCCAGTTGTCCATGAGTTGTATTGGTTTTGTTTGTAATGGCCTGCTGAGACAAACATTAAGTTCAACACTTTGTATATTAAACATGATTTTATTAGAATATCCACATAATATTTACAAAAAATGTACATCATCGAATATATAAAATCCATTTTTTGCAGATTCCAGATTCCTGTACAGTCATGCACAATCTCTTTGAAATATATACACTAAATAACCCTAATAAGTAAATAAGTCTTCAAGCGCCAAGTTTTGTGGTCGATGCATACACTGTACAAATGAAAGACAAACATAGTTTGTGAGTATGCACACAATTTAAACTGGCTTTTATCCATCATTTTATTCATGTTAAGCTCATCAGGCCTGAAAGACGCGATAGGCTTATATGTCATGGCGTCTGGCGTCCGTCAGTCCATCCGTCTTTTTCGACTTCTTCTCCAGAACCATTAGTTATAGAGAGATGAAATTGTATGTGTCTCCGTGGCCAATGGGGATTCTAAATTATAAATTTTGTGACCCTGCGAACTCAAAAAGGGTCACAGGGGGCACAACCTTAAAAACCTATTTTCATCTTCCTCTCCAATTCCAAAAGGCCTAGAGAGCTGAAAAGTTGTGTTCAGATTCCTTAGCCAATGGGGTTTCTCAATTGTAGATTTGGTGACCCCGTGACCTAAATAGGGTCAAAGGGGGCACAACCTTAAAAACCTATTTTTGACTTCTTTTTCAAGTGTGGGTCACAGAGTTTGTGACCTAAAAACTTATTTTCATCTTCGTTTTCAGGATGAAAAGATCTAGAACGAGCTGAGAAAAAATAATTTGGTTTTTATTACCTCAAACATTACAAATCCTGGAGAGCTACAGATCCCATGGCTCTATTTTTGTAGTTCCTGCCGATATTAAAATAAATGTTTTGTCGAAATAGGTCTTTCTGCTTGGATCATGTAATCAATGAAAAAGTATTCGGACAATGCCATTATTTCCCTACACTTGCATGCTAATTTAGTATAGGATAAATATTTTTCATAGACTGCATATTATTCGATCCTATTCACATTTATCAAATTTTTTTGGAATCATCATCATAATTTATGTTTAATCTTCTATTGCCCATCTAGGAAATGGCAATAATTTGATCAACAGATATACATATAGTTAACACGGCGATCTATGGGAACTTATAATGTAATGTACACGTGTAGCTAAATCAAATGATATTAGTTAAATTGCCATTAGAAAATCTATTTTCAATTATGTACTTCAGGTTGAGATGATTTAAAATCAAGCTAAACAATTTGACACACATTTTAGATCCAACCGGAACCTATTTAATAAAAATTATTTGTACTAAATTAACATTCAAATTTGTGGAAAAATGTCACCGTCGGTATACTTTTTGCATGAAAGTATATGTATACAAGTTTTTAATGTAATCACAATACAGTCTGATTAAAATCGACCTTGTTCCGAGGAATAAAATTTTCAAAATGTTGCATCTACCGGGATACGAACAGGTTCTGTAGATTCCTCGCCACAAGGTCTGAAAACACCCTGTACAGGCGCGTGTTCAGAACCAGCTCAGCGCAGCCAAAGCCCAGTCAAATAGCTGACCAATCACATCATAGTATTTAAACGGTCGCTGTTTTGAAAGCATTCGGAACAGACAAAAGGATAGCTGTTTGGAGTTATCTGCCCCTAGCTTCTCGCACCGAAAGCATTTGTTGGACGTCTTTTGATTGGCTAGCTGAATTGCGCCCGAACACGCTAGTGTACGCGGTGTTTTCAGACGGTTTAGCGTGGAAACCTCCAAACGATAGGTCACGAGTTCGTATCCCGGTAGATGCACTATTTTGCAATTTTTATTCCACGGTAAACCGTCGATTTTAATCAGACTGAATCACAATAGAAATACCATTAAACAACTAAAATGCCAATAATTTGTATATTTCATGTATGAATATGTATGATTTCATTAAAAAAAAGTTATTTCAATGAAAAAGAAACTGCATGAATGTTGTTTTTAACTCATTAAGCATGAAAGGCCCGATGGGGCTTATGGCAAGGCATGATGTCTTGCGTCAGTCCGTCCGTCCGTCTGAAATGTTTCGCTTTTTGGACTCCTTCTCCAGAACCAATAACTCTAAGAGAGCTGAAATTTATGTGCATACTCCATGGCCAATGGGGATTCTAAATTGTAGATTTGCTGACCCCGTTACTCCAAATAGTCACAGGGGTCATGATCTAAAAACCTATTTTCATCTTCTTCTCCAGTCTGTAAAGCTCTAGAGAGCTGAAATATTGTGTACAGACTCCCTAGACAATGGGCATTCTAAATTGTAGAACCTATTTTCGACTTCTTTTCCAGTATGAAAAACTTGAGAAGATGCAAACAATACAGACGCTGATGAGCTACAGAGCCCAAAGCTCTATTTTTAGCTCATCAGGCCTGAAAGGCCCGATGGGCTTATGGCATGGCATGGCGTCCGGCGTCCGTCCGTCCGGCCGTCCGTCCGTAAACTTTTCGCTTTTTCGACTTCTTCTCCAGAACCAATAACTCCACACATCTGAAATTTTATGTGCAGACTCCTTGTCAAATGGGGATTCTAAATTGTAGTTTTCGTGACCCCATGACTCCAAATGGGGTCACAGGGGTCAAATGTTTAAAAACCTATTTTCATCTTCTTCTCCAGTTCGTACAGGTCTAGAGAGCTGAAAAGTTATGTGCAGACTCCTTGGCCAATGGGGATTCTAAATTGTAGATTTCGTGACCCCATGACCCCAAATGGGGTCACAGGGGTCACATCCTTAAAAACCTATTTTCATCTTCTTCTCCTGTTCCAACTGGTCTAGAGAGCTGAAAAGTTGTTTGCAGACTCCTTGGCCAATGGGGATTCTAAATTGTAAATTTCGTGACCCCATGACCCCAAATGGGGTCACAGGGGTCACATGTTTAAAAACCAATTTTCATCTTCTTCTCATGTTCCAAAAGGTCTAGTAAGCTGAAAATGTGTTTGCAGACTCCTTGGCCAATGGGGATTCTAAATTGTAGATTTTCTGACCCCATGACCCTAAATGGGGTCACCGGGGTCACATCCTTAAAAACCTATTTTCATCTTCTTCTCAAGTTCCAAAAGGTCTAGAGAGCTGAAAAGTTGTTTGCAGACTCCTTGGCCAATGGGGATTCTAAATTGTAGAGTTCGTGACCCCATGACCTCAAATGGGGTCACATGTCTAAAAACCTATTTTCATCTTCTTCTCCAGTTCCAAAAGGTCTAGAGAGCTGAAAAGTTGTGTGCATACTCCTTGGCCAATGGGGATTCTAAATTGTAGATTTCCTGACCCCATGACCCCAAATGGGGTCACAGGGGTCACATTCTTAAAAACCTATTTTCATCTTCTTCTCCAGTTCCAACAGGTCTAGAGAGCTCAAAAGTTGTGTGCAGACTCCAAATTGGGTCATGATCTAAAACCAATATTATTTTGCTTGTTAACAATGTATTACTTGAGATAACTTAGATATTCAACCCTAGATAATAAATCAATAAAATCCTGGTGAGCTACAGAGCCCATGGCTCTATTTTTATAATGAAATTAGCGTGTGTGTGTTTCTGCTGAGAGAGAAATTGAAGAATCATGTATTTAAAGAAAGACCTCACCTTCAAATCAAGTTGTCCAGACGTGCCAGAACAACATCATTGATCTGTTAATAAAGAAATATTTCCCTTTTATGATCACCTTTTAGTACATTTTCTATTTTGATCATTCGTGTTTTATACTAGCAAAATGGAAGGATAGCTTTAGACATGTTTGGTTAATCGGCATCTATAAATTAAAAGGTCCCTCTACAAACCTCTGCTATTTATAACTTTTATGAACTGAAATATATTTGATATAGAAGACTCTTACCGGTAGGCCTACATGAAATTCTCTCAATATTATTTTGCTTTGATCTGATTGTCAAAAATCTACAGTAACTGTAAAGTGATATATCCCAGGAGATATTGCTTGATTCTACACGGCTTGAGCGTTATTGCCCCGGAAAGTTTGTGCATAATGAGATGGCAGCACGAGGTGGTGGGATCACTCATTCACTGTTATCTAATGAGTGATCTCACCACGGTTGAGTAATAAACTACTTAACCGTGGTGAGATCACTCATTAGATAGCAATCAGTTGGTTACACACGTGTGATATCACCGCGTGCTGCTGTAACGTCATAATACGTGTTAGCCGCGTGACTGCAATAGCTGGTAACTTTTTGAATGTGAGCGTCAGTAACAACGTTTTTCTTTCAATTCAGCGTTATTTACATCATTGAATTATAAAATAAATGCTAAATTCGCTCCCGTTTGATAACATGTTTATGAAACTTGTGAATGATATCGGATTTAACTCTCTTTCTCTCATTGAATTACCAAACCATTCACTGGTTTCCCATGTTATCAAACGAGACATGGTTTAGTATTCTATATATCTAGCCTGTTCTTATTTCTGTTGTCAGTTTTAAATTGGAAACATCCATAACAGTTCGAGTCTGATCTAAGAATATTCAAAAACGTAGTGAGGTACCATTTTTCAGTTTCTTTTCAGTTCAGTTTGTAAGAGTCAGTATTCAATCTATCTTATAACCAATTTTCATGAACTTATAGTGGATTGTACTAAGTATATGGAACCTCCTTAAAAATAGTTACATGCAAACACGTTTCGTCGACCCTATGAATGAATTGAACATTTATTACTTAGCAATACATCCTGCGCAATATTGGTGATTTATTTGCAAGGCTGATCCAATTCCCCTTATTGTGTATGCAAATCCTGTGAATATAAAGTTCTACGTTACTCGATTGCTCTATTGACACGGTATTTGACATGAAATGTCAAATATCCATTTGGTAATATTTATACTACAATACCACACGAGTGTAATACCTAGAGACGAATGGTTTTATAAATAGGCCATATAACTTTACAAAGCCATAATCCAATATAATAGCATATTCGATTATGTTCAATCAGAGCGTTGTCACACAGACTCGCACTTTAGATGGAGAAAAGTTTTTGTTTTCACCACTTTATATTGAGGTGGATGAGTTAAGTTGGGGTTAAATGCCGCTTTCAAGAGTTCAATTATATTACGGCAACTAGTATTCTTGCAGGGAGAAAGACGCAATACCATGGTGGATATGCACTGCAGTGATACCTGCGAGCATCGGGTGGAACCATGGGTGGTACTGAGCTGAAATTCAGTGTAGCATCATCTTCACAACGTCACAGACGTAACGAAAAGATTTCCATATCGTCTCTTTCCGCCCTTGACCTCAACAAATTTTCAGTGCTAAGATTTTAACGTACTGCAGGCCAATCGGATTAGCCTGTCAGTAGACAGTTGTATTGCCTCTGTGACTGTGTCGATCGTTGCTTATTTTGAATTGTTTCCGAATCTAAACGGCGATGTCATTGGCTGTATGTTGGCAGATGGTAAGGTGTCGCTGATTCGTTTCACCACCTCTGGCTAGGTTGAAGGCCAGGTAAGAAATGGAGAGATCTCGATACATTTTTTACCTTGGCGTGGGAAGTAGGTGTAGCATTGGACCCAAACCTTACTGCATGTAGAACAGTTCTCCACAGCAATCCAGACCCAAGAGAAAAACAATTTGTTTAAACATATTTTTATATGTTTTAGATATGTATGTATATGAAACGATGTATGTCCCTGAATGTCACCCTGTATGTATACCTGAAAAAAGTGAAATAAAAAAATCCTCTGGATCCTACTGGCCATATATCTATGTTTATACATGTGGACATGATACAAGGTGCAGCCATTACTATGTGCATTGCATATTACTTCATACATCACCAACTGGTATGTAACGTGACGTCACGTTTGTCATTTTAACATGAAATCACTTTCATTTACAATTATCTATACAATATATAAATGCACTTTAGAAATATTCCTCCTTCTTTGGTTATGTCTTAATGTGACCATGATTCATTTTTTCAGATAATTTCTTTCAAATGACCTTGGAGTTTTGACTTTCAACAATGGACTTTTCAGGAGAAAGTGATTTAGGTATATAAATAACTTTTAACATTATTGAGAGCTACCAATAATCATGATAATAACTGCCTATATTCAATTCATATTTTTGAATCTCTTTGTATAATACTATAAATGAATCTCAGAATTATTGGTATGTAAGTCTTGAAAATCCAGTCTAACTAATGTCAAAAATTAAAATAATATGCTGCTAAAAGTCACAACAATTGAGAAATTATTACCAGTTTTGGAAGCCAAGTAGATTAACTCTCAGACTCAATACTATTATTGAAACAATATTGAAAAGGAGCCTGCTATCTCACATTTCTCAAACACTCCTTTTCAATATTTAATAAAATGGTTATAATTTAAGTAATGAAAGTGTAAATATGTTTTTCAGAGTTTTAAGTGTAAGACTAGAAACCAAGGTCAAATTCAAATATACAAGTTCCAGCCCATTTTTGCAGGTTTCATGAATAGCTACAATTGTGTTGCAGGCTTTCTCCCTCCCTCCTCTTTAGTCATTTTGATTAAATTAGCTTAAGCGTCATTAAAGGGGCTGTAGCACGTTTTTTACAACAAAAAAATGTTTTAAATTTCCCATTTATTTAAATTTAAATGTACGTTAGGGGGTAAAACATCTTATTACACAAACGAATTATCCGTAGTGGTAATAACAATGTTGCGTGTAAAGCAAAATTTTCATGGTGGCCATTTTAATGTGAACACATTTTATTATTTCGATTGACAAGAACGACTCACATGGCTTTACCGAACCATGCACACTCAATTTTAACTTGATTTTCCGAAGAGAGAAGAGTGTTTTACTATTGGGTATATTATTTTTTTAAAATACATTTCATCGACTTACTTGAGCGAAAATATTTGCTACTGCCCCTTTAATTTTATGGAGGCAAATACTGACAACGTACATAGGACTTTAGTGGAAAAAATGGTTTGTGCAATAAGCGATTTGAAAAGATTAATATTAAGATTAAGATTAAATTAATTGATTGCTTTCCTGTCTAATATCCTTTTATATTGTGATTTGTATCAAAGTGATTGCTAAGAAATTGTCTTAAATTCTTCTTTTGATACAATTATGTATCCATCAGCAAAATGTATATTTGCTTTAAAATGATAAACAATGTGCGCTATAATGAAAACTTCATCCATTTCACTTATTCTTCTCATTTAAACAATGTCATTTATGATTAATGTTCTAAAAACCCAATTTTCTAAAAGCAACAATACCCCTTATTTGTATCAATTTTTGGTAACTTAAACAGATTCATTATTATTATCATATATCATTAAAACGTCTTTTTCGAGTGTTTACCGATTGATTGAAGTGGTTAATAAAAACCTTGCAGATCAAAATCATCTTCCCACTGCAAGGTGAAACTGTATCGTTATATCTTTTGAACTTTTCGTTACGGTCGTGACGTTGTGAAGATGATAAAAAAATTAACAACCATAGGATAATAATAGTTCATTTGTATAGCGCTATTTCCAAGCATGCTCAAAAGTGCACAATGTGTATTATTACCCTGAAGGAATTGTACTTTCGGTGTCGCTACTTAGAGCTCCTCGCGACCATACAGTTCCATACTTCACAATATTCAGGTACCCATTTTAACAGCTGGGTGGACTGAGTACCTTGCCCAGGGGCACAACACAGTAAGAGACCCAGGTCACAAATTGTAGTGTCTCCATCGGGATTCGAACCCAAGCCTTTGGCGTGAGAGGCCAGCACGCTAACCACTACACCACTGTGCTCCATTACAAGTGTTAACACTTATTTCAATGTGCAACTTTGGTTATTGAAAGAAATGTAAATCGAAAATTCAACAAGCACATAATTAAAATGGAGTATACTCTTCAGAGTATTTATAAATGTTACAAACAACACAGTTTGTCAAAGTAAGGATTTTAACCCTTTGAAAGCAACCAACCTGGATTGGACTTAAAAGAGAAATCCAAAGATTTTAGCATGTCGAAGAGATTTTTTTAAAAAGCAATTGCAATATATGTTCATTATCAAAACGTTTCAAAGTTGTGTGTTTAGTTATTGGATCATATTATACAAATGCTATATTACACTAACAGTGTAGTCTTCTATGGTTTATTGACAACATTGTTGTTTTACAGGAACCATCACACTACAATTATGAAATTGTCTTGTATGCGTAATTAAAGAAGGTCTTTGTTTATTTTGTCCATAGAAATCACTTAGGAAGGACATTTTAGTTGAAGACCTGATTATTCACATATTTCATGGACCCAGAGACACAACCAAGTACTAATATAATATTTTATTTGATTTAGAGTATTCAAACAAAAGGATGTTTCTTTCAATGTTGGGAGTTGAATAATACGAATACTAAACTAGCTCTCGTGAAATACGTTTATTTAAATAATTAGATGTATAAAATTTATATGAAAAAAACAAGTT
Organism: Gibbula magus; assembly: GCA_936450465.1. Taxonomy (NCBI): domain Eukaryota; kingdom Metazoa; phylum Mollusca; class Gastropoda; order Trochida; family Trochidae; genus Gibbula; species Gibbula magus. Next base: position 59,933,352 of record OW388294.1, read on the forward strand.
TTGTGCTTGGTTATTGTCAGCCCGAACTCTTCGCCAATTTCACAATTAAATCAAGGAACTGAAACCTAGAACGCTTCGCCAACATTACAATTTGAATAAGGAACCCATAACGCTTCACCAACTTCCTAAACTCTTCGCCAACATTACAATTTCCAGAAGGAACCCATCACGCCTCGCCAACATTACAATATGAATAAGGGACCCATAACGCTTCACCAACTTCCTAAACTCTTCGCCAACATTACAATTTGAATAAGGAACCCATAACGCTTCACCAACTTCCTAAACTCTTCGCCAACATTACAATTTCAATAAGGAACCCATCACGCCTCGCCAACATTACAATATGAATAAGGGACCCATAACTCTTCGCCAACTTCCTAAACTCTTCGCCAACATTACAATTTGAATAAGGAACCCATAACTCTTCACCAACTTCCTAAACTCTTCGCCAACATTACAATTTCAATAAGGAACCCATCACGCCTCGCCAACATTACAATATGAATAAGGGACCCATAACACTTCGCCAACTTCCTAAACTCTTCGCCAACATTACAATTTGAATAAGGAACCCATAACTCTTCGCCAACTTCCTAAACTCTTCGCCAACATTACAATTTCAATAAGGAACCCATCACGCCTCGCCAACATTACAATATGAATAAGGGACCCATAACTCTTCGCCAACTTCCTAAACTCTTCGCCAACATTACAATTTGAATAAGGAACCCATAACTCTTCACCAACTTCCTAAACTCTTCGCCAACATTACAATTTCAATAAGGAACCCATCACGCCTCGCCAACATTACAATATGAATAAGGGACCCATAACTCTTCGCCAACTTCCTAAACTCTTCGCCAACATTACAATTTGAATAAGGAACCCATAACTCTTCACCAACTTCCTAAACTCTTCGCCAACATTACAATTTCAATAAGGAACCCATCACGCCTCGCCAACATTACAATATGAATAAGGGACCCATAACTCTTCGCCAACTTCCTAAACTCTTCGCCAACATTACAATTTGAATAAGGAACCCATAACTCTTCACCAACTTCCTAAACTCTTCGCCAACATTACAATTTCAATAAGGAACCCATCACGCCTCGCCAACATTACAATATGAATAAGGGACCCATAACTCTTCGCCAACATTACAATTTGAATAAGGCCCCCTTAACTCTTCGCAAACTTCATAAACTCTTAGCCAACATTACAATTTGAATAAGCAACCCATAACGCTTCACAAACATTACAATATGAATAAGGAAACCCTAACTATTCGCCAAGATTACAATTTGAATAAGGAACTCTTCGCCAACTCACTATATAAGGCAGTGACTCAGTCACACCTTCCTATAGACTTAGCCGCTTCGTTGCCATACACACCCGTATTGTATAGTTACCTATCTACTGTTCCCAAAACGTCTTTGAGAGACATACACACATGAAGTTAAAAACTTAAATTTAAATTTCTAGTTGAAAAATTGATGGGGTGTGAAACTGTCCATTACTATAATGTAATGGAAGCTGAGAGCTATAAGATGGCGGCACAAGTGTTATTCAAATTATGCTCTTGTCATGTTTAGTCTTCAAAATTGAAGAATGTTTTCACGAGTTTGTCACTTTGTATGTGTTATGGTTGGAGTCGATTTTACCTCTCTATCTGAACAGAAACCTAAAAAATAGTACATAGAACAGCTACAATACTCCTTATGTAGCATTTAAACTTTAAAAAGGAAATTTGATTTACTTTGTCACAAAAATCGAATCCTGTCAAGTGAGATATGATGGAGAAGACAGTGTTCCAGTAATGGGGTATTGATTTTCTCACTCTTAAATCTTCTTGTTTTAACATTATGTTCTTTACTTATAAATCTATATTGACAGAATGTAGAACCTGGCATGTCAATATTTCCTGTCATACAAAAAAAGCAAATGACAACTTTTTCACAATCATCTTTCAAGGCTTTATGTACTATTGTTAACAAACAGCCATATCCATAATTATGCGTGAAGGAAAAAGAGAGTTCACATTTTAGAAACTAATTGAATACACCGTACACAAGATTAAGGGTAGTATATGGATAACACCTAATATTCAACTTGTAAATGTCCTTCAAAGACTTGAGCATAACCATAGCCCAATGAGTAAATTACACATCTAAATTAATCATGAAAGTATTTATTCACTTTCTTCGATGACTTACAATGAGAAAAAAAATAGTGACTCACTGAAAATCAGTACTGACACAAGGACTCCGTTCCATAACAGCGAGCGCTTATAATCGCTCATTGATTGCTCAACAATGTAGCGCTCAATGAAGCGCATTCTCTATTGACCAACACGGTGCAATTCCTCGAAGTTTGCTCGCCTTGCTACGTAGCTCTACATTAAGCAATCGCGTTCAAAAGGGGTTTAAAAGTAATCGTTCATTGAGCGATTACTTTGAAACCTCTCTTGAACATGGCCAAGGTGTTCGTGGAAATGGTAGCATGTACTACCCAACTGTTAGCACTTGTCATTCACAAAGTTTCAGTTGTACGCGCCAATAGTTTTTTGTTGTTCCAAAGTCAAATATATCTTGGTAATATATGTATATAATACTAAAATCAAATGACATGAGACAATTTTATGGCCTTAATGTCAAGTAGTAAGGGCGAATAGATTTTTGTCTGTCAGAAAAATCGAAATCCTGTCATAATTTGAAACTTCCAAGTGATATAGGAGAAGGGGAAATAACGTTCCTTTAATAGCTTATTGATTCAGTTTCTCGTAAATTTCGTAACCTTTTTCAATGTTCAATCCCAAACTCAAACTCCTTTTTACTGACCAGGGTCTAACATAGTGGATGTGCTAAAGAATAAAGAGCTAGATACATAATGATAAATACAACGTTACACTATTTTTTTATAATTATTTGTTTATGTATAAACTATGCAATCTTAACAAAAAAAACTCCTGATCCAGCAGGATATTTGATCACGTATCTCCCCCTGATTCCGTAAACAATTCTGCCTCATATCACACTATATATAACTAGCGAGTAAAATGACTTTCCATGGAGTAGTATAGACGTTCCGGGTGTGAAGACCAGTAAGCGACCATCACATTACAAATCACACCATTTCATTGGCTGACAAAATACGTGCTATATTTATCGACGAGTAACCGATGAATGCCGGTGATACAACACATATTTCCAATCAGATTTACAGCTCATATTATATCATAATCAACTTTCAGATATTTTCAATATTTAGAATTAAGAATGGAACATATCTTACAACTTCATCTTTCAAAATTACTTTTTTTGTTCAGATATAAATGTCAAATCAGTCATGTTTCTTGTATGTCATGTCTTTTACTTCATTTTAAAGGCACTGAAGTACGTTTTTTGTATATTATTTTTTCTCAAGTTTATACAATATATTGTTACATTGAAGGGTGAAACATTTCATTACACGACCCGAGAAGCTGTATACATAGAGAACGGTTATCCCTATTGGTAGACAATTAGACAATTGTGTGCAGCTCATCAGTGTGAGGTGGATTTGTATGGGAGTTTAAGAGTTCAGACAGAAAGATGGTTGACCATTCCATCATTGTGGCGTATTTAAAACTCTACTTTGAGTGTTTAGGTCAGATCGCTTGAACTACTTTTGAGTGACACATTAAAATGGTCGCTCAATGGGAAATGAACTCGCACATGACTTAACCATGTACATTCGTTTTAGAACTCTATGTGGGGTGATGGTTCCAAGGGAGGTTATCGTAGACGATGCCATCTCATTCTCCATGTCTATTGTTTTCAGGCAAAACAAAATACATAACATTTTCATGTATATATAACATAAATAAAAAGATAAATATATTTACAATATAAACCAAGTTACATCACTCACAATTAGATGGCTGTCAAGTTACATCAAAAGTTACATCCCAAACCCAAAACCCCAACCCGCCTCACCTCACCCCAGTTTTACACACAGTCTCTTTTCTTATTTATTTCTCGTATACCAGATGGCACAAATGAATAACGATCCCTGTTTGTTTTTAATGCTGTCATGCGCAATCGTATGTGAAGGACATGATCATGAACATCATTCTTTGATCTACTGGAATAAATTGAACGTGATAGTAATGATAATTCAGTAAGATCATACAAGAAAATGATGAATGCTTTAAACCTCTTCAATCTAAATGGATAGTGTGTCGTGTGAGAAACTATGAAAATATTAGATCAATCAAGAAAAGCATTCTTTCGGCAAGAACTATCGAACAAGCAATTTCCACAAAAGTGCTTTTCCCATATCCATGAAGCAAGAGTGGATACATGGCTCATAAAACTATGTGCGCTTCCTTCTGAAGAGTGCGACACTGACCACAAACACTTTGGATATTGAGTGTTTTGAATTAAAGAAAAAACATGTTAAACGTTGACAAAATTTAGAAAAGTGATATAGAATATTTTCTTTCACATGTATGTACAACTTTTGACAATGGGAGAGGGAAATGTTGTCTTTTAACATACAGCACTGTGCCAAAAGTGTTATAAATGATTTTTTTTTTAAATGAAATTAAACACGATTGTAATTTAACGTCTTGAGATTACATGTTTGTAATTTTCGAATTCTTTAATTTTGAGCAAAGTTTTGGGAAACTGTAAAATAATGACTTGGTGATTTTACAGTAAAGTAAAGTCACATTGCCACCATTATGTATAAGCAGAACTAAATGGCTGAAAATGGACATATGTATCTCAGTATTCATTTAACTGTTTAAAAAGCAATAACGTTGTATTCAAAATCAGAATTCTTTACATGTTTCGGAGTAGATTTTCTGTTTCCATGTCAAGTTTCAGTAAAATATTTTGAAAAATGTTAATATTGAAATTATCTATTCAACACTGAAATTACATGGGATCTTATGGGAAACGGTGATTCTTGCAACACTTTTGGCACAGTGCTGTAGATTTTCCCCACGAAACTTATTTGTCAACTAGATTGGGCGAAGGGAAAGAAAATTTGGGTAACATCTTTTAACGGTTTTACTTACGAAACTACCGAATACGTAGATGATTTTTTATATTTTGATTTGTATATTCTAGAATCTCCTTGAACATTTGCTCTTGTGCACACAGATCTGAGGTAATAAATTGAGTATCTAGATATAATTGACAAATGAGATATGATTCTTTGCAAAGGAAAATTGGTGACTGATTTATATTGTAGACGATATAGTATTACTTTTATACTGAAGAATGAGATCATTAATTTTGTAAATTAATGATCATAATGTAACAACGTGACTCACCATCAGTAATTGAAATTGATATAAATAGGAATGTCTCAAATGTTTACAAATGATTTTCACTTTTATATTAATCAAACACTCCGTTATTCCGACATAAAAGTTATGATACTGTGGAAATATTTGAAATAAGTAACCAATTATACCCAGACTTTTAAAAGTTTTTTCTTCTGACTTATTTATTCATTCCTAAGGTTTATCAATTTATGTTTTAATTGAATAGTTTATTGAAAGTTTTAAAGAGTTTTAGTGTAAAACTAAAATAGAAATCTATTTTGCTCAAAGTACAAAATTTATTTTATGGTTTATGTATAAAGCATAACGTTTTGTTTACTTAGATAACACTGCACATAATTGAGCTATGATCATGGTTATTCTTCAAGTACCCATATGGTTGCAAATAACCGATTGAGCATCTTTCATCATAGCACATGTGCACATATTGCGTTGTGAGGTATTTCATTGTCTGTGATGTCATAAAACAGTTGTTCTTGACGCAATTTTGTCGCTTGCTATCGCTAAAAACCCTTCTCTGGCTACTTTGGATACGACAGTAAAATACTGGGTAATAAGGATTTTTTTACACTCGAAAGTGTGTCTAAGGAAACTCGTGGAAATTTGTCCTAACCCTTGTTCTTACTCTCGGGCAATACATGAAAATTCACACGCGTTTCGTAAAAATAAGATGAGACACTTCCTCGGGTAATAATCTTTATATCCGAATAAATAAAGTTTGTGAAATTTTCACATGGTATTCCGCAGCTTGTAGTGACTTCATAAGAAGGAAAATGAAATGATTAGATAGACTCAATGATCATCACGTACGACGGCGCAGGTGCCAGTTATGCAATATCACGATTTGAAACAGACCGTTTGCTCTATTTAGTAACTGCAACTCCTTAGATGATAAAGTTGTACAATTAGCCATTTGGTGTACAATTATTTATACAAATATATTTCCGATATATTACAATACTTTAATAACGCTTATGAGATTTGCAACATTTCAAATTAAACAAAGTTAAGTGACATAAAACTTTAGATTGTCATGGTGATTCTGTTTACTGTCTACGTTCATGTTAATAATTTTTCAGCATTTCAGTTCAAATAGTTATACATTTCTTGACCTGAGTTTTTTTCTATATAAAAAAATTAGTTGTTTTAAATGTAACTGTAATATAAAGAGTTAAGATGTCTCCGTGGAGTCAAATTATCAGTGTTACACGGAATAAAACCGTTTTCTTTTTTTTGATTAAATTGTTACTAAGATTTACGAGGATAAACTTGTTTTCTTGTTTATTTCTTTCAATTTCAACACCTCGTTAAGTATAATAAATCATGAGATATTCAAAATGGTTATCTGTCTTTTATATGCACAAAAATGATCTTTTCGGATATTCTAAAGCTACAGTTATAAAAATTATTATTGGATTAGATCTTTAATCGATTGATTGACAAAAAAACACCCCAGACATAGCTTCTCTGTCGTCTTTGGACAAAAAGGGAACAGACAAGGTTTTAAATTTTCTCGCTTCTTTTTATTATCAAACAATCTATAACTACTTCGAGACCGTCATTTTTTTCGTGGGACGATATTTTGTTGGCTACATGCTACTCTCAAGTTTCTGAAATATATATATTTACTTCAATTTGTTGCGTTAAGTAAAAAACAGTGATTGCAGTTTCAATAATATTATACAAGATAATAAAGCAACACACAATCCACTAAGAGTATGTTGCTTGTTTTTGTGAGAATTAAGTATAGAATTTATCAAAGTGATTAAAATGTACTCCCATTTTTTTAGTTGATATTGATGACCTTATAACATGCAAGTGAGGACATTTGTAAAATAAAATGTGTGTGTCCTTTTACGGATGCTTTCACTATTTGTAAGGATAGTGTGTTTAATCGGTCATATTTATGTCAGTTTTATTCATTCTACTATGGACAACAGTGAAAGACGTTTTACAAGTGAACTAATGAAATACCATGACCATTTTGTCCCGCAATCGAAACCTATTCTAAGAATTTGGCTTAATCATATTACATTGAGTGTGATTCCAAATACAAAATCGTGCAAATTTAAATCGAATCGTATAAAAGAAAAAAAATCAGACTAACTAGATGAAAGTTATAATGCATTTAAACAACATATTGATGATACCTTTGACGCTGTATGTATGTGCGTCTCCCTGTCTGTCTGTTAACATTCAATAACATTTATTGTTTGCATTAGTGCCATAAAACTAAAAAAAACATGTTTTCGCAAACAATTTGTAGGTATTTCGATGCAGATTATCAACAAAAGTTAAATAAACTAAATTTTCATACAGATGAATTGTTTCGTTGTCCCTGTCTCTCTGACTGTCCCCGTCTGTCTGTCCCTGTCTGTCTGTTTCTGTCTGTCTGTCTCTGTCTCCCTGTGTATCTATGTCTGTCGGTGTCTGTCTGTCTGTTTGTATGTTTGTCTGTCTCTATCTGTCTGTCTCTCTGTCTGTCTGTCTCCGTCTGTTTGTCTGTTTGTTTGTCTTTGTGTGTGTATCTCTCTCTCACTCTCTCTCTATAACTCTGTCTCTCTCCCTATTTCTCTCTATCTCTCACTCTATATGTCTGTCTCTATCTGTCTGTCTGTCTGTCTGTCTGGCTCTCTCTCTCTCTCTCTCTCTCTCTCTCTCTCTCTCTCTCTCTCTCTCTCTCTCTCTCTCTCTCTCTCTCTCTCACACTCTTTCTTACTTAGACCTATCACTTCTGAAACACGGTACATTCAGACATTTGTCATTTTCACAAATCTGATGATATATTGTAAATAATTAAACCTATTATAGCGATTTTAATTAGCGTTAAATCAACATTTTTGTTTATATAAGTGTCATAAAACTGAATTTATGGGTTTTGCGAAAGCAATTTGAAGTTATTTCAATGCACAAATAGTTTTAATGTGTTTCGAACAATCATTAGCATGACATGAAACACACTGAGACCATATAAATCAAGCAAAATATGTTTGATTAATGAAAACAAAACTTAATATAAAAAACATAGACATAGACACTTCTGATATAGAAGTCTGTCTAAACATCTCTGGAATTTGATTTAAAAACTACCCACGTGGTATCTTTTATCACATTGTACATTTCATAGTTTTTTCTTCGGAACCCATAACAACTAATCTTTTACCTTATAATTCTGGAGAAAATTCACAGAAAATTTAGCAGAAAGGGATCCTTCTATTGATATTCGTTTTGTTGAATAATAACCGCAATTACGGATTTTCAGACTTTTCTATCATACTGGCTACAGAGGACGAATGTTTGTCTTGCCCTCAGTAAAATCCTTAAATATAAGGTGTCTGCTTGCATTGTCCTTAGCATGGACATATAGAGTATCCAATGAACATTTTTCTTATCATTTTCGGTACAATTTTCAACATCGGACAAAAATGATTTTCTCACACGATTCCACGTAATTTATGAAAACGGAATCGTAAGTGCCAATTATTTGACCGATGTGGAGTAGCTAGGCCTGGGTTCGAATCCCGGTAAAGCGAGAGTTTCGTTTATATTAGGGATATAAGAAGTTGTGCGTGAACTACATGTAATCTAGAGACAGTTAAATCTACAAATGTACAAGTGCAATGTAGTTATATAACGTCTCTAGGTACCAATTTAACTAAATATATTGTTTGAAACATTACCTTTCATCTTTCTGATAAACTATAGGTGAGAAAGGATAATCCGTGAAGGAAATGTTCGACAACATATTTTATTATTAAAAGTTCCATATTTCATTAATTATTAACTTACTTGCCAAACATTCTGATCAAAACAATTTTGGAAAAGCGATTTCAGAATCCATGTGTTTTCATAGTTGTGAAAATAAAGGGATCCTGCCCTGATGAATGATATTTTGAGTACTTGTTTATTAAACATTGTCTTATTTCAAACAAAAAATGATAAAACCCTGTGACTTTTCAGCTTGACCCTTGACCTCAGAGACGGGCAAGTCATGACCATATCAATATATTATCCATCAATAATGCTTTAAACTTTGTAAGGAAACTAACTTGGATATCAATTGGATATATGTGTCTACATTTCTTTTTTTTCAGATGTTTAAATAAAAACAAAATATATAAACCTTTTAAAAATTATGATCATCGATCACAAACGGAACGTTAGATTTGCTTTTTCGAGTCAGATTGTCTGACAAATCTATAGCTGACTGTTTTACAGTCAAAACTTTTAGGAAAGACAACATGGCCATAGCATAGGTTTAGTTGGTATTGAAATAAACAACTAAAATATTTAAGGGAAATGCACTCGTCATTTACGTCAAGGATCAAAATGATAGAGGTCACGATGGCCTAATTGGTTTACGAGCTGTTGGTACGATCAGTGCTGACGGTTGGTGCCTGACTCTGAGGGTGTGCGTCCGTATCCCACATGGTACATTAATTTGGTCTACTGCATATAGTATGATCCAAAATATAACAATGTTTCATTTGTTCACAAATGTAAATGGCATGTTTTTCTAAATCGTATATACATGTATAAACACTGTCTAATAATCTTTGTTAAGCATGTGATAATCCACATAAATTATATTCAAACATTTGAATACGGTGTCAATTTTTATATATATATGAAACTGATGCTATATACTCTTAAATCATGTTATATATCAAAATAATAAAACTTTGTAATTAATCATTTTTAATAAACATTGTCAAACTTTATTTTTTTATATGAAACTGATGCTATATACTCTTAAATCATGTCATATATCAAAATGATAAAACTTTTTAATTAATCATTTTTAATAAAAATTGTTCCGAATTCGCTGTTAACTTACGTAAACAAGCTCGTATGGTTATAAAACAGCAAGATAATATGATCTGAAATGATCCATTAATATTTTGACATTTTCGACAACAAAAATATTTTCACATTAAAGATCACATTTTAATCATTAAACTCAAATTACACGTTACAAAATACTAAGGTAGTTGAGTAGTGCATTCGTTCTTGAATTAAAATTTCATTTTATTTTCTTGAACGATCATATAGTATGTTGTCCTGTGCAGCGAAATAATGATACTTTTCTTAAGTTATTTTAATGTTTGATTTCACAAAAAAATCACTTTTATCATTTGTTTTTTGCGAATTGAAATTGTGATATGTAATTTCTTCAGAACTCAAATTTAGGTGTCATCTATTATCAGATATTGGAGTATTTACCTAAGTAAGACACCAAAAAGAACACTTAAACAATAGAAAATGTGTCCGTTTGCTCAAATGGTGTAACGAAATTATGCTAAATGATTTTTACTAAAACTAGAAGAATTTATGTTAATAATCAAAATCTAATTAAATCCAGTAAACTCATTGGAGTCGTTATTATATGTTATATTAGTACTCTAAGATAAATGGGCTGTAGCACGTTTTTTGCAAAATTGTTTTTCAAATTTCCCATTTATATAATAATAGTCATTTAAATTTACTTTAGAGAGTACAATATATTATCACACAAACCAACTATCCATAGTGGCAATAACGGTGTTGCGTACAAAGAAAAAATACATAACAGCAATTTTAATGTGAACACATTTTATTATTCGATTGACAAAAACGATTCGCATGGCTTTACTGAACCACGTTCTAATTTTTTTAACTTGATTTTCCGAAGAGAGAAGGGTGTTTTACTATTGGGAATATTCTTTTTTTAAAAATACATTTCATCGACTTATTTGAGCGAAACAACGTGCTACTGCCCCTTAAATTTTATGGAGGCAAATACTGACAAAGTAGGTAGGATTTCAGTGCAAAACGATTTGTGTAAAAAGCCATTTGAATAAGATTAATATCAATATTAAATCAATGATATGCTTTTCCTGTCAAACATTATATATTATTATTATTATATTATGATTTGTATCACCTTCATTGTTAATAAATTGTCTTAAATTCTTCGTTTTGATACATTTACAAAGTGTATATTTGCTTTAAAATGATAAACAATGTGCGCCATATAATGAAAACTTCATCCTTATCACTTATTCTTCTCATTTACACAAACTCAACGTCATTTATGATTAATGTTCTAAAACCAAAGCTGCAATACCCTGTATTTGTAGCAATGTTTGGCAACTTAAACAGATTCATTATCATAATCATGCATGTATATCACAAAAAATGTTTTTCGAGTGTTTACCGATTGATTGAAGTGGTTAGAAAAAACCGTGCATATCAAAATCATCTTCCCACTGCAAGGTTAAAACTAATCGATATCTCTACCCGTGTTAACGTTTCGTTACGGACGTTGTGAAGATGATACAAAAATGTAACAACAATAGGATTACAAAAGTTCATTTGTATAGCGCTATTTCAAAGCATGCTCAAAAGCGCACGATTTGTATTATTACCCTGAAGGAATTGTACTTTCGGTGTCGCTACTTTGCGCTCCTCGCGACCATACAGTTCAGTATTTCCCAGTGTTCGGGTACCCATTTAAACAGCTGGGTGGACTGAGTACCTTGCCCAGGGACACAACACAGTAGGCCTAAGAGACCCGGGTCACAAATTTTAGTGTCTCCATCGGGATTCGAACCCAAGCCTTTGGCTAACCACCACTGTGCTCCATTACAAGTGTAACACACTTATTTTAATGTGCAACTTTGGTTATTGAAAGAAATGTAAATCGAAAATTCAACATGCACATCATTAAAACGGAGCGCCACCTAGCGAGCGAGGAGACCGGTCGCGTATACGGGAGCTCCGTAAACTTTGAAGATTTTCTTGAATTCTTTTGAGAAATTCGCCCCAAAACCCCGACAACAAATGCACTTTATGCATAAGAGACATAATGGCGTGTGACCTGTGTGCATATAGAACTCGTATTGGCTGTTTTCAAGTCAAATTCATCTCCTTCATGTCTAGGAGAGCACAACGAATGGCCGCCATGTATCAGCGCGTGCTGCACGTGCAGTCCTGGTGCACGAGGACTGGTCTCCAACTGTGTTTATTTACATCTCTGTTGCTCATACTCACCAGCAACGACGTGGAAAAGAACCCGGGGCCACCGAAAAAGCAAACCACGCTTGTAGATAATGAGGTTTGTCTTGCAGAACTTTTTAAAGAAATAAAGGACATGCGAAAAGAAATGAAAATCAACTTTAAACAAGTATCACTGAAAGTAACAACGCTCGAAAAAGATGTCGTGAATCTGACAGAAGAAAACGCTGAATTGAGGAAGACAGTATGTTCTCTATCAGAAAAGGTCGAAATGATAGAAAACCGATCCCGCATAAACAACTTAATCTTCCATAATGTTCCAGAGGCACCGGGAGAATCTGAAAATGACACGGAAGAAAAAGTACGGGAAGTAATCAGTGACAGTTTGGAACTCGAAGACGAAATTGACATAACGAACGTGAGACGTATATCATCCAAAGCTTCAGGAGCTCGTCCTATTCTCGTCACCTTGAAGGACATCAAACAGAAGGCATCCATACTGAAATCTACCGGGAAACTGAAGGGTCAATCTGTGAATATTGCCGAAGACTTCACTCAGAAAACCAGGGAAACTCGACGAAAATTGAAAGTATTCATGGACAAGGCTAGAGCATCCGGCAAATACGCAGCTCTCCGATATGACAAGCTTCAGATTGGCAACAAAATCTTCAAACTGGATGAAACCGGCAACGACATCGAATCGATCAAGACGTTACCATGGAAAAACAAAAAATAGGGATGTGGCCAAAGCCCCGGACTAAACCATAGTAGTGTGAGTAAATTTGCAATTTGGAATATTGAAGGTCTAAAACGTAATATGAACAGTGAACTTTTTTGTAACTTTATGAACGGTTTTCATGTTATTGCACTAGTCGAAACATGGGCGAGTGATTCAGATACATTTAACTTTCCTGGATATATGCAGTTTAGTAAAATAAGACAGAAAAAGGTGGGAGCCATAAGAAATTCAGGCGGTATTTTGATACTCATCAAGGAGTTTCTATCAACCAACGTTAAAGAACTGTCATCAAACTCATGCAATATATTATGGTTAAAATTTGATATGTACAACAAACCCCTCTTACTTTGTACTGTTTATTTCTCGCCTGAAAGATCGAGTGAACATTCTGATGAAGAAATATTCGACATTTTGGAAGAAAATCTAATTAAATTCATCGGTAAATGGCCTGACTCTGACAATATAATACAGGGAGATTTTAATGCAAGGACCGGTAATGGTTCACATGCAGATTTTATCGTCAACGATGACCCAACACATCTTCCTGTCGATGACGATGTTCACTATGTGGCAAATGACAGTTTCACCCCTAGAGTTTCACAAGACAATGTGATAAATAGGCGTGGCAACTCCCTATTAACCTTCTGTAAATCAACTGGGCTACGTATCTGCAATGGTCGATTATTTGGAGATAATGGTGTTGGAAAAATTACATGTATTGCCAACGATGGCCAGAGTGTGGTAGACTATGTCCTTTGTAACAGTAGCTGCATCGAAAACTTTACACAATTTGACATACTCAGTGAAATCGACTCAACTCATATGCCGATATCCTTCTCGCTTGCTATGAACAATACACATGTCAATCATAATGTTAATTGCAGCCTGAATACTCAGCAACGCTTCATCTGGAACGAGGATGACAGAACTACCTACATCTCTGCGTGGAATAATCTCCCAACCAATCATAAAGAAGACTTTGATAAATATGTTGAAGAAGGTGACGTTAATAAAGCGGCTGAAAGTTTTCATAGAACTATTGAAACATGTGCTATTAATTTCAGAAAACAGAAAAAATCCGGCTACACCAACTCTAAGGGAGACAACTGGTTTGACTGGGAATGCAAATCAGCACGAACGCTCGCCCGCAGACAACTTCGTGCGTTCCATGCCAGCAACGAGGAACGTGATCGTCGTCTCTATTCTGAATCAAGAAAATATTATAAAGACCTGTGTCGTGTAAAATCATTGAACTCATTTAGAAATTATGTGAATAAACTTGAAAGTGCTCTTTTATGTAAAAACAGTAAATTATTTTGGTCACATGTAAAATTTGGCCAACCAAGACGTTCTGTTAATATTACTGAGACTGAGTGGATGAATCACTTCGAACAACTTTTCAGGGGACAGATATATCACCAAATGAACTTGATTTTTATGCATCCGTGAATGACTTTGTCTGTTCTATCTCTGACGACCTTATAAATAATACTATTGACAATGAAAATGATCTTGATAAAGATGTAACACTCGCTGAAATTCAACAGGCGATTTCCAGCATGAAGTCTGGGAAAACACCAGGATATAGTGGACTCCCAATTGAATTCTTTAAAAATGCCCCAATCTTATGTTTGAATATGTTGTGTAATCTGTATAATGTGGTTCTTTCAACTGGTATTTACCCGCAGCAATGGACACTTGGTGTAATTATCCCTATCCATAAGAAAGGTTCCCTCAGTGACCCCGCTAATTATAGACCAATTACTCTTTTGGAAATAAGTGGTAAAATATTCTCCAAAATACTTTGCAATAGACTTAACTGTTGGGCAAATGATGAGGATTTTATTACTCCAGAACAGGCTGGTTTTCGAAAAGCTTTTCAAACTACAGATAATGTTTTTGTGATTGACACTATTATTAACAAGTATCTATCTTTATATAAAGGAAGGTTATATTGTGCTTTTGTGGATCTTAAGGCTGCATTTGATTCTGTGTCTAGGGTATCACTTTTCTATAAGCTTTGGATAGGTAATGTTAAAGGAAGGACATTCAGATTAATTCGTAATATGTATGAGAATGTTAGATCGTGTGTCTCGCTTGGACAGGGCTGCACTTCATTCTTCGATTGTTTATTCGGTGTCCGCCAGGGTTGCCAGTTGTCCCCCTTCCTGTTCTCTTTTTATGTGAATGATCTTGTCAAGTTTTTAAGTGCAGATGGTCAAAGGTGTATTGATATTGGTATCTTGAATATGTTTATTCTTCTCTTCGCTGACGATATTATTTTATTTGATAGTACTGTTATTGGGCTCCAGAAAAGGTTAAATAAATTGGCATCTTATTGTGACAAGTGGCAATTGCGGATAAACTTGGATAAGACAAAGGTAATTGTTTTCCGTAAAGGCGGTAGGTTGAAAAAGTATGAAAAGTTTTCTTTGCACGGTAATGCCTTGGAGATTGTATCTACATACAAATATCTGGGAGTTCATTTGTCTAGTTCAGGTTCGTGGTATACTGGTCAAAAGGTCTTATCTCAGCAGGCTTGGAAAGTTAGCATGTTAAAACAACGAATTCAGAATTTTGATAATTTACCTACTAATGTTCTCTTACACATTTTCGACATAAATATTTTACCTATTTTACTCCACGGATCTGAGATAACGGGTTTCCACCCTTCACCAAATATAATGAATATTCATGATAAATTTTGCAAAATGATTCTTCATTTGAGAAGAAGTGTTCCCAATATCGTGGCGAGAGGTGAATTGGGTAGATTTTCACTTAAAGTTAATCAATATGTCAAAATTATAAAGTATTGGATAAGATTATTGTCCCAGAGTGATAATTTTATTCTTAAACATGTCTACTTGTATCAGTATAACCTTGCCGAAAGAGGAATTGATTGTTGGGCTTTTACAGTTAAAACATTACTTCTTCGATATGGTTTTGGAAATATATGGAATTCTCAATATTTGGAAAGAGGCAGTAAGTTCATAGCTGGGTTTAGACAACGGTGTGTCGACATTGATAATCAGTCGTATTCAGAAGCTATGGGTAAATTTTCAAGTTTAGAATTCTATAGAAGTATTAAAATCAATAATGTCTTCGAGCAGTATTTATCATGTGTAGATATTCAAGTTTATCGGATTTCGTTGTCGCAATTTCGTTGCTCAGGACATAGGCTCATGATATCAGAGGGTAGAAAGTGTAATATTCCAAGAAAGGAGAGATTATGTCCCTTGTGTATAATTCCTGTTGTAGAAGATGAATTGCATGTCTCACTTATTTGTCCATTCTACAACGATCTTAGACAATCTATATTACCTGAGTACTTCTGGAAATACCCATCAGAAAGAAAGTGTGTCCAGTTATTTTCATCAACAAGCTCTGCTGTTTTAAAAAGTTTAGGTAAATATATTTTCCTAGCCCAGAAAAAGAGACAACAATTCCTTAACCTTTAACCTTCGACTGTATAATTTATAAATATCAAATGGAAATTGTAATGTTAGTTTCTATACAAGCTCCATGTGGTGCTCACATATATTTATATATGCCATGTACAATTGTATTATGGGCCGGTGGCCCCATTACCCGAATAAACCATCATTAAAACGGAGTAGACTCTTCAGAGTATTTATAAATGTTACAAACAACATAGTTTGTCATAGTAGGGATTTTAACCCTTTGAAAGCAACCAAATTGGATTGGACTTCAAAGAGAAATCAAAAGATTTCAGCATGCCAAATTTCATTTTGGCGAAGAGAATTTTTTTTTAAGCAATTGCAATATATGTTCATTATCAAAACGTTTCAAAGTTTTGTGTTTAGTTATTGGATCATATTACACTTCCATCGTTTATTGGCAACATTGTTGTTATACACAACAATTTCTTTATTACATGTATGAACATGTTCGGGTGGAATAATTATACAATATTGTTATTCAGAAAATTATTCAAATATGTTTCTTATGTTTTACACTATTAAATGCCCTTCACACACACAATATATTTTGTAATGAAACCTAGAAACCCCTTCATATAAGTTATCTTGTCATTTAACACGTTTGTGTTGTTGATGTTTTACAGAAACCATCACACTTCAGGATACAATTATGAAATGAAGTATTGTCTTGTATGCGTATTTAAAGAAGGTTTAGTTTGTCCATAGAAATCACTTAGGAAGGACATGGAACCAGAGAAAATAACCTACCGAAGTACCGCCATCATATTTTATTGGATCTAGAGTCATCAAACCATAGGCTGTTTCTTTCAATATATGTTGGAGTTGAATAATACGAATACTAAACTAGCTCTCGTGAAATACGTTTTATTAAAATAACTAAATGTATAAAATCTAACTAGTTTTTCGCTTCGTGCAGCCAGAACTAACACGTAACCTAAACAAAGTTTGTCTAGTTAGCATTGTTTAAGTTTAAGATCTGGTATTTTGAGTTTGACGTCATAAACAACTGATTATGAGGTCACTGTAGCAGGAAATCGGAAGAAAAACAGACATATTTCTGGCTAATTTTATGCAATTAAAAAGGAGATTGGTAATGAAGAAATTATTCGACTCGAAAGTGTGCCATATGACTTTTACGAAACTCATAAAAATCTGTGTACAATCCTCGCTTACGCTCGCTATATATAAAACCACATCCATGCACAAAAGTCATATGACACAGTTCCTAATGTCATATTTTTTATGATCAAATGACATGATTACAGTATTCTGAACTAAGCATACATCCAATCTTTCTTATGGAAAATAATGAATTGTAATGTATACAAAGAAATTCGAATTTATAAAATATTTCGGTCTTACAGTTCCAATACCATAGCTAGTCTTGAGAACCACGTGGACACATACACCTTTTTTAAATATCTATTGTATAGATGCAACAATTGCATTATGACATTTAATATAAAAATGCAAAAACAATTGTTCACGTAGAGACAGAAATAACAGACAGATAACGGAAATGGATTGGTTTCATTTAAAATCGAGTACTTCCCGTTTCATGCTTTCATCAATTTGCTCATCGTTGACCATGTTGATAACTGGAATGAAAATGATATACATGCAATCTCATTAATTCAGATCGCACTACTGGTGTGAAACGGTAGTGTAACGTAATGCACCATAATCCCTAGCTGATTTTAATGAGATTGGGTATACCTAATAAGTATTGGAATCGAGTCAATTTCATCATTAATCTTCTATGTTGGTTCATTTTACACCTATGTTACAATGACATGTTGATTGGTGTTTTGAGTAAATTCAATAAATTCATACATGAATATTGCAATTCAAATATTTGAACAGACCAATGAGACGGAAGAGCTTATACAATGTCGTCATGTTGACGTCACATCATTAAGCAACAAACAACTGTATACTTTTAAAAAAGCGTTGTATTAACCAAACATAAATTACATATATAAAAATGAACACTCAAATGACAAATATATAATCTCTAAGATATGTTCGTCTTAAAGGCGATGTAGCACGCCGTTCTTACTTTTAAGTGCTTCAACAAAAAGGTAAGTAAGTGTTACCAATGGTTAAATAATACACCTGAATGAATTAAAATAGTTCTAAAAGGAATATACATGGTTCTTTAAAGCAATGCAAGTCCATTTCCCACGGAGAGATCATTTTAAGGTGTTTGAAGGCAGTTCAAGTGATCTCACAGATGTAGCGAAACCTTGACACTCAAAGTAGGTTTTTAAATATGGACTGGTACAATGTTGGAATGGTCAACCATCTTGCTGTTTGAAATCTCAAAATTGCATGAGTCATACAAATCTACGGATAACCATTTTCTACTGATACGGAGATGTTTTACCTTTAACATAACAATATTTTGTATAAACTTTGAATAATAAATGGCAAATATGAGAAAACATAACACGCCGAACAATGTACATTCGTTTTGGAAATCTTTGTATTGATTGAGGGGTATTATTCAGCCGTTGATAACGATTGTTTACCTTTTTGTGAGATTACGTTATTTCAGTAAGAATGGCGTGATACAGCGCCTTTAAAAGACATAAAAACATCTAAATGTATGTAAAAGCGTACAAGTCAAGAGAGACGTAACCAGTGATACACATGTATTATTTTTAGCACAGGTCTCAAACAGGAAGACTGCCAACCCGAGTCTCCAGAGTTTGTTGAAGCAATCTACAATAAAAACAGGTGTTTTCCCTTCATCTGCTTTGTCATACATATAACATATACATAGACTAGTTTCGCTAAGGGTAGTATTCGTTTGCCGTTTAAAGGTCTTGTGGTCCTGTGGGACTTCTTTAATTGTGTTTTCTTCAGCAATAACATCTAGCAAACAGGAAACATCACTTGTGCTAACATTTCATAAAGGTTATGTTCATGTAGACTAACAGTTATATTTTCTAGGTCAACTGATGCACGAATATATCTAGTCTGACATTCAGCCTTTGAAATGGATTTTTGTTTAAATTTAAAATTTTGAATAAAATAAAATAAAAGGGAGTCTCTGAGATGTGTTCATTTTCAGCCTTAAACTGAGCTCTGTAGACTTGCCTCATTGTAGACTTGCCTCGGCTCTTTAAATTGAAGGGGTCTGGATGACTGACTAGGAAATATCCAGTAGGTGACGTTTTGTATTTTTAAATCTATAAAACCACTCATGCATTCATTTTTGAACATTTAAAAGAGAGATATATTGATTTATTATCCATATTGGAATACATAACACCGAATTTGTATAATACTAATAATGCATTTGTATAATAAAGAATCAGAAGTGTGTGACTGTCAAACTAATTTTACTAAATTCTGTCAAATGTATGTTTAACCCAAAACATTTACTTTGGTTTCGTAAATCGTATGACACACTTAATCGTGTTCTAATGACCTTTCAAAGGTGCATCCATTGTGTTTAATAAAATTGAACTTGGTTTAAATACATTTCAACATACTATATATGCTGGTTACAGTACACATAATTTCACTCAACTTGTATATTCATCCCCCGTCGCCAAATACATAATAATTACTAGTTTCCAATTGAAATCGAAAAACATCATTGTGCATGTGCAGGAACCGAACTACCCGCCCGATTTACATGCACAGTAGTTATATGACCTATGTAACATTATCAACCCCAATTTGTCTTTTTGTCTGTTGCAAAAAAGATTCCGTAATTACGTTTGACGCATTGTCCGGTTTTCGATCAGAAATCACTACTTTTACCTTCATATCGTCAATGTTCTTAGTTGTCTATCACCAGTGAGGCTTCCACGGGTCAAAAATATTGGACTCGACTCGGCCTCGAGTACTCGAAATTAATACCTTTCAGCTAAGTGGCAGCATGTCACTCTGACATTTTGTTTGTCTTTGAGGTTTTAGATTATGCATACAGTGGAACATTGATATACCATGCAGTAATACCCATTTCGCGATACAATATGGCAATATGTCCCCCAAAATAATCAGTACTCCTACAATGTTCAGCACTACAGTTGATGAATCTACACCATTTCAGGTTCAAATGAAAATATATTTAGGTTATTTATTTTCTGGCTCAGTGATAAAAACATGCAGATGACAGAGACGGACAATTCCAATAAAATAATATTTACTTATTTTCTCCTTCAGTGACAACTGCATACAGTACAGATGACAGAAAATGGTACTGTTAAATAAAATTGTGACAGTGTCGTTGTTCACATCAAATGTAAGAAATCTAGATGTGGAATGGTTAGGAAGGAATTTGACATCTAATGTATATAGTCGAAACCATAATCGATAATCTTGAAAATCATTGCAGTGTGTAAGACTAAGGCCGCCATTTTTAAAAAACAAAGAATTGTCGTGATAATTTCACGAAGGGAAGCAAGTATAAAAGTAGAAAATGGTTGAGATTTAGATAATTAATATTTATAGTTAAGACATAATAACCAAACAAAATTTACAATAAAAATATTATATTACTTGTACATAGCGTTAGAAAGATACTATTTATACAATGTCAACAATTCGTAGACAAATTCACATTCCTACTAAGAAATGGACCGCTTATAGATTTACATTCCTGCTAGATCTGTAATCCGTTTCATATTCCATATTTGGATTGAGTTATGTCCAAGCAACATTCTCGCATTTTGAATGCTTGTGGCCATGGTGATTTGACCATACAGTTGACATGGAGTATTTTACCTCCAATGTCGGTGTCATTATCATTATTCTGTATAGTGATATAAGATTTCGATTATTGCCTATTATTTCACAAACATACTGAAATAATAACAGAATACATTTATGTTACGTTATGAAAAAGTTAGCATTCATTATTTGACATGAAACATGTCTACTGTCGCTTGTCAACTCGACCAACATACAATTAATAAACACAAGTTTAATTTCTAACATAGCTAAGTATATCGACAAACTTGACCATATAAGCTTCATATTTATTTACATTTGCTGGTATAAACTTCATCAGATATCATCAAGTCAATGTTCTATTTGGTTGCATTGTACGATTTTAACTGAACTTTGTGGCTGTGATAATGGAAGTAGCTGATGTGACCAAGGCTGATGTGAATTTTGTCACGTGTAACGTGTATTATCAACCTACCAGCCCTATAATGTGATACTTGAAACGACCTTTCTAAACCGTATCACCCGGTACGAGAGACTTACAACATTGTAATTCCCTCCAGGGGGGTTTACAAAGACAGTTGTAAACCCTGTTATAAGGAATTATATTTATTTTATACCCTGATATATTTGGTAAGATGATGGCTTGAAAGTAAAGATCTGAAGAAATGAACTTAGAATAATTTTGAAAAATTACGACAGAATATGTACAGCAAATGTTTTGCAGAAAGTCCGTCTCGAACCCGTGTCCACTATCCAGGGCTGCCTACTTGTACACTTTTGGAGTATTTTGTACACTTTACAGTCCTGAAATATGATTGTATACCAATGTTGCAAATTGTACACCTCTTCTCTGTTAATTTCATAAACTTCTGTATAGAGTAATGGAGTTCTGACTGTTATAGAGTTAGATTATAACTTAGTTCGAGAGTTAACCCCAGTAAACAAAGTCAGACAATGATTATTGTTGTCAAACCAGAGCATGATATCTACTAACTAATGGTATCATATTAACTTCATCGGGTTGTACACCTTAACATTAAGAAATACTCCAAAATTGCTATATATCTACACTTTACCCGATAGGAAGGTAGGCAGCTCTGACTATCACCTGTAGTTACTGAGTCAACGCCTTAGACTTCTGCGCTAAGTTGGCGGACGGCATTTCACTGTACAAAATAAACTCATATAGCGCGGCAGTTAACAGGCTGACATCACACAGGGATCCTCAATATAAAGCCAGGGATCCTCAATATAACGCGATAATAAGTAAAAAGCCTGTTTACACTTAAAAACGGTTGATAATATAGATAACCCATTCTACCTCGGATATGGTACGGTTGTACACCCCGATGTCAAGATCCTCGGGTTTTTCCTTCCTATCAGGGTCCACAACCTTACCATATCCTCGGTATCATGGGTTACCCTTATAATAGAACTTGTCCCACGGGTACCACGACATACAGCGTCCACTGCAGTTGTCGTTAAATCTTTTCAGGCACGAGGCGACTACAATTAATGTGAAATTAATGTGATCATTTATCGAGTCCTTGAGTCCCAGAAAATGGACTCGAGTCCAGCTAAACCCGACTTGCGCTCGAGTACTCGAGTACCCGTGGAAGCCCTAATCACCAGAATGGCAGTTTTCGGTAACAGTCAGTACCTCTCGATAAAATAACACCATTTTAGCGATTAGAATATGTGACCCAAAACAACACAATGGATGCACCTTCAAGCAATAAATCACACATTTGGTTTACGGGAGGAAAATTGGATACATATCCAATATCAGACAACGGCAAGTTTGTCATATTTTACGAGTGCTTCAAATTTTATATTTGTGTAACATATAATCCATAAAATGTGACATACTGTTATCCAGAAAAGGGTATTCATTTTAAAATAATGTTGCGGTTAGATAGTGTTTTGATGATTGATAAATCAATTCATTTTAGATAATTGATTCACATGGCTAAGAGCCAGATGTTCTGTAGACTAATTAAATGCAAGCACTGCTAGTGTTACAATCGACCCCGATATATCACGGGGCAATTGCAACAGGTAGGTGGGTCATTTGTAACACATATGATTAAAATGAAAATGAAAAATATTAAAATATTTTCAAAACTAAATTAAGAGCTAGACTGTTCGAATAGATCATCTTCATATATTGAATTTGAAATAAAATACAATTAAATATTCATCAACAATAGCAATCTACGATTCGTATATTGCTGAGCTAAAATCAGTTTTCCAATTTCGCATCAAAATCTTTACACAAAGGGTTGTTCTGTATTAAACTGTTGACGAAACCTAGAATTGTTATTGTAAACCGACATCACCTGACAAGTCCATACCATCTAACAAATGGTTGCAATTCGTTTTTGGAGTTAATATTATTAAACATATATTGGTTGTATTCACTTTGCTCATACAAAGGAATTTCGCGTATTTTTATAATGAGAAAAATATAAATAGAGATTATTACCCGAGGAAGTGTGTCATATGACTTTTACGAGACGAGTGTGAATTTCTGTATTGCCGAGCGAGAGCGAGGGCTATACAGAAATGTGCACGTGCGTCGTAAAAGTCATATGACACACTTCCGAGTGTAATAATTTCTTTATTACCCGTTCTATTCCTTTTTATTTCTGTAAAAATAGTCAGGAAACGGCCCACTTCTCTTGCTATGACAAGCTACACTGACTTTACGAACAATCGTTTTATGACATGTGCTCATATCAATACTCACAGGGGGTAAGCCCTGTCCATGCTAAACCAGCAAGGCAATCGTCGTCAGGGAGAAAATCTACGAAAAGGCGACTTTCTACACGAATACATTAAACCTACATGGATCAAGCCGATATTTTTTTGTAATTTTAAGTCGAATGTGATGATTTAGGACTTGCATCAAAGTTACAGCTTTCACAGATTGATCGAAACCGAGATATTCGGAAAAATCAAACTGTACGCATTTTTGGTAGTTGCTCCATCACTGTCCAGGTTGTTGAAAAATTAAAAAAATAACTGTCCATGGTAGTTGCTTGATTTTAGCTTTTGCTTTTCATACAATTTTATTGACAATTTAATTGTAAACTAATGTACACACTTAAATGAAGTTTTGCGTAATTGTCGAAAAAAACACCCCAAAAGAATACAAGTTTAAGATATAAATCCATCGGCTATAAGTTTTAACTTCAACTTATTTGCATAATATTGTCATGTGTGTCTTTCTTAAACTTTGAAATATTGTTATCTAGAATAATAATGAAACAATAATTTATTACTACCCCTATCAATGATTTATCCAAAGCACGATGTAATGGATGGTCATCCATTAGTCAAGGAATTATATCCCCTTTGACTGCTATCAGCAATATAAGAGAGTATGATGGTAATGACATTGAACAATGAATCTGAAGAGTTATTTAAAAAATTTAAATTATCGGGGAAAATATGTTTTGGATATATTGAACCTGTTGTTTTCACCATCTATATTTAAAGGTCTGCATTATATAATTTTTAATTTCACCCTTTTATTTATTTAATTGTCATTAAAATTCAAATGACACGAGGAACTTGATGAGCATATCCTTTCGAGCAACATGTCATCAATATGTTAAGACCAGATATGTTTGTAAATATGTTCGCATAGCTTTAGTAGATGTTACTAATTGATATGAACACTAAATTAGCTTTCTGGAATCACAGTTTACTAAAACAATATGCCTTGTAAATTATTGGGACGTGACCTTAGTTGTGAAATGACAAATTAACAAAATATTTTAAGACGCATTAAGCTTTTTTTAAGTTCTGGTCATGTAGCTTTTCATTTCGAATAGATTCAGAGGACCATGCAGTCCATCAAACAAGTTCACCGAAGTTTCAATCTTAAAGGTCCTGTAATGTTGATGGGTGATTGTAAATGCCTGAATTTTATTAACGATTCACCATCATACTATCATCATGTCTTTGAGAGAGTACATTGTATTTGCACATATGTATATATAAAAATTCACAAACGGAGACAGACACCTTTAAACTAATTAATGATGCATGGAATAATATATTTGTCGTAATTGTTTTACTGTAATGGTGATGTGTTATATGCGTTAATATTTACTATACATCGTGAATATTACTCAGGGAGGAACGACTGCAAACTCATACTGTTAAAGATGACTATTCTGTGAGGGCATTTGACTCCATTTTCCTTCCCATTGAGGTCACTCCCTTCATATTTCCGATCTTAACCTCTGTTCTATATATATAGCTTGAAATCGAGGACTCCATCAAAATTCCTTAGCAGGGTAAATGGGAACTTCATACTGTATCCATGCTTCTATGCCAATGAAAACTCTCCTTTCAGCAGCCATGTCGACCAAGTAACTTCAAAGATCTAGGCATTTGACTGTAATTAAAGGGTCTTGCTCATTAGCATATGTCCTTCGAATATTCCTGATGTATATAACATAAATGATCTATTTTTGGTATTTGTCTCTGATTTGGTCTTCTTTATTCATAAGCATGTTTATGATCAATACTTTTCACAAAATCAACTGGCATATTAAACGAGAAAACAAAACGACGTGTCATTTTACAAGGACGTCGCTGAAACTATAGATTCAATTGCAACCAATCAGGACACTCCATTTCTGTCGCCATTTCAAGCGATAAAGAACAGAGTTTAGGATCGGAAATCTGAAGGGAGTAACCTCTGTGGGAACAGAACGATTTGACTCAAAATATTGATAAAAACAATCATATGTAAGCCCGTCATTCTTTCATAATGGTAAAAAGGCAATAGTTTAATCACCAAATCATGCAAAATGTTGAAATACGATTGTATATACTGTTTCGGGGGAAATATTCGTGATACCCTGTCCATAAGATAGGTCAAGCTAAAGAGAATCATTAATGCATTTTCAAGAAACATTACTGAAGTCATAACTTCCTACATAAGGTCTACTTCATTAAGATAGATAAATAAAGTAACTTATGACTATCATTTTCATGCTGCATTACATGTTTCTGTTACTACCAGACCAACTACTTGTACAGATCAATTTCAACAACCTGGACAGTGTGTTTGCCAACAGGAGCAACTACCATCAATGTGTACAGTTTTTAATGTTATTAATATCTCGGCTACGATTAATCTGTGAATACTATATACAAGTCCTAGATTACCATATTCAACTTAAAAATACATAAAATATTGAGTACATCCATGTAGATTTCCTGTGTTAATGTAGAAAGTAGCTTTTCGCGGATTTTCTCTCTTACGACGATTGAGTCGTTCCGAAATGTTAAAATTCTAAATTATTAATCATATGTCATATTCCACAGATGCAGCGATTATAAACTATAGATATTCAAGAGTTGAAACAAGTTGATATTGTTAACATCGTTTAATGGAAAATGTTCAAAACTAACCAATTTCGGGACCTACAACAGTTGCCAACTTCCGGTTTAGCATGGACAGGGCTTACTCCCTGTGATACTATTAACTCGTTTATTTTCAACCATATGTTATGGGATTATTACCCGAGGAAGTGTGTCATATGATTTTTACGAAACGAGTGTGGATTTTTGTATTGTCCGAGCGAGATCGAGAGCGATTGCTATACACAAATTTGCACGAGTTTCGTAAAAGTCATATGACACACTTTCGAATGTAATAATTTCTTTATTACCCATTCTATTCCCAAGGCCCACTTCCCTTGCGACGGCAAGCTACAGTGACGTCACGAAGAATCGTTTTATGACGTCACAGACGTCACAATACGGGAAGTCGCGATGAAATGGTTGCTAGACAAACGTGATATGTGTGCACATGTGCTCATATCAATAATATTAACTCGGTTATGTTCAACCATATGGGTAATAAACGCATATATGTCCCCTATAGAAGCTAAAATGGCGTTAAACAATAACTCACTCACTAAAATCATACCATATTTCCCAGCGATGTGGAACTCAATGAGAATCTCTAACTTTGCCAATAACTATTATTTTAAAAACTTATTTTGCAATGCTGATGAATTTGAATTACTATATGCAACAGTTTTTTTTAATGATAAGATAACCATTAGAGAGTCAATTTGAATTGCTCTGTTGTAAATCATTTCCTTAGAAAATTTATACTAACTACAAATATTAATGAATTGCTGGATTGAGATTATTCCAAGCCAGGGTAAACTTGTCTCCATGTTAGTGTGTCGAGATATTTTCCTTGTTTACCAGTTCAAGCAATCGATGTATTGCTTTTCAATAGATGATTGTCATTTAATTCAATATTTCCACATGTAAGAAATGTTATCTTTGAACGTCCTTTTTTTGTAAAAATCTCACACTGTTTTGATTAACTAAAGTTGTTTTGACAATAGCAAGGCAGAACTTGGGGGTGGATGTATTCTGTAAGATAAGATTCATTTGGACGCAAGAAATGATTATTTATGAACAAAAGGGCCAGGCATAATATCGATATATAATACATCGGGCAATTGTAACTCGGTGTTACAACTGCCCCCAACGTCAGTAGCCATGTTTCACGTCACTTCAGGGGTTAATCACTTTAGGCTTTTCTACAATTTCTGCTTCAAGATACTACATACCACTCCAATATATCATATAAATTATCAATCTTATACCTAACAACACAATTCGGATCAAAACGATTTCTTATGTTTTAAGAAATATTTACTTTCAACTGCAAAAACGATTTTTTTTTTGTCTTTTGGTTCGCTCTATGTGAAAACTGTTGAACAACATCCATCTATCTGTAACCGGGAGATCAAGGGGAATAATGATAATGCGTTAGCCGATGTTTGAACGTTATCACCCCTGTTACAATTGCTCCGTCTTACAATTGACCCCGCTCTACCCTACATAGTAAATTGAAGCAGTGTTTTCGACACGAGTCGTTGCTACTCTCGAGTTACTTACACAACACGAGTCGTTGCTACTCTCGAGTTACTAACAAAGCCTAAAAGTGGAACCCACTCAAGCTTGACCCACCGCCATTACAGAGAGCTACACCCTTCGTATATCTGCTAGAAATGACCAGTGTTTTGTACAGTTCGAATCTTCTTACGTGGACGTAAGGTAAGTACTGAACTTGATGATAAAACCATCCTTTCTTTAATACCTTCTATTGCAGTGTGGTCCCTGTAGTAATGATATTTGTTTGAAAGTTTGTCAAGACTGTGTGACTGTGAGCTGAACTTTGTACTCTCGAAGTTTGACATGATTGTTACTGGTAACTTTATTTCTTCGTTATGAGGTTTTGGTCGTATTTGACATTTCTATAAATGTAACTTGGCAGCAATACATGAAAACTCTAAAGTTTCAAGAAGATATTTCACAAGTTTCATATTACAATAGGTCGATGATTTGTCAAATTTCTTCCTTGTCTGGGGTGCAATGCATTGTGGGTAGTGTGAGGGCGCTCTTAGATCGAAATAAGGGAAGCTCTGTACTAAACTTGCCAGAGAGACTGTGTCAAACGTAGATATTTTGTCTTTTATATCAATTTAGCGTTATTGTGACGCAATTAAATATATTTTTTTATTATTTTTTTTTATTATTATTTTCCATATTTTGATAAACAGGCAAGCATTTTTACACGACAAAACAAAGGTGCATACATATAGATACATAAATCCAAATTTGGCTGATACAATTCAGCAGGATTATTTTCCAAATAATAAGTGCAGTGTAGACCAGTATTGAAAAAACATTTCTTCTGTTCCTGTTGACAGATAGACATATCTAGAAATATCGTAATAACGTACCATTTATTTTTTAATGTATTCCAACTTAGGTTTAAAACAATTTACGCTACACCTATATATATATATTGTTTGACTAGAAGAATGATTGCATTTACAGGATTATTGTTCTTTCCTTTCATTCCTAAAATAATAATTTTATTTGTAAGTTCCAATTTCAGTTGTACTGAATTTAACCATGATTCTATGTCCTTCCATAATTTGAGGATAGGCTCACATTCCCATAGCATATGGTTGATAGTTTCTGATTCCGTTTCGCAGAACGGGCATAGCGCTGAAGATATATACCCAATTTTATATAGAAATTGTCATGTTGGTAGGATATTGTGAATAATTCTGTATTGCAACCATTTCAAGTCTGTACTTCGTGAACATTTATTGGCAATTGTGTTATAAATTTTCCAATCCTTTTCAGTAAAATCATTTTGAAGAATTCTTTCCCATTTTGAATAACTCGGCAAGTGTACACATTGTGAGTTTAAGAGAAAAGCGTATAAGTGTTTACTTCCAATTATTTTATCAACGTTCGCCAAATTAAAGGGATAAATTGGGCCTACCAATTTCTTTTGAAATTGTTTTATGCTCAGCGTTCGAATATATGTAGTTACGGCTCTTTTCACTGATTCATATGTCAGAAAGTTAGTGTTGATTGAAAAGGTATTGGAAAATTCTTCATAAGTCAATAATCTGCCGTCTTTATGAAGCAGGTCATTCACAAAGACAACACCCTTTTTATACCATTCAAGATACAAAAAAGGATGTTTATCAATTATTATGCTGTCGTTATACCATAAAGATTGACATTGTATATCTTCTTCATTTTTAATTTCACTTTTACGCATGGTTATGAAGTTAGACCATTCTAAAAGTATGTCCTTCCAAAAATAGTTAGTTGTTGAGGGAATTATTTCTGTTGTATGAGAGAACTCTCCGTTAATAAGAACGGAGTTTTGAGTTTTAATCGGCTGTTGAAAAGATATGTCCATTTAAGGTCCTAATCGTTTATTCTTTTTATCCATTTCAATTTTTGTGATGATACTATTTTTCTTATGTTTGGAGTTTTTATCCCCCCGTGTTCTGGATTTAGCATCATTACATCTCTTTTTACCTTATCTGGTTTGTTTTTCCATATAAAATTGAAGTATTTTAACGACAGATTTATTTGGAGTTGGTAGTGATGAGAACAGATGGTTGAGCTTTGGTAGTAGGAGTGATTTGAGAACAGTATTCCTTCCATACGGGGTGAGGGTACGAGCTGACCAAATATTCATTTGCCTTTCAATCTGAGAAAGTTTTTCATTGTAGTTTATATCAACCATTTTGTCGAGATCAATATCAAAGTTTATTCCTAGAAGAGTGAAATTTGTTTTTGACCAATCGAAATTCCATTCTTTGCACAATTTAGTTTAAACATATTTATTTCCAAGAACGGAACCGGATTGGTAAACAAGCCAAAGCTTATGTGAATACCGCTCCGGGATACAAAGAGTTATAAACATGACATGATGGATATACAATTTCAATAAAGAGTTTGAAAGAAAAGAACACAAATCATTGCAAAATAATGAATACACAACAAGAATAATAGGTCTGAGAAAAAATCATCAATCATTGCTAAATATCATTATTCATTGTAATACTACTTAGAGTCAAATCTGCCTGTTAAGTTTATAAACGAGTGAACGGATATTAAAAGTTCTTTATTTTCATTCGGGGATGATAATTGACTTCCAAAAAGAACTGATTTTAGGTCGAATCCTTTCGTATAATAGTACATGGTTTGACGTATGCTGCTATATAGAGGACAAAGAAAGAAATAATGCAATGAATCTTCATAATAATGGCCACAAGGGCAAGATGCAGAAGGGAATATAAATCGTTCGTATTTGTGTGCATTAAGGTCACTACATTCCAGCCGTAGTCGAGTATGTGTAATTTGACAAAATCTACTACCACTGTTCAAATCAAAATGACTGTATATATAAGTATCTTTTTTAATCACATTTTTAAACGCTGTCAGTGACTGTATTTCTCTTAAATCAATCGGCAATGAATTCCATAAATTGACGGAGCTTGGAAGAAACGATCTTGCATAATTCACAGTTTTACATTGTAAGGTCTGAAGATTAGAATCATTACGTAGATTATAATCACTTACCTCAGATAACCTAGGCGGTACTAGATCACTTAGATAACTTGGCGTTATATTATTGACCATTTTATAAAACATAGTCATTTTATAAACATATCTTCTTTCGCAAAGTGGCTGACTATTAGTTTCTTTATAGATCTTATTATGACTAGTACCACGAACAGCACCACAAATAGTTCTTAAAGCATCAATATTAAGCTTTTCGAGGGTATCTGCTTGTTGGATGGTACAGTTGTCCCAAATATGACTGCAATAATCAAAAATAGGAAGTATAAATTGTTTGTACATGGTTTCTAGTGTTTTCCGATTTAAACGATATTTAAGACTCCTGAGGCAATTTACCATTGGCGCAACCTTTTTTGCAATATCGTGTATGTGCTCATTCCATGAGCAGTCATGCTGTAAAATGAGGCCTAAGTGTTTATGATGTTGAACAGAAGTAATGTCCTTCCCATTCATGTTTAGATTCGGCATCGGAGTTGGTTGTGATTTACGTGTAAAGTGAACAGATTCTGTCTTAGTTGGGTTAAACGATACTTGCCACTTTTCTGCCCATTCAGCAATACGCTGTAGATCCTCGTTCATATCGATAGCTGTTTCCTCGGGATCACCAATGATTGCATACAAAGAAGTATCATCCGCAAAAAGGCGTATGTTACAACTTATTCCTTTAACTATATCATTCATATAAATAATGAATAACAGTGGTCCTAACACTGAGCCCTGGGGTACGCCAGCAAAAATAGTACTATTATCTGATCTACATCCATTAATAACAACACGTTGTACTCTTTTATCAAGATAACTCTCAAACCATTTTAGAAGATTACCATTTATACCATATCTTTTTAATTTGAATATAATACCTTTGTGCCACACCTTGTCGAAAGCCTTGCTAACGTCACAAAATATAGCTCTTATTTCCTTACCTTTATCTACTGCACCGGCAATGAAATCGTAAAGATAAGTTAATTGATTAACAGTTGAATCCCCTGGTTTAAAACCGGATTGGAGGTTGGTGAGTATATCGTTATCTCTAAAGTAATTGAAAACATGTTTGAAAACGCACTTCTCAAAAACCTTTGCTAAGCAGCTTGTAAGGGCAACTGGTCTATAATTCGAACAGTCATCGGTGTTACCTTTTTTGTGAATAGGAACCACTGAGGCCTCTTTCCAAACTTGAGGGAAAGTATGTCCTGAAAGAGACTGATTAAAGACATCTGTTAGGGGAGAAGCCAGATGTTGAGCATTCATTTTAAGAAATTTGTTGCTAATCCCGTCAGGACCTAATGCTTTTGTAGTGTCTAAAGATGAAAGAATATCATACACTTCATTAGAATATAAATACACATCACATAAAGATTTATCAGTGTATGAAACATCTTCATCAATATTTCTATCTGGATAATCAACTTTTGTTTGGTCGATGAAATATTCGTTCATTATATGTGCAATTTCAGTACTATCATCATAAAGTTGATTGTTATGAATAATAGGGGGGAAAGAGTTCAAAGAGGTCTTACCTTTTATGTAGTTCTTAATAAGGCGCCACCAGATTTTTGTTCCATGCTTATCGTTAATGATTGTATCAATTTTATGAATATATGACTGTTTTGCAGATCTGACAGATTTAATAGTTATATTTCTAAATTGTCTAAACTTGGTCCAATCGGTGGGTAAATTCCGCTTTTTAGCAATTTTATGTAAGCGGTTACGTTTTCGAATCAAACTCGGAGTTTCATTATTCATCCATGGGGCATCTTTTGGTCTGATAGTAACAATTTTATTTGGTATATATTTATTGCAAAGGTCTAAAATCGATTTGGTTAACTGATCTGCCACTTGATTAATATCGCTTGAGGATAGGATTGTGTTCCAATCAAAAGAACTTAGTTCATCGGAAAGGGATTCAATATCAGTTAAGTTATAGTCATAAATTTTCCGTTTAAAAGAATGTATTTTTGTAACGTTTTCTTTTAACGTAACAAACACAGGACAGTGATCACTACATATAGGATCAAGTACACCGGATTCTAGTACAGAGGCAACATGTGACACAAATATTAGATCAATCAAAGTACTAGAATGGGGAGTAATCCTTGTAGGATCGGTAATGATTTGAGATAATCCATTTATCAACGTCAGTTGGTCAACTCTGCTTGAATGTGTGTTAAGAAGATCTTCATTAAAGTCTCCAGTTATAATCGTAATCATTCCTAAGACAGTAGCGTTACTTATAGATTCTTCTATTAAGTCCCAATAATCGTTGCTTTTGTCTGCCCGATAAAAAGTTCCGATGAGATAACTTCGTTTTTTACATCTTATTTTAACCCAAATTGCTTCAAGCCCATGCATGTCTAGGTTAGGCATGCATTCAAATGATAAATGTTTTTTAATATATATCGCAACACCCCCACCTCTGCTTTGTCTGTCTTTTCTTAAGGGTAAGTGAAATCCGGGAATGTTTACATCTGTGTTATTAATACCGTTATGTAACCATGTTTCTGTTACACAAATAATATCATATGATTCCAATTCGGCCTGGAGTAGGTCTAATTTATCTCTTATGCTCCGTACATTTATATGAACTACTTTCAGGTTAATGTTTTGAAATGGTCCAGGATTTGGATGAACATCGCCACAAATCAAAAGTAAGAGAACAATAATCAGGGAAATCTGTTTGCTATAAAGACATAATACTAAGAGCTGGTAACACTGTTTTCTAAACTTAACGGCAGATTTGTTATGGATATGACATACATATGAACCCACCGCTTGTCTGTATTGCATTATATCAATCATTTTCTAGAAAAGGGATGTTTAATTTTTGTTGGGTGGGTTCGCGCAAAACGTTACAATGACAGGAAACAAAGCATGAAATATATACAAGGTACACATGCAACCAGTTACCTGGCGAAAGACACATCATTGAAGCTTTTTTCAGACACTCGATAATGTAGTTTTTTGAGTTTATAGACAGACATTGACAAATAGTTTCAACAAAATATAAAACAAAAATAGAAAGAAAAAGGAAAAGGATTCTACAGAATGAGGTTCTCATCTGTAGAGAAAATGAACAAGAACAATATCTCTCATGGATATGATAAAACACCTACGATACGCAGCTTATGTCAATAGGATGATATGCCAAATAATATATCAAAGAAAAGCACGGTCAGTTGTAATAGAACATATCAAAGTTCCCATACAAAATTATCAAATGTCAAGTTGTCACACGTTAGCAATTACATATTGTTGATACCTTCTGGTGCATCCTGGGACACATTCATATATCATAGTTATATTTTGGGGAAATAAATCACGTTTCAAACTGCAGATATTTAATATACTAGTTTCCATTATTGATCTGGTACTCTGTGAACATTTCATGAGCATTTACAAGAATTACAACCTCACTATACTGAATAGTAAGTTCTCAGTGGTCCAGGTGTGTAGAAATGGGAGTCACGTGACACCTAAGACCAGGTTACTTGTGTGATTTTCGTGGCGAGTGTGCTTTGCACGAGACAGACACGAATGTCATGCTGCTTCTAGTTTAGTGCGCATGTTTGAAGCAGGTATCTTGCAGGATTCCTATTGTTAGACACAGTTTCAAGTGAAGAGGAGAACATGAATGAGAGATTGAATAAGGTCATACAAGCTGTGTGTGTTATGCTTGTGCTACAGTGATAATACATGTGGTTGTTGTGCTATGGCATAGCCAAAAAGTAAGGAGACAGACGTGTGGATACAGAGCTGAAAACAACAGGATATAGTTATCATTATCATATGATATAGAAGAAGGACGATTCAGGTAGATACCTTTTGTAATATATGAGGTTTAATTTGCATTTTACAGGTTTATAATATGCATATAATGTCTTTGTGACTGGGGCGTGTTAAGCAGTATACTTTTAGAAGAGCCAAGGAGACATTAACTATTGGCTAAAGGAAGCCATGTATACAACACTTAACATAATAGGCATCATCATATGTTCAGTGAAAAGGCATTAAATTTGGCTTCGGTTGATAACCATTATCAGTCTTGTAGCCTCGCATACCTCTTCAAAATGTCTAATGTTTGCAACTTTTTTCACAGTGCCATCTAACAATTTTATTAGGATGACACCACTGGTCACCCACGCTGCATCGACTCTCTTCTCCTTGACAAGTTGACGTGCCTGACGAGCAATCGCAGCTCTAGCACCGGTCAGATCTTCGTTAATGAAGATTTTGTTTACACCTGGTTTATGAGTAAATTTAAGTTTAGCACGAGATTTGAGGAGGGCACGTTTAGAGGCATTACTGACGAATCTGACCAGCACAGGTCGAGGGGGATCCTGAGGTGTAACTGGACGTCGTGGGACGCGGTGAGAGATATCAATGTCATTTACGGAGAGATCCACTCCTACTGACTTAGCCACCTGGACTACTAAATCATCAGAGTCCTCGGAATCTGATTCTGGTAAGCCAGAAATTCTGATATTATTCCTGCGGGAATATTGTTCACTTCTGTCCAGTTTTTCAGTTAAGGTCTCAATAGTTTTATCCCTTTCTAGGATTTGGACAGAAATTTGAGAGACTTTTTCTTCCAGGATTTTATTCTTCTTATTCAACTGCTCCAATTCCTCTCTAAATATTGGCCGAATTACCTCAGCGACAGCAGTAATGACTTCTTTGTTCTGTAGGGCTTTAAGAAGTTCACTGGCCAAGCTATCTGTGGCTAACATGACAGTCGGGTTTTGACTACCCTCACTCATTGTAACCGGAGTTTTGGGTGAATCTAAGTCAGAGTTGTTCATACAAGGACGCTTAAGATCGAAGTCTGCGTCAGAGTCTGGTGTTGTGAACACTTGGTCACGATTACGCTTAGTTGACGGAGTACTCAGACAACTTTCATCCATGTGCTTAGAGTCAAAGTTACACGTATGAAAAGAAAGAAAAACACGTTCAACTAGTACTCACTTTTTAGATGATATAATCCACAAGGAATCCAAAGAAAATCCATGAAAAATGAATCACAACTGAGCACAAAAACACAGGATGATCACACCATGCACAGCGCAACGTGAGCCACGGAATTCACGACCCAACTCACATTCAAATAATCTGTCAAATATCGAATAAATGCAAGTTCATCCTTTCTCCAAACTTATGTCACGGATGCATTAAATAATGTTGAGGACGATTTTGGATGTTTTAGATGTGGATGGTGTCTATTTACCCATGAGAGATAGAAATTTTATCAACATTGTGAGAGAGAACTCAAAACACGTCCGATCTCCATCATGACGTCATAAGATAGAATTTGTATCGGGATCTCTTTTTGGAGCCTATCCATATTAGTTTTGTCTTATCTAAATTGACTCTTAATCCTGAAAAACGGGCAAATAGTTCTATAATATTCAATGCTGCATATAGGCTTTTTTCAGATCCATCTAGGGTAAGTGTTGTATCATCTGCGAACTGTGAAATAAGATATTCTATATTCTATATATCTATATAAGTTTTACCCCCTTTATGTTTTTATTGTTCCGTATCATGATGCCTAAGATTTCAACACACATAAGAAAAATGTACGGGGCTAACGGGTCACCCTGGCGACATCCCCGGCTTATTTCAAAGGGAGTTGACGCGAAACCGTTCACCATGACTCTCGATTCAATATCATTATAGAACGTTTCTATCCAGTGTGAAATACTGGGTCCGAGATTAAAGAACTTTAAAACATTGCTGAGGTAACTTCGGTCTACCGAATCAAAAGCTTTTTCGAAATCAATAAGAAGAAGTAAACCTGGTATCTGGCAGGTTTCAGTATGTTCCATTAGGTCATATATGAGTCTGGTTACCTCGCCAATATATCTCCCTGTGACAAAGCCCTTTTGATCTTCATTGATAATAGTAGGTACATGTAACACCGTTTTAATTCTGTTCGCAATTGCTGCTGCACCTACTTTATAGGAGGTGTTAAGTAGCGATATAGGGCGCCATTTTTCAAAAAATTATTGGGTTTATTAGGTTTAGGAATGCATGTAATAAGTCCCTGTTTTGCGAGATTGATAAATTTTCCTTTTTATAACCACAGTTTAATGAGTTGAGAAGAAATCCACCCAAATCTTTCCAGAAAATTTTAAGAAATTCGGCAGTAAAACCGTCGGGCCCTGGACTTTTTTCGTTTTTCATATTTTTAAGAGCAAACGACAGCTCACTCATTTTCAGTTCTCCCTCTAGGGTAGATTTGTCTTGTTCATTTAGAACTGGTACGTTTTCATTTTTAAATAATTCAAAAAGATTAACGTCAGATTGGACTTGTGCAGTGTAAAGTTTTTCATAAAATAGTTTAGTTTCTTGAAGTAATTGTTTACTTTCTGTAATTGACGTTCCATCATTTTTTTCCAGAACAGTAATGGATTTATTCAAAAAGTTTATTGACTCAAGCTTTAAAAAATATTTGGTAGGTTTTTCACCTTTTTCGACCCAATTGGCTTAAATCCGTAGTAGCATTCCGTTAATCTTGTGATTGGCAATTGCATCAAGGTAATGCTTTAGAACATTTATTTCATCAAGCAAGTTTTGCTTCATATCCTTATCTTCATTTAGGTCTAATTCGTTTTCTAGATGTTCAAGCCTAGTTTCCATTTGTTTTTCTTTCTCGTTTACAATTTTCTTTTTAGTGGAAGAGTAGTATATTGTTTTACCTCTGATCATGAGGAGCAGTGTTTCCCAAAGTAATTGATCATCAATTGAATATTTGCCTGTTTCAGTATCTGATTTTTTATATTGGTCTAGCGTTGACTTTATTGTATCTTTTATTAAGTCTATGTACTTTCTATCTTGGAGGAGTGAGTTATTAAATTTCCAAAAGCCCTTACCCCTAGCTAAAGTAGAGCATGTTAGAGACAAAGAGATCAGTGAGTGATCAGAGTTTATACTTGGAAATACATCGCTATTACTAACCGAAGGTAGTAGCCCATGTGAAATCAGGAAAAAATCTAGTCTCGCTTGTTTAAGGGAAGTCGGTTGTCGCCAGGTGAAGCGTTTAGTGTCGTAATTAAGTTCACGCCACGGGTCTTTAAGATCAAATGTATCGATCATTTCAAAAACTTTTTCTCTAGCTTTTGGATTATTGATGTGCTTATAGTTATATGTGTCCAATTGTTTGTTCATAACTAAGTTCCAATCCCCACACAGACTTATTTCATCACTGTCATAAGTCATATCAATGTCCATAATATTTTGATAGAAATCGGGATTGTCCTCGTTAGGCCCATATATACTGATTATAGTATAGGTTACCTCATTAACTAAGATTTTGAGGGCAACATAATTTCCAAACACGTCAAGGGTACTATCAATTACCTTAAACTCGGAGTTGTTATTGGATAGTATGGCTGTTCCTCGGGCGTTACTTTTAAAGCAACTTATGAAACATTCATTATACCCCCATTGTTCCTTTATCTTCTGAATTTGGTCAGATGTGAAGTGTACATCTTGTAAACAATATATATTGCCTTTTTTCTTTTTAAGGAAATTAAATACCTTCTTACGCTATAAGTTATTACTAAGCCCTCTGCAGTTTTGACATAGTATCTTTAGAGTTTCAGCCATTTTCATTTAAATCATGTTTTTGGTGAAATTCAGGCAACCTGGAATTTATTGTTTTCAGATAAATGGATTCAGTGTCTAGTTCTATATAGGTTGCCTGTTGTTTTGATAAAAAGTACTTCCTTTCTTGAAACAAAAACATGTACATGTACAAAGAAACAATATCCCGAGGTCAGTGTTTTTTTTATCAATCAAGTCAAGGACGACTGGAAGCGAATCTCGTTGCGAGCATTGTCTCAAGTAAACACTTCATTAGTTACCCAAACATCCGGTTTAGCGATGCAGACGGCTGGCGATCATAAACTATTATGTCATTGGCAAATATCTTTATTTACTATATTATGTCGGATTTCTTAAAAATGGGAAGATTCTGAATTAACGGAATTGTTAGGGGAGTGGACCGAATATGACGCTAAAGTCAGTTCAGGTTCATGGTCGGAAGATATCGTTGACACAAGCACGAAGAGAAGCAAGGTTGAAGAGGATCAGGATTTTTCTAAGACATTATAAGACCGAAACCTCTGTCGTCCGAATGCAGCGAGCCGCATATTAACGACAGAAGACGGCTATGGTTCAAACCGGGTGAAAATTTGATGTTTTCATTTTGATGTGACAGTTTGCTTAAAAGGCCGAGAATCACTACTTGATAATAATTCAAGATATTTCATAACTTAAAATTGTTCAATCAACGCTGTTATGTTTTACCAGTGACCTTATATACAGGGACTAATCTCTTCTGCTCGTTTCATGATCATTTCTACTGAGCGATGCAATTAGACCTCGCCTTGTCCCGCTTCAACGCACAAGCGACCGGGTGCTGGCATAAGAGCTTGTTTTGTTATCGCAATATATTGTTGTTAGCAGTTAACGTCTCCGAGTCTTGCCGAGTCGCTCGTGCGTCCATCGGCAATCTTCGTAAAGTAAAAAAATACATTAGTGTAATCTCCCTTTGAGCCTGTTGATTGTTGTATTGATATATGAAATATACCACTGTGAGAAAAATGTATTTATTACCCATATGATTATTCTTGACGTCATCTAACCTTGCTAAGTGGCTCGTTCCCAGAGTACTTTAACGTGAATCAAATGAAATAGAATGGGTAATAAATAAATTATTATACTCGAAAGTGTGCTACATGTATATGACTTTTACAAAATTTGCACAATTTTGCTTTGGAGTAGGCCTACTTGATGGTATCCACATGTATTATGCTATTATTTTTAAAGTTGATTACTGTATATTGTCTTGAGAAAAACAAACAGAAATGATTTATTATTTATGCTGTTGCTAATTAATGTTTTAGAATTTATTGTCTTAAGTTTAAGTTTAAGTTTAAGTTTTGGATTCCCCTCGAACCATTACACATATCATCTACGCTCCTTACAGACACGATGGCGGACTGGCTCGCTAGTTTAACTGCAAAGTACGAGCGTATTACATGCTGACTACTTTCCCCTAAAATACCAGCTTGAGGTAGATGCACTAGAAAACTATTCATCTTTTGATAAATTGATATTTATTGTCTTAGGTAAAAGAAAAAGTTTTGGATTCCCATTGAACCATTACACATATCATCTACGCTCCTTACAGACAAGATGGCGGACTGTTTAACTGGATATACAAGTGTGCTACGCCAGTATTTAGCGCAATACGGGCGCCAAGTCAAGATGTGCGTTGGACCATGACGAGGCGAGCTCGACGGGATTATTACTTAGTTGCTAATCCCTCTAAATAAGGTCCCTGGTTTTACATTAAAACATTTAAACAGTTAAACATTTCATTCCCCGGCACTTGTCGAAACAACGTTGAGAGCTGCCATTTTGGAAAGCGCCAGCCAATCAGAAACGACCTCGATCACTATGAATAAAATTGGCTTCTTGCATTGTCTGAGAGTGGGGACGAATTTGAATTTGCCATTATTATTTGTGAACATTGTAAAATAAAGTATTTATAAATATGGTTGTTACTCTTCAGCAGTTTGATT
The DNA here is from genome assembly GCA_936450465.1 of Gibbula magus. NCBI lineage: Eukaryota > Metazoa > Mollusca > Gastropoda > Trochida > Trochidae > Gibbula > Gibbula magus. The sequence continues at coordinate 59,974,104 of OW388294.1, forward strand.
AATTGATAATGTAATTCATTGATTAGTTGATAATATCAGGGACCTTATATAGAGGGACTAGTCTCTTCTGCTCGTTACATGATCATTTCTACTGAGCGATCCAATTTGACCTCTCCTTGTCGCGCTTCAACGCACAAGCGACTTGGTCCTTGCGTAAGGGCTTGTTTTGTTATCACACTGTATTGTTGTAACCAGTTCGTGTTTCCGAGTCTTGCCGACTCGCTTGTGCGTCAATCGGCAATCTTCGGAAAGTCAAGAAACATAAAAGTAACCTCCCTTTGAAACTGTAACATCATCGGAAGTGTCTATCTCCAAGGAGATGAATGAATACGTGAATCAAATGAAATAGAATTGGTAATAAAGAAATTATTATACTCACAAGTGTGCTATATATAACTGTTACAAAGTTTGTTCAAATTAATGTATAACCCTTGTTCTTGTTCGGGAAATACGAAAATGCACATTTGTTTTGTAAAAGTGATATGACATATAATATGTACATATAATGTTAGGTTACCTAGTGCTTTGGAATACTTGATGTTATACACATGTATTATTCCCTTATATATACTCCCCTCGAACCATTACACATATCATTGACGCTCCTTAGACAAGATGGCGGACTGACTCGCTATTTTAACTGCAAAGTACGAGCGTATTACATGCTGGTTTCTTTCCCCTAAAATACCAGCTTGACGATGTTACATCAGAAAACTATTGATCTTTCGCTAACTTAATATTTTAGAATGTATTGTCTTAGGTAAAAGTAAAAGTTTTGGATTCAACTCGAACCATTACACATATCATTGACGCTCCTTACAGACAAGATGGCGGACTGACTCGCTATTTTTACTGCAAAGTACGAGCATATTACATGCTGGCTTCTTTCTCCTAAAATACCAGCTTGACGATGTTACATCAGAAAACTATTTATCTTTCGCTAACTTAATATTTTAGAATTTATTGTCTTAGGTAAAAGTAAACATTTTGGATTCCACTCGAACCATTACACCTTTCATCTACACCCCTTACAGACAAGATGCATCAACTCAATCAACTGAATTTTTACAGACAATTTCATCAAAAACAAATCAAGATACTGAAACATTGTTTGTAATAAAAAAAGATTAAGTATTCAATGGTCCACGCTGACACACTCACTAATCCGCCCCTGCACAGACAAAATCCGCTTGTCTTGAACTGTCAACTGTCAACTATTGTTTATATATAAGAACAGGAAGATTTTTTGGATAACAACTTCTTTAATGTGAAAATGTGAAAATGTGTATTTTCACATTAAAGAAATTGTTATCCAGAAAATCTTCCTGTTCTTATGTATACCACTTCTAAATGCCCTTCAAAGACCTATTGTTTATATAGTGATTAACTGGATATACTAGTTTGCTACGCCAGTTATTAGCGCAATGCAGGCGCCAAGTCAAGGTGTGCGTTTGACCATGACGAGGGGAGCTCCGCGAGCTAATTGCTTAGTTGCTAGTCCCTGTATATAATGTCCCTGATAATATTCACTAAATGCCTTGGCTACTGCTTAGTCCCGTAATGAATAGACTGTCGATGTGCCGACATGTAATCTAGAAGGCGTGCATGCAAGTGGTCCAAATGGAACAAACTGTTGTCTTGTGGTCGATCCTATGCCGAAGAATAATTTTATATCCGTGTAAAATTGAATCACAACATCTTTTTGTTACGATAAGGTGTTGTTGATCAATAAAAATTATTTGTTAGTTGGCCTACATGTATATGCTGATAAAATATAATCGATTTGATACAAGGTGACATTTTTACAGTGGAAATTACTTCATCATATTTCCAGCATTTTAAAGAATAAATATTTGTTCTCACTTTCGTATTTTAACATACCTTTGAATAACCATTACCTTGTGTGGTCACATAGTTTTCCAAAATCATATATCCATTATTTCTTTTAAAGCTTAAATTATTTTTAGAATATGATTCACTTTAAATTATTTTTTTAGAGAATAGCTCATAAAAAATGAGAACGTGTATCTTATGAATACTAAGTTACCGGGATACGAACTCATATCGTTCGGAGATTTCCATGTGTTGATACAACAGGTGACGAAAATGTCATACACATTTTTTCGAGTGTTTACCGATTGATTGAAGTGGTTAATAAAAACCTTGCATATCAAAATCTTCTTCCCACTGCAAGGTGAAAACGTATCGTTATGTCTTTTGAACTTTTCGTTTCGGTCGTGACGTTGTGAAGATGAAAAAAAATTTAACAACCATAGGATAATAATAGTTCATTTGTATAGCGCTATTTCCAAGCATGCTCAAAAGCACACAATTTGTATTATTAGGAATTGTATTTTCTGTGTCGATACTTAGCGCTCCTCGCGACCGTACGGTTCCGTATTTCCCAATGTTCAGGTACCCATTTAAACAGCTGGGTGGACTGAGTACCTTGCCCAGGGACACAACACAGTAAGAGACCCAGGCCACACATTTGAGTGTCTCCACCGGGATTCGAACCCAAGCCTTTCGCTAACCACTACACCACTGTGCTCCATTACAATTGTAACACAATTATTTCAATGTGCATTTTTGGTTATTGAAACAAATGTGAAAAAATGACCCTTTCAAAATGCACATAATTAAAACGGAGAAGACGCTTCAGAGTATTTATAAATGTAACAAACAACACAGTACATGTATGTCAAAGTAGGGAACTTGTTCAAAAGTGAGATTTTAACCCTTTGAAAGCAACCAATCTGGATTGGACCTCAAAGAGAAATAAACAAAATTTAAGAATGGCGTATTTCATTATGGCAAAGAGGAATTTTTTTTAATCAATTGCAATATATGTTCATTATCAAAACGTTTCAAAGTTTTGTGTTTAGTTATTGGATCATATTATACAGACGCTATATTACACTAACAGTGTAGTCTTCTATGGTTTATTGACAACATTGTTGTTATACACGACAATTTCCTTATTTCATGTATGAACATGTTCGGATGGAATAATTATAAAATATTGTTATTCAGAAAAAAATATTTCTTATGTTTTCCACTTTTTAATGCCCTTCAACACACAATATATTTTGTAATGAAACCTAGAAACCCCTTCATATAAGTTATCTTGTCATTTAACACGTTCATGTTGTTGTGTTTTACAGAAACCATCACACTTCAGGATACAATTATGAAATGAAATATTGTCTTGTATGCGTAATTATACCCCCGCTACGAAGTAGTCGGGGGTATATAGCGCTCAGCGCGTCCGTCCGTCCTTGCATCCGTCCGTCCGTCCGTCCGTCCGGAACACTTTTGGTTCCGCTCATAACTCAAATACTACTTGTTCAATTGTTATGAAACTTTATACATGTACACTTTATGGTCCCTAGATGTGCCTTTTCTATGTTTCCCTCAGATTCCATGATTATTTTTTCAGATTTCCCACTTTTAAGCGTCTTTGTGTGCGCGTCTATGGTCACACTTTTGGTTCCGCTCATAACTCAAATACTACTTGTTCAATTGTTATGAAACTTTATACATGTACACTTTATGGTCCCTAGATGTGCCTTTTCTATGTTTCACTCAGATTCCATGATTATTTTTTCAGATTTTCCACTTTTAAGCGTCTTTGTGTGCGCGTCTATGTTCACATTTTTGGTTCCGCTCATAACTCAAATACTACTTGTTCAATTGTTATGAAACTTTATACATGTACACTTTATGGTCCCTAGATGTGCCTTTTCTATGTTTCCCTCAGATTCCATGATTATTTTTTCAGATTTCCCACTTTTAAGCGTCTATGTGTGCGCGTCTATGGTCACACTTTTGGTTCCGCTCATAACTCAAATACTACTTGTTCAATTGTTATGAAACTTTATACATGTACACTTTATGGTCCCTAGATGTGCCTTTTCTATGTTTCACTCAGATTCCATGATTATTTTTTCAGATTTTCCACTTTTAAGCGTCTTTGTGTGCGCGTCTATGTTCACATTTTTGGTTCCGCTCATAACTCAAATACTACTTGTTCAATTGTTATGAAACTTTATACATGTACACTTTATGGTCCCTAGATGTGCCTTTTCTATGTTTCCCTCAGATTCCATGATTATTTTTTCAGATTTTCCACTATTAAGCGTCTTTGTGTGCGCGTCTATGGTCACACTTTTGGTTCCGCTCATAACTCAAATACTACTTGTTCAATTGTTATGAAACTTTATACATGTACACTTTATGGTCCCTAGATGTGCCTTTTCTATGTTTCACTCAGATTCCATGATTATTTTTTCAGATTTCCCACTTTTAAGCGTCTTTGTGTGCGCGTCTATGTTTACATTTTTGGTTCCGCTCATAACTCAAATACTACTTGTTCAATTGTTATGAAACTTTATACATGTACACTTTATTTTCCCTAGATGTGCCTTTTCTATGTTTCCCTCAGATTCCATGATTATTTTTTCAGATTTTCCACTTTTAAGCGTCTTTGTGTGCGCGTCTATGGTCACACTTTTGGTTCCGCTCATAACTCAAATACTACTTGTTTCCAAGAAGGTATTAACACCTCATATACATAGCTTCTTTCTTATAAATCTGGTAAATGATTTTGACATGTTCACATTCAAGGTCAAAGGTCAAGGTCATGAGTGCTTTAATTACTACAATAATCCTTGTAAACATGATAACTTCAAACGTTTTTGTGCTGTCAGGCTCTTATTTGGTATATATCAACTATGGAGATAGACCAAGATTTGAAAAAGTTTTCGCTAAAATCTGTCAACGGTCAAGATTACAGCAAGGTCACAACTTAAGCATGCTATTGTGAATATGTCTTATGTTAACAATGAACACTTTGAGTCACTGCATGATTGTTATACACAATGAAAAGTAATCAGTGATGGTGTGACCTTGAAGGTCTAAGGTCAAGGTCAAGGTCATGAGATATTTGTTCAGGCCATGTTAATCCTTTGATCCAATTTTGAAATCAGAAATAGGTTTTAAGAACAAACTTGTGAAAAGTGACCCCAGTGATGATTCAACTTGTTAGAATAACTTGAATAATGAACAAATTTGGTCCAAAAAAAATCCCATTTTATTTATGCTGAGGAGAAGGCGGAACAGGGAAAGGCGAGACCCAAAGTTTCGGAGCTGCTCTGCTTTTGCGGTGTCCGCAAACGCTCTTCTAGTTGTTCAAATGTTACGAAACCACTTTGACTTTTACTTCTAAAACATGCTTAGAGGTGTAATACTTACTCTGCTTTAATAATATATGTTATGGTCTTTTCATACAAAAGTTTAAACATTGATACCCTTTTGCTATTTTCAAACATTTCTCTTTTACCAATGTTAATGTAATAGCGGTGGTATCATGAGTGAGCTTTGCTCACTAATTCTCTTGTTAAAGAAGGTCTTTGTTTAGTTTGTCCCTGGAAATTGCTTAGGAAGGACATCGCAGTTGAAGACCTGATAATGTACATATGTCATGGACCCAGAGACACAGCCAAGTACTGATATCATATTTTATTGGATTTAGAGTAATCAAACCATAGGATGCTTCTTTCAATGTTGGGAGTTAAATACTACGAATACTAAACCAGCTCTCGTGAAATACGTTTATTTGAATAACTAAATGTATAAAATCTATATAAAAACAAACAAACTAGTTTTTCGCTTCGTGCAGCCAGAACTACCACTTAACCCAAAGCCTAGCAACCATTGTTTTAGCGCTAGTTCTGGTAGTTTGTGTTCTTTGACGTCATAAACAACTGGTTATGACGTCATTGTAGCAGGACATCGGAAGAAAAACAGACATATTTCTGGCTAATTTTATGCAATTAATTGGAGATTGGTAATGAAGAAATTATTCGACTCGAAAGTGTGCCATATGACTTTTACTTAACTCATGAAAATCCGTGTACAATGCTCGTTTACGCTTGCTGTATATAAAACAACATCCATACACACAAATCATATGGCACAGTTCCTCATGTCATATTTTTTATGATCAAATGACATGATTACAGTATTCTGAACTAAGCATACACCCAATCTTTCTTAGCGAAAATAATGCATTGTAATGTATACAATGAAATAACTACTTGAAGTTCGAATTTTGAAAAAATATTTCGGTCTTACAGTTCCCCATATACCATAGCCAGTCTTGCGAACCAGGTGGATACTTTTTCAAATATCTCTTGGATACGTGCAATAATTGCTTTATGCCATTTGATATAAAGATGCAAAAACAATTGTTCACGTAGAGACAGAAATGTATTGCATCTGTACAATGTCTACAGCGGAAATGGATTGGTTTCATTAAAAATTGAGTACTTCGTACCAGTTTCATGCTTTCATCAATTTGCTCATCTTTGACCATGTTGATAACTGGAATGAAAAACTGTATACGTGCAATCTCATTAATTCAGATCGCACTTATGCTGTGAAACGGTAGTGTGACGTAATGCACCATAATCACTAGCTGATTTTAATGAGATTGGGTATACCTAATGAGTTTTGGAATCGAGTCAATTTCATCATTACTCTTCTATGTTGGTTCATTTTACACCTATGTTACAATGACATGTTGATTGGTGTTTTGAGTAAATTCAATAAATTCATACATGAATATTGCAATTCAAATATTTGAACAGACCAACGAGACGGAAGAGCTTATACAATGTCGTCATGTTGACGTCACATCTTTAAGCAACAAACAACTGTATAATTTTAATAAAGCGTTGTATTAACCAAACGTAAATTACATATATAAAAATGAACACTTAAATAACAAATATATAATCTCTAAGATATGTACGTCTTAAAGGCGCTGTAGCACGCCGTTCTTACTTTTAAGTGCTTCAACAAAAAGGTAAATAAGTGTTACCAATGGTTTAATAATACTCCTGAATGAATTAAAATAGTTCTAAAACGAATATACATGGTTCTTTAAAGCCATGCAAGTCCATTTCCCACGGAGAGGTCATTTAAAATGGTCACTCGAAGGCAGTTCAAGTGATCTCACCGATGTAGCGAAACATTGACACTCAAAGTAGGGTTTTAAATATGGTACAATGTTGGAATGGTCGACCATCTTGGTGTCTGAAATCTCAAAATTGCATGAGTCATACAAATCTACGGATAGCCATTTTCTACTGATACGGAGATGTTTTACCTTTAACATAACAAGATTGTGTATAAACTTTGAATAATAAATGGCAAATATGAGTAAACATAACATGCCGAACAATGTACATTCGTTTTGGAACTCTTTGTATTGACTGAGGGGTATTATTCAGCCGTTGATAACGATTGTTTACCTTTTTGTGAGATTACGTTATTTCAGTAAGAATGGCGTGATACAGCGCCTTTAAAAGACATAAAAAAACATCTAAATGTATGTAAAAGCGTACCAGTCAAGAGGGACGTAGCCAGTGATAAACATGTATTATTTTGAGCACAGGTCTCAAACAGGAAGACTGCCAACCCGAGTTTCCAGAGTTTGTTGAAGCAATCTACAATAAAAACAACTGTTTCCCCGTGAGACTTCTTTTATTGAGTTTTCTTCAGCAATAACATCTGGCAAACTGTTGCAAAAAACATTTTCCGTACTTACGTTTGACGCATTGTCCGGTTTTCAATCAGAAATCACTACTTTTACCTTCATATCGTCAATGTTCTTAGTTGTCTATCACCAGAATTGCAGTTTTCGGTAACAGTCAGTACCTCTCGATAAAATAACACCATTTTAACGTTTAGAATATGTGACCAAAAACAATACAATGGATGTACCTTCAAGAAATAAATCACACATTTGGGTAACGGGAGGAGAATTGGATACATATCCAATAACAGACAACGGCAAGTTTGTCATATTTTACGAGTGCTTCAAAGTTTATATTTGTCGAACATATAATCCATAAAATGTGACATACTATTAACCAGAAAAGGGTATTTATTTCAAAGTAATGTTGCAGTTAGATAGTGTTTTGATGTTGATAAATCAATTCACGTTAGATAATTGATTCACATGGTTAAGAGCCATATGTTTTGTAGACAGAACCTGTAACTTCTTTCAAACCACTATACCATGTTGAAAGTATCAACACATTTCGAACACCCAATTATTAATTAAAATGCATTGTGAAAGCTTATAATGTGGATATGAATGATGATATAATATTCATCAATTGCAAACTGGTAGACTATGTATATGATTATTCCGAGAAGCTTATCCATAAAAAATATTATTCATTTTTTATCATCTCATCTTCTAGAATGCCATCAAAGAAGTTAGAACCCTATTATCTAGTATCTTCTAGTGATTCAATTTCATTTGATAAAACAACATTTCTGTTTAACCTTTTTTTTTATTATTATGAGGATTAAACAAAAAAATCAAAACAATATTGTATTTTTAACTGATAAATTGTTACATGATTAATATACCTTTTCAAAACAATATTTCTCATTTTTGAGTTTACAGAAAACAATTAGAAAACTATTTGCGATTATTCATTTGAGAGCAATTACGCGTGCACCAAATCGAAAACATTTTATTTTGAAGCATAACAATCAACAGACAAAGCATATATCTTCTTCAATCTGATATCATCTTCCTATTTATAATACTTTTATGTCATATCAAGAAATACTTCATAAAGTGTTGTCTATGCAATTAATAAAATGTGGTAAAGACATTTATTTCATATTTTAAAACAACCAGTATTTAGATATTTAACACATTGTAGATACATTATATAGTTAGATATACAGTTTAGAAGCAAGCGACGTTAAAACAGTTTTTGTTAAGGTTATATTCATTCTGTTGATATCAATGATATCATTCGACATTTTAATGAAAATTTGTATTGGCTTTTAGTTACATCAGCTTTTCAAGCGAATAACTTTCGGGCAAAGGAGCATTAACATTTGACTCAAATTCTAAAAGTTGTTAGTTAGAATAATTTGGATCAAAACCAAGATGGTATGTTGTACATATGAAAATGTAAAAGTGTTTACCACACGAGTCGCTGCTAATCTCGAGTTACAAACTAACAGAGCCTAAAAGGGGAACCCCCTTAAGGGAGGTCTATGCGGGTTAATTAAAACGATCCACGATTAATTACCACCACAGCGTGCCGAGCCGGAAATCTCAATTAGCGTTCTCTCTACTCAGCGTAGTTTTGTCTGCGCAATCTTACGCGCTCTTAATCTTCTCGCGTCTGACCCCTCTCTCGCTTTACTCAACGGCGAAACGGAGTGTCTATAATTCGAGCTCGTAATAATAGCGTTATTTACCTTTTTGCGTTGTGTTCATAATAATAATAATAAGCCCATAATGAACCAAGTTTCAATGTGGATATAGTGATATACTGATATGAGCTTATATTTATTACAATGCAGACCATTTCCCTTTTCTATTATTGATATCAAACTGTGTATCGCAAAATATAAGAATTATATCAAATTGGTTCGCTTATCTGATATTTAACTACATTAAACCTATTTCACCCCAAGACATAAAAGGTTAGAGTAGCGCAAACTGACCGAAGCTTTGACACTGATCCGATTCAAATATTATGAAAGACTGTACAATAAATAGCCTAATAATCTTTAAAATGTCAATTTCAGCAAATAAAAATATTGGATATAAAGTATTTTACTCGATTTTACATAGATATTTCAGAAATGCTTTAGATTAACCCCCCAAAAAAACAATTAGGGTTGCGTATATCAGTTCGGACAAGATTGACCTTACTTCGGACCCTACAACCCAACTGTTCTGGCATGCGTCAGTGGTTTAAACTATTCACCAAACTGATTCTTTATATCCTTAAACACGTGGATAATAGTCCAGGAACAATAAATTATCCCTAGTTAAACTGCTTGAAGTAATTTGTCATTTAATGAGAGGATGCTTTCCTATTTAAATTCTTAGCAACTGCCGCATACTTTGTTAGAATAAATGACGTCGCAATCATTTTCGCAGGTATGCTGCTGCATAAACGATGTGAGCGCTAAACTTTTAATTAGTTAACTTAATGTTTTTTTGTTTTTTTTTATAATTTTATTTCTTTTTCAGATACATAGACATATATGAAATGTTCATAAGACAGCATTTTACAACATAAAATAGGTACAAATATTGAAAACAGAGCAACTGCAAGCTAACATTGCAAATTCAATTTAATAAAACGTAGAGTTCAAGTGTTTATGGACCTGGCATTTCCATACTTTCACCGAAGTTGCAGAGTGTCAATCTTTAAAGAGATTATGGCATACAGACCAGAATTTTGTGAACTTCGAATAGTTGCAATCTGAGTAACAGATGCGTTTATCAATTTCATAGACATTGTTTAAATCTTGTTTTATACTGTTAAATTGCGGTACAGTTTCCTTTAACTTTGATATGTATATATTATATTTGACTGTTGTTATAATAAGATTTAGAATCATATTTCGTGTTTCCGGATATCCTAGGCATATGTTTCGTTTTGAGAGGTTTAATATTGAATCTGTTTTCTGCTCTATCCATGTCCTTAGTCTATCCCAGATGTAGTTCACTTTCGGGCAATCATAGAAAATGTGCACTATAGTTTCTACAGATACTTTACAGAAAGTACATTTGTTTGTGTCTTTCAATTTCATTTTAAATAGAAGGTCGTTCAATGGAAGAATTCTGTGTAAGATCGAATATTGAAACCAAATTTGTTTTGTGCCGAGATGTGATGAAAAAGGTGTGTAATTTATTTCGGTCCATTCATTTTTAGCTATTGATTGATTTAAGTCCTTTTCCCACTTATGTTTATATTTATATGAGTTCCCACTGATAGAACTTTGAAGGGTATCATAGAAGAGCCTGCATCCTTTGGTTGGTTTTACGATATCTACGATGAAGTATGGCAGGATGGGATTGGTTAACTTATTTGATAACTCGAGATTGTTTGCCTTAAGGTAAGCTTTAATCGATTTTACTATACCGGCATATTCTAAAAAGTTTGTTTTACACGTGTAGACATTTTTTAAAGTTTCAAGATTTAGAAAATCACCTTTTTCATTCACGATATCATTTACAAATATTATGCCATGTTGTATGTAATGTTTATAACATATTTCTTGTTTGCCAATTGTTATATTTTCATTACACCAAATTGGTTGGGATAAAACATCATTGACATCATTAACCTTTGAACCTTTGTTACTGATAAAACATCCCCATGCTCTTAGCACATCGCGCCAGAATGGGTTAGTCCGCGGTGTGAGGATGTTATCTTCAATATACTTAGGGGATTTGAGGTAACAATGCTCAGATGTAGGGGCTACATTTTGAGTATATAAATGTTTTATTTTATTACCATTTTCTGCTTTGAAATTTCTTTTTATCCATGCTATTTTTTGTGCCAAAATTGTGTTTTTTATGTCTGGGACTCTTATTCCGCCGTCTTTGTACGATTGTGTAATTTCGTTTCGACTTATCTTATCTGGTTTGTTTCGCCAAATAAAGCTAAAGCATAAGGAGGTTAATTGTTTTATGATTTTATCACTTGGGTTTGGAAGAATTGAAAACAGGTGATTTAATTTTGGAAGAATCAGACTTTTTAAGACTGTATTTCTTCCTAGGGGAGTGAGATCTCTTCCTAACCATTGATTCATTGTAGTTTTAATCATCTTTAGTTTGTCCTTATAATTTCTTTCCACCATTTCGGCCAGGTTATGTGTAAAAGTTATGCCAAGGATAGTGAAATCTCGTTGATTCCAGTCTAGTTTATGATTTTTACAGAGGATGTTCTGCGAGTGTTTTGATGCTCCTATCCATATGACTTGGGTCTTGGTTGTATTTATTTTGAGACCAGAGAATGATGCGAATTCATTTAAGGTGTTAAGGGTATGCTGAAGACACTTTTCAGTTCCGTCAAGTACAAGAGAGGTATCATCTGCAAATTGTGATAGTAGGTATTCCGTATCGCCTATCTTTATTCCCTTTATGTTCTTATTATTTCGTAACATTATACTTAACACTTCGGCACAGATTATAAAAATGTAAGGAGATAGTGGGTCACCTTGCCTGCATCCTCTTGTAAGTTCAAAGAAATCAGATGAAAAGCCGTTCACTATAACACTAGATTGAATGTGTGTATAATACAATTCAATCCATCGTCGGATAGATGGACCGAAACCAAAATAAGTTAGCGTTTTTTGTATAAATAACCAATCAACTGAGTCAAATGCTTTTTCGAAATCTATTAATAGTAATAGACCGGGTATTTCCATACACTCGGCATAGTCAATGATGTCATAAATCATGCGAGTACATTCGCCGATATAGCGTTCTGACATAAAACCTTTTTGATCATCATTTATTATTGTGGGGAGTACTGTTTTTATTCTATTTGCGATTGTTGCAGATGCTATTTTATATGAAACATTTAGAAGGGAAATAGGTCTCCAGTTCTTAAGGAACTGCTTTGATTTACCTTTCTTTGGTACACATGTTATCAAACCTTGCTTTTGACTAACCGAAAGCTCTCCTTTTCGAAAGGCAGCATTGAGAGATCTTAACAAGGTGTCATTAAGGTCTGTCCAGAAAAATTTATAGAATTCGGCAGTGAACCCAGAAGGTCCGGGGCTTTTATTGTTTTTCATTTTCTTTAGAGCTGCGAGGACTTCGTCATACATTAGTTCGCCTTCAATATTATTCTTTTCAGTTTTGCTTAGTTTTGGGACAGAGCATTCTTTTAATAAATCATTTAGATCAATGTCACTACATGTTTGTTTTGTGTACAGATTTTGGTAGTAAGATTTCACTTCAGATATTATTTCCTTTGTTTTTGTTATCGTTTCTCCATTTTTTGCTTCTAACTTTGCGATAGTTTTATTTATATTATTTCTATTTTCAAGAGAGAGAAAATATTTTGTGGGTTTTTCACCCTTTTCCTTCCATTCAACTTTTGCTCTCATCATTATCCCTTCAGTTTTTATTTCATTTATCTTTTCTAATTTTAAATTTGATGATTTTAGTTGTTCTAATATTTCCGTTTTATCATCTAAGCTGTCATTTTCGTCGAGTTTGATATTTAATTCTGCTATTTGTTTTGTTAAGTCCTTTTCGTCTTTTTCTCTTTTTCGTTTTTTTTCTGATGAATATTTTATTGTATGTCCTCTGATCATCAGAAGAATCGTTTCAAATAGAAGTTGGTCATCGATCTTATATATTGGTTTATTTAACTCGTCGGTTCCGCTTTCGTATTGCTTTTTCGTGCTCCTGATTATTTCTTTAATATTGTCAACAAATGGTTTATCATGCAATAGGGAATTATTAAATTTCCAAAACCCTCGTCCTCGTTCGATTTCGGCTAACTTTAGAGTTACCCAATGTATAGAATGGTCGGATTTATAAGCGGAGTCTATGCCTGTGTTTGCAATAGAATGTTCGAGACTTTTTGAAAGAAGAAAGTAGTCAAGTCTAGCTTGTTTTATTGGTTTTGTTTGTCTCCAGGTGTATCTTTTTCGTGAAGGGTTTTGATACCGCCAAGGGTCTATCATGCTTTCTTCTTCAATATAGTCAAGTATAACCTCTCTTGCGTTTGGGTTGTTTACATGTTTATAGTTAAATTGATCTAAGTCGGGATTTTGTACAAGGTTCCAATCACCGCATATAGAATAGTGATCCGATTCAAAATCAGATATTAATGTTTTTAGTTTTTGATAAAACATAGGGCAGTCCGTGTTTGGTCCGTAGATGGTTATGAGGGTTAGTGTCGTATCGGTTAACTGTACTTTCAATGCTAAGTAGTTACCGGACTCGTCATCTTGTTTTCGACGAAGAACTTCAAAGTCTAATTTACCATCAAACATAACAGCTACACCTCGCGAGTTACTCTTATAAGAACTGAAATAACAGAGATTTAAACCCCATTCATTGTGTATGTCTTTTTCTAATTTTTCAGTAAAATGTGTATCTTGTAGACAGTAGATGTCAGCATGTTTTTGTTTCAAATTACGGAAAACATCAAGTCTTTTCTTTTTATTATTTAATCCTTGGCAATTTGTTGAGATAATTTTCAGAGTATCAGTCATTTGAGAAATGTGTTAACATACTTATTTGATAGTTGCAGTTGTCTGTGTGGGTCTTGTAATAATTTTGGTCCATGTATTTGTTTTGAGGGTGAATGTGCTTATAGTACATGACGATGTAGGGAATAATAATAACGTTTGGAGAGATTGAAGATTGAGGAGAACTGAAAAAGTGATGCATTGCTTTTATTTAAAAGAGCCTGTTCATGATAACTGTTTTGTGGGTGTCCGTTTAGTGTAAGACGGTAGCGTAATATATGCCCTACGTGCGAATGAGAAAAAACCGGGTCAGCACGTGCTGCATGCTGTGGCTGTGCAAGTGAGTACGGGTTGTTAATTTCAGTGGCTATGAGTTCGCAGTTGGATGTGCTTAGTAAGAGATGTGTTGCCGTTGTTGTGAGTAGATTTTAAAGTTTATTTGAAAGCATGTCCATACTATATAATGATTTTAGAATAAACGCTGCAACTTGTTTGAACTGTATGGGTATTTCATACCGCCAGTGATTTTTAAAATAATAAATTGCCTGATAATTTCCATATGCAACAGCATGAACAGTGGAACAGAAATACAAAACAATGAAAACATTAATTTTCACATTTCAGGGTATATATAAATGACTAAATGTACTCAATCTTTCTTTGTTCTAATAAATAAGATGGTTTGCTGCAGTGCGTTATAGCAAAGTTTTCATAATAGGGACAAACACCCCATTTTGTATTTGTTTTGTATTACTTTTTTGTAATTTCAGTATTGATCAGTTGCATTTTGAATTAATTTCATTTTTGATTGAATACATTTAAAACACACGCTTATCCATATTATACTGTAGTATATTTGCATTTATGACTAATCAATGTATATTTTTTAAGGATAAAAATAACAATACATAATTTCACTGATGGTGATATAAAGTATGGTTAGATATCAATGATCTAATAGCTGTATGCATTGTGTAACATATATTTTACATATGCATGTATTCTTCAACCTGCAAGCACATCTGTAATTTGAATACACAATTAATCCAGCAGCTGTATATAATGTCTATGTTTGTTCTGTACACATACCATGGTTATACACTTGAAAAATAAATGTATAAATGCATACAGACACATATATGTTCATACAATGTTATGCATTTCTGTACATGATAATGAGACATTCATGAAATTGCATAATGATATTTTTAAATTGTGATTTGTAACCCATAAGGCACACACACATACATATATACATACACACATACATACATACATACATACATACATATGCACATACATACATATATACACACACACACATACATACATACATACATACATACATACATACATACATGCATGCATGCACACATACATACATACATACATAGATACATACATACCCATGCATATATCAATATGCATATTTGATATAGATATAGTTTAATTCTTATAAGCAATTTTATAAGTAGACACACATATATGTATCATGCATGTACACTGTATTACAAATGGATGTAATTTAGGTGGTTTGGCTTTTGTTAACTTAATGTTGTTGTCATATGTGATAATGTAATATTTCTACATATTTCCATAATTTTTCCGCGGTCATTTAAAACTTTACAAGTGGTTACAAAGAAAATGTAATAGTGTCCAAATTTCTTTCATGAAACCGTTAATTGAACCTCACGTAATTGCTAGTTTTGATAAAACAAGAATATATCAAACTATCATTGTAACATGATTTCAGTGTATCCTTGATTCTGATTGGTTGATTTGCCTATGTTGAATGACAATGAATACCCGCAAAATACTTGGGGCGAATCACCGCGAACATATACATCATGTTCACAAGATTCGGCCCGACTCAAAATTTAATTTTTCTATTTCTCTTAGTATGTGCTCCTTACTCAAATTTGACAGGCGGCATTGTCATTTTCCAACTTGTGTATAGCAGTATATGTCACAAATAACTCTCAAAATTAATTAGTTTCAAGTAACTAAAATGTTTTCAACTAGTAAGATTTGTCCAAGTTTGACGCCTTCTTCCATGCGGCCGAATGACGTTGCCATGGCATGACGTCATAGTGATCAACCGTTTTGACGTCACAATGCTAGCGTCATTGTCACAATGGGTTAGGGCAAGTTTAAGATTTATGTTCCTAGGTCTTTTACTGTGTTGATGTCGTAGATAAATGTTTATCGCCATCTAAAAGGATACGTGAATATTATGAAGTGACCATGATTGAGTGACACTGTTTGATCTTATGTGTACATTGTTGCTAATGTACATATTACGCCGTGTATTTACATTTGTTTTTACCTGACCACACCTCTTACAAAAATGGAACATTCGCAAAGACCTTTCCACTCAGAGATAGGTACGCAAAAAGAGAGTTCGTTTTAAAACGCCTGATAACTAAGGGTCATGTTACAATATCGATAAATAGTTGCGTTTGTAAAATTTCCGGGATTCATTGCTATTCAACACCCGCAAATTTCAGCGTTTAAAACCTCCGGCTAACGCCGTCGGTTTTAAACTAAATTTGCGGGTGTTGAATAGCAATGAATCCCGGAAATTTTACAAACGCAACTATTTATCTTATAAATAATTCATAACAAGAAAATACAAATAAAACATATTAAAAAGGAACCTTTGGAAACAAACAGATTGCATTTATTGCAGATATTTGTATAGCGTCAGCTGGAGTTGAAAAGTCTCCGAAGTTCGGCCGACTTCTACAGCTGGTGACTTCTGTCAGTTTCCCTATGCGTAACTTATAAAAAATCAAATATTTTAAAATGTGGTTGAAATGAAAATATCACCAAAAGACTTCATTACAGGAACATAGCAATGCTAATTGAATGCTAATTGAAAGGTATCTGGCTCAGTGTAATCCATGATGTGATCATAATCTGCGACGTTACATAATTGTGGTATTTGGTAGTGTCAGTGGAGACGACAACCGCAGGTGTCTGCCAATATACAGGAAATGCTGCTGACATAACAGACAATGTGTATTGAACAATGTTATTTGTACATAGACTCAAGTAGAACCCTGGGGATGAAACTTCAAAGCATTATATGTAAGCTTTCTATTGCCGAACCGCATTGCAATTGTCTCCAGTCTGGCTAGACAATGTGTGGATTGCAAAGTTTCTCTGCACGTTGTATACACTAATGACTTGATAGATGACACACGACCTGCATGTCAATATATTGTACATTTAATTTGTTATAAGAAGGTTAATGTGAACAGCACTAACAATTCAATGACTGTTTAACAATACATTTATAAAACATGTATTCAACATTGTCGGGATAATCTATGTCAAAACAAATTTGTATATTTATTGACATTGACAGAGTATATTTATATGTCCAAGATGGGGTTTATATTTTCAGGATTAAAACATCACTATCAATAAATATATCACTATGGAATAATTTCAAAATGCCACTGTTTTTGTCCAGTATGTATGATGTACATTCACAGAGACTGAGTGACATGAACAATTCTGGGTTTTTTTTAATTACAATATTGAAGTTGTTACCTACAAAAATTGTTTAACATGTTTTATGAGTTATAATACATCTTTTACATATATTTAACTACAATGGATTCTTAAATGAAATATCTGTCATTCCTTACGAAAATAGTTTTGCTTTATGAAGAATACCAAATGAATTAATAGTAATACATGTTAGCATTTTCTTATTGTAATCGTTTCACACCTTCTAACCAGCCCGAGTCTATGGACACGGACCATCCATCCCCCCCTAACCAAACTATCCCCCCTTCCGTGTGCCCCTCCCCCACACCCCTCTTCCGCCCACTCAAAACCTGCATGAAAACCTTCCCCAATTAACAACTCAACCCCCTCTTGCTCCCCCCAATACCTCCTCCCAACCCCTCTATTATAACCTATTCAACACCCTCCAAGACCCCATCTCCCCTCCTCCCTCCCCCAAAACCCGCACCAAAAAACCCCGCTCCCCATCCTTCCGCACCTCCAAAAACCCCAAACCAAGGCCCTCACTCTCCTCAAAATCCAACCTCTCCATCCTGGCAATCATCATCTACACCTTCACCACCCCAAAAGTAACCCCCACTAAAATCCTTAAAAAGGCCCAAAAACTAAACTTAATCTCCCCCTCATCCTCAATCCAAACCCTAAACATCCTTATAAATAAACTTAACTAAATTAAAATCCAACAACCCCATATCATTCATTTCCCTAAACCAACCATGCAGCACAAAATAAATACAATTCTTAATTTTCCTTACTTCTTATTCCTATTTTTTACATTCATGCAAATTATCCAATGGAATGCTAATGGCCTTTCGGCACACGGCCATGAGCTTAAAGCTAAAATTAAACTCAACCAACTTAACCCCCACGTAATTACCATTCAGGAAACCCATTTCGGCCCTAGGACTAAATTTAATATTCCAGGATATAAACTGCATAGGCTAGACCGGCCCAAAACCAATCCCGGTCGCTCTTTTGGAGGCCTTGCTATTTTTATCCAGGAACATCTAAACCATTCACTTTTAACCTAAAATTAAATTCATTAGAGGCGCATGCCATAACCATTAAGCACCAAAACGATAGGGTTAATATATATAATATATATAATAAACCTAAACTACCATTCAAATTAGAGGACCTTCATGTCCTACAAAATTCAGCCCCCGGTCGTTCCATGTACTTGGGCGATTTCAATAGCCACCACCCAAACTGGGGAGTAAACGATAAGGTCGATTCCAACGGCAAACTAATTGCTGATTGGGTCATAAACAACAATTTTGTAATCCATAACACTAACATACCAACTAGGTTCGATAGCTACAGGGACACTATGTCCGCTATCGATTTAACAATCACCACCCCGGACATCGCTAGCAATACCGAGTGGCAGGTATACGATGATTCCTGGGGTAGTGATCATTTTCCCATTCTTATCACCCTTAATAACTTTCTTCCATCAAATAACTCAAACATTGAAAATTGCCCCCAAAACCCTAAATTTCATTACAACAAGGCTGACTGGGATAAATTCAATGCACTGTGCAACCAAATCAACCCAGCAGACCTTGAAAATAAAGACCCCGAAACCTTTTCCAATAACTTCACTAATGCTATCATAAATGCTGCCAAACAATCCATCCCCTTCTCCGCCCCAAAAATCTCTAAACCTACAGTTCCCTGGTGGACTGAGGAAATTAGAGTTGCTCGCAAACAGCGTAAAGCGGCCTTTAAGAAGGCAAAGCGCAACACTTCAAAATTACCTTTTGCTAGGCAATTAAAAAATAAAGTAACCTCTCTCATAAAACAAACCAAAATACAACACTGGGGAAAAATCTGCGAGGAGTTGAATGGCAGGGCCAATTCCAAAGAAATTGGAATAAACTCCAAGTCATACGTGGCGGCAAACGCAGGGGCAAAATCCTACCTATAAATAATCTCCAAAAACCTAAAGATAAAGCTAACGCAATTGCATCAGACTTTGCTACAGCAAGCAGCAATAGTAATAACTCTCCGGAGTTCTTACAACACAAACATAACACCGCAAGCACCGCAAAACAACCAACAGACAACAAACCAATCAACAAAGCATTCACTATGGAGGAGCTTCACTTTGTATTAAATAATAGGAAAAAGGGAACAGCCCCAGGGCTAGACCTAACTTCCTACCAAATAATTAAGAAGCTACCCCCCTCCACCCTTAATATTCTCCTAAATCTCTACAACACCATTTGGCAACAGGGCAAGCTTCCAACCAACTGGAAGGAAGCTTTAGTAATCCCAATTCCTAAACCAAATAAACCCTCCGGGGACCCCAATTCCTATAGGCCCATCTCCCTAACCTCAAACCTCTGTAAAGTAATGGAATCGATGGTAAAACATCGCCTCCAATCTCACCTAAACACCAATCCCTTAAACAACGACCAGAGTGGCTTCACTCCAGGTCGTTCTACCTTAAACAATCTTGCTCGTCTAGAGCAAGATATTAAAATAGGCCAAAACAAAAAGCACTATACACTCGCAATCTTCCTGGATTTTTCCAAAGCTTTTGATATGGTGTGGCATAACGGCCTCATCCAAAAATTAACTAAAAAAGGCCTTTCGGGCAACATAATTAATTACATCCAGGATTTACTACACAATAGGCAAATAACTGTCGGGGTCGAAAACCAAACATCTGAAAAATTTCTTTTGGAAAATGGCACCCCACAAGGCAGCATCATTAGCCCCACTTTATTCAATATCATGGTGGATGACCTTTTCGAGGGCATCTCACCAAAAGTAAACACCTCAAAATTTGCAGACGACGGTGCCCTATGGGCACGTTGTAACAACATCCATACTTCTACCACCTTACTCCAATCCGCACTAAATAAAGTCGACCAATGGGCCGACAAATGGGGCTTTAAATTAAATGCGGAAAAAACTATAGGGGTAGTATTTAAACATAAAAATTTGCGCCCTATCTCCCCCAATCTTTACCTAAAAAATAACAAAATAAACTTCCAAAAACAAACAAAATTTCTAGGGCTAATCTTTGACGAGCATCTCACCTGGGAAGCTCATGTCAAAGACCTTAAACTTAGATGCTCGAAAGACCTTAATGTCATGAGAGCAATCTCCGGCACAGGCTGGGGAGCAAATAGGCAAACCTTACTCCAACTTTATACCTCCCTAATACGGTCCAAATTGGACTACGGCGCTCCTATCTACAATTCCCTAAAACCTACTCTTATCAACACCCTTAATTCTATCCAATATCAGGCATTAAAATTAGCCACTCGTACTCAAAAGGGTACCTCACTCGAAGCACTCCAAGCCCTTACTGGTGAAATTCCCCTCGCAACGAAACGGGACCAACTCACCTTAAACTTCTGGGCTGGAACTTCGGAGGACCCTCTTATAAGGGATATGCTAAGCACCATACCCTCTAAATTCTTTAAAGCTTTATTCAATAAATACCCACTCCGCGCACCCGTCTCTCATCGCGTAAATTCTCTTATATCTCAAGCTGAGATGGGCCATATTAAACTCCCCACAAATTGTACGGTGCTTCACCCTATCCCCCCACTTCCGGCTCCCAAAATAAATCTCCATCTCAGCAAAATAACTTCTAAACAAAACCATAAACTCGCGCAAACAACCGCACTTCACTACATACAGGAACACTGGTCCGACTGGTGTCACATTTACACAGACGGGTCCAAGGACCCGGAAGCACGCACAACAGGTGTAGGCATACATTTCCAACATCCACAACCTTCTTCATACTCCAATAGGCTACCCAATGACCAATCGGTCTACACTGCTGAGCTAATGGCCATCGCAATTGCCTTAAGCCATCAAAATTTAAAAAAACAGGACAAAATTCTCATCCTTTCGGACTCACTCAGTGCTTTAGAAGCACTCAAAAACAAATCTACCAAAAACCGTCCTGGTTTAATTTCCAAAATTCTTCATACAATCCAAACTCTTAACAATCAGGGCAAGGCAGTAAAACTCCCATGGGTACCAGCCCATGTCGGAATATTTGGCAACGAAAAAGCCGACAAAGCAGCAAAGGAGGGCCTTAAACTTCCAAATTCACTTCCTTTTTACCATTCGAAACAAGAGGCAAAAAGCCTTTCCAAATCTTATGTAAAGCAGGCATGGCATAAGCAATATTCAAACTCCACAAATGCTCACCATACCAAACAAATTCTCCCTAAACCACTAGGCAAACACAAAATGTACTCCAAATACAAAAATATTGATAGGGCAATATTTAAGCTCCAAACGGGGCATACTAAACTAAATTCCCATCTCCATAAAATCAAACTAAAAGCTTCACCCACATGCCCACACTGCCTGCAAGCAGAAACAATCCACCACATTCTCACAGAATGCCCACAGTATGCGGCCTTCCGCCAAATACTCAAACTAACTCTAAGGGCCAACAACATCCCACCAGAAAACATTAATTTTATATTAAATCCAAACAATAACCAAAATACCTTCCAAGCATTAGGCACTTATCTCAAAGATTCGGACCTCCTGGCCCGAATCTAATAACATAAACAAACTCAATTCCAAACTGAACAACTCATACCTCCCCCCCCCCCCCCCCCCCCCGCGCCCCCCACCCCGGCTTAACATAAACTAGGCTATTCCAAATTTCAAAATTTCAAAATTTTCCTCTTCTCTACCATGGCATCCAAATTATCCAATTTCGGAAACCTTTCGAAACTTTATTAAAGGCCCTAGTGGCCCGAGTGGGAAATCAGCTCTGCTGGAAACCGCTCGTAAAATCTCAAAAGAAGAAGACGTACATCTAGAAATGACCAGTGTTTTGTACAGTTCGAATCTTCTAACGTGGACATAAGGTAGATATTGAACTTGATGATAAAAGAATCCTTTCTTTAATACCTTCTCTTGTAGTAATGGTCCCTGTAGTAATGATATTTGTTTGAAAGTTTGTCAAGACGGTGTGAGTTGAACTTAGGACTCACTGAGTTTGACATGATTGTTGATTGTCACTGTTAGCGTTATTTCTTCGTTATGAGGTTTTGATCGCATTTGACATTTCTATAAATGTAACTTGGCAGCACTACATGACAACTCTAAAGTTTCAGGAAGGTTATTCACTATTTTCATATTACAATAGGTCGATGATTTGTCAAATGTTTCCGTGTCCGGAATGCAATGCATTGTGGGTAATGTGAGGGCGCTCTTAGATCGGAACAAGGGAAGCTCTATACTTGAGAGAGGGAGACTGCGTCAAACGCAGATATTTTGTCTTTTATATCAATTTAGCGTTATTGTGATGCAATATTTCCGATTAGTCATTATGACAAATTGTCAAATAAAACATGTCAGAGGTCAGTGTTGTTTTATCCCTCATGTTTGTATTTTACAACCTCATGTATTCCCATTCAGGATTTATATCCTCATTGTAAAACCATTTAATAGGATAAGTGACAGATTACAGTGTATATGATCGGATGGTATAGTCTAACTCAGTTTTAAAGAAAAAATACAACAGGAGCATGTACATAATACTTGAATAATAAACTATATTTAAATTAATTTAAGTGTGTTAAGTAAGTTACCCATAACATAATTGAGTAGTATTTTGAATAGTAAATATTGAACAAGTTTATAAACCTATAAGGAACCTATAACAGCTAAGGATAAATGAAATTCATCCTCAACATCTGCAAAAATACAAACTTGAATACTCTGTCATTAACATTTATTTATTTTAATCTGCCTGTTTCTATTCCTAATTATGTGAAGATAATTTAAATTTTGTGATGTATCGAGTTTGTATGCATTTGCGGAGATAGAATTGTAATCAGTAACTATCGATGAGTTATCATGAAAGTGAAAGCTATCGATGAAAGTAATTATAAAGGAAAGCTAACTGTATAAAAAAAACCTGACAAGCCTGGTCAAAGATTCGCTGTTTCATAAACGGTAATAAGCTAGGGTGCAGATCCCGATGTTTAGAAACCTGATACTTGTTATCATACTTTAACCTGATAAGCCCAATTGTGTACATTGTATTTTCCAACATTATCATATAAATATTCACAACAAACAGGCAGAATACAATTATCCGTGACTAACAACTTACTCCAATGTAAAATACTATTGAACTATACTATACTATTCTTTTGTTATAATATTTAAATTGAATGCGACCGAGTTCAGCATCCACCAGAGTCAAATGAAGGGATCTAGTATTAAAATTCACACTTAACGCCGCCTTCTGCCCCTGATCAGACAATTGTTTTCCATCAGCACTAAATATTATATCAAAATTAAAGACTTCAATTCAATTAATTTATTTCGGTTTTGCAGGCCATTGGCCAATGTATAATCAGAATACAATATACAAATATGAGAATAGCTATAGCTAACTATACAAAATAAACTATCGTTACAATATTAGATATGACCTAATAATAATACCTCCTTTATATACTTGGAGCAGTTAGAAAGTGAGTGACAGCTTATAATATTTAGTTTACATGTTACCCTGCCTACAAGATAGGACAACCAGCACACTTCTAGATCCAATTATAGTCAGTGATGAAGTTAACATTGTAGAAAGTGGTGTTGTAGAGGTCATATTGTCCAAAAAGTAAGTTGTAACTACATGTCCAATAATTGGAGGGGTAATCTTGTCCAATAGGCAAGTGGTTTCTATATGTCCAATAAATATAGAGGTCATATTGTCCAAAAAGTAAGTTGTAACTACATGTCCAATAATTGGAGGGGTAATCTTGTCCAATAGGTAAGTGGTTACTATGTGTCCAATACATATAGAGGTAATCTTGTCCAAATAGGCATGTGGTAACTTCATGTCCAATAATTGGAGAGGTAATCTTGTCCAGTATACAAGTGGTAACTACATGTCCAGTAAGTGGAGAGCTAATCTTGTCCAATAGGCAAGTGGCATCTACAGGTTACTTATACATATAACTACTAGTAGAATACTAATGAAGAGACTATGACAGTAAAAAAATGTGTATCTGGTATTGTATTTACCATTATTATCAGTGAAATCTATTTTGCCAGTTTTGATAGTAGTATCTACCTGTTTAACGTCTTGTTCTTTGTTTTTTACTCGGAGGGGTAACGATCAAACAATGAAATAAGTCATCAGTTTCTTGCCTGTACACCTCTATCTAAAGTTAACAACTTCTGTTCTCTGAGAAAGAAGTGATTAGTAGGTTATTTTATGTGTTCATCACTTTTCAAGGCTTTGGCGTTCACTTTAGTATTCCTTCCATGTTTTGAAACAATTTATGCTCTAGTAAACACGGAGTATTATTGTCCATGAGGGTTATCATTATGGCATAACCAGTTTGGACAATTAGCCCTTCAACGTCAAATGTTTGCACTCTTTTTTTTTAATGTCCAGTTTAAGAGTTAATTAAACTCATAAAAAGATTACCTCCTGAACACGAGATGTTGGTCCGTCCGTCCGTCCGTCCGTAAACTTTTTGCTTTTTCGACTTCTTCTCCAGAACCACTGGGTCTAGGTAGCTGAAATTTTGTAAACAGACTCCTTGGGCAATGGGGATTCTAAATTGTAGATTTGGTGATCCAGTGACCCCAAATAGGGCCTCACAGGCCATAACCTAAAAACCTATTTTCATCTTCTTCTCCAGAACGAAAAGACCTAGAAGACTGAAATGTTGTGTACAGACTCTTTAGCCAATGGAGATTCTAAATTGTAGTTTGGTGACCCTGTGACCCCAAATAAGGGCCTCACAGGCCATGACCTAAAATTCTATTTTCTTCTTCTTCTCCAGAACGAAAAGACCTAGGAGGCTGTCATGTTGTGTAAAGAGTCTTCAACCAATAGAGATTCTAAATTGTAGATTTGAATTGGTGACCCTGTGGTCCCAAAGAAGGGCCTCACAGGCCATTACCTAAAATCCTGTTTTCATCAGTTTCTCCGAAACAAAAAGACCTAGAAGGCTGTAATATTGTGTGCAAACTCTTTAGCCAATGGGGATTCTAACTTGTAAATTTGGTGACCCTGTGACCCCAAATATGGGCCACAGCCTAAAAAAATCTTTGAAATTGAATTTTGAACTGATATTTTATGTGCACTTCAATCAAATTTTCCCTAATAAAATACCTGAGAAAGAGTCATCTCATCTTTTAGATATGTGAGTCCTAACTTGGGTTTGAGAAATGCAGAATTGAGAAAAAAAGTAACTTTGCAGTTAATCTTATTCAGTAGGAATGTAAAATATATGTCGACTTAAGATTACAATCTACATTGTGGACATGTTTCTCAAATTGATGTAATCAATGTGAAATGAGAATTATTGAATAGCCTATGAACGGAATAATCTGACAAGCCAAAAAGGAATAAATTGAAGAGGAGCTAAGAATTCTTTTATTTTACATGAGATATGTGAACTGCATATGACTGGTGATGACATGATAAGATAAGACTATTTTCATTTTCTTCTCCAGAACAAAAATACCTTGAAGGCTGTCATGTTGTGTAAAGTGTCTTTAGCCAATGGAGATTCTAAATTGTAGATTTGGTGACCCTGTGGCCCCAAATAAGGGCCTCACAGGTCATTACCTAAAATCCTGTTTTCATCTTTTTCTCCGGAACAAAAAGATCTAGAAGGCTGTAATATTGTATGCAAACTCTTTAGCCAATGGGGATTCTAACTTGTAAATTTGGTGATCCTGTGACCCCAAATATGGGCCACAGCCTAAAAAAGCCCTTTGAAATAGAATTTTGAACTGATATTTTATGGCACTTCAATCAAATTTTCCCTAATAAACAAAACATAAAAATCTATTTTCATCTTCTTCTCCAGAACAAATTAGAAGGAATATTGCTTCCAGAACCAATGACTCCACAGAGCTGAAATTTTATGTGCAGACTCCTTGACCAATGGGGATTCTAAATTGCATGACCCCATGACCCCAAATGGGGTCACAGGGGTCACATCCTTAAAAACCTATTTTCATCTTCTTCTTCAGTTCCAAAAGGTCTAGAGAGCTGAAAAGTTGTGTGCAGACTCCTTGACCAATGGTAATTCTAAATTGTAGATTTCGTGACCCCATGACCCCAAATGGGGTCACAGGGGTCACATCCTTAAAAACCTATTTTCATCTTCTTCTCCAGTTCCAAAAGGTCTAGAGAGCTGAAAAGTTGTGTGCAGACTCCTTGGCCAATGGGGATTCTAAATTGTAGATTATGTGACCCCGTGACCCCAAATTGGGTCACCGGGGTCACATCCTTAAAAACTTATTTTCATCTTCTTCTCCAGTTCCAAAAGGTCTAAAGAGCTGAAAAATTGTGTGCAGACTCCTTGGCCATTGGGGATTCTAAATTGTAGATTTCTTGACCCTGTGACACCAAATGGGGTCACCGGGGTCACATCCTTAAAAAACCTATTTTCATCTTCCTTTTCCAGTTCCAAAAGATCTAGAGAGCTGAAAAGTTTTGTGCAGACTTCTTGGCCAATGGGGATTCTAAATTGTAGATTATGTGACCCCGTGACCCCAAATGGGGTCACAGGTGTCACATCCTTAAAAACCTATTTTCATCTTCTTCTCCAGTTTCAAAAGGTCTAGAGAGCTGAAAAGTTGTGTGTAGACTCCTTGGCCAATGGGGATTCTAAATTGTAGATTATGTGACCCCGTGACCCCAAATGGGGTCACAGTGGTCATGATCTAAGAACCTATCTTTTGCTTGTAAACAATAACTTAAATAACTTAAATATTCAACTTTAGATAGTAAATCAATGAAATCCTGATGAGCTACAGAGCCCATTGCTCTATTTTTTATGTGTACATCGTCAGAGTCAATGAACACGAAATATGCACACTTGAACCTTTTGTCATCAAATAAAAACAGAAGGTTTGTGTGTGTACGTCATTGAAATATGTTTAATCCGACCTTAAACACGTGCCTATCAGTGAACCAAACCGGCCGCCATTTCAAGCTTTCGACAATCAGCGCCTCTGGCGGCGGCTGCGGTCGCTACCTGTGGCCGGTGATGTGGACTTACAAGTCTACAATTCGTTTGAATTGACGAACGATGGTGATGATAAGAGACTTGATAGAGTTAAACAGAAAGTTCAACAGTACTGTGAACCGAAAAAGAACTTAACAAAATAAATGCATGCTTTCTTTACGAGATCAGATAAATCAGGGGAAACTATTGACCAATACGTTTCTGATTTGAAAAATAAGGCCAAAAGCTGTGAATTTTGAACTTTGACTGAAAGTTTGATAAAAAACAGAATTGTTTGTGGTGTAAGCAATGATCGCATGAGAATGAGACTTTTGAGAGAACCAGACTTAGATTTAGGTCGAACTGTTGACTTGTGTAGAGTCAGTGAGGCTAGTGCTCAGCAAATTAAAGTGTTGAATGAAGAAACAAGTGAACAGAAGAACATCCATGCAATCAACAAACATTCCAGGAATCAAATTCAAGTAGAGACACTCAACCCAAATGTCGGCAACAGTATCCCCAGTGTCGTGCATGTGGGTACAATCACAAGAAAGATAGATGTCCGGCAGTTGGTCAAACTTGTGATAAACGTGGAGGAAAACATTATTTTACAAAGATGTTCAAAACCAGACTTACTAAATCTGACAGGAGAGATCAGCAGCATCGACGAGGACAGAAGTCAGTCCATACTTTTGAACATACTGATGCAGAATGTGATGAGTTTCAGGACTTGTTCATTGGAATGGTAGAAACAGACAGTGATGACGATGATGATGATTGGATGGAAAATGTGAACATTCATGGGAATAGTGTAATGTGGTTTGCAAGCAAGTGCTAGACAGTCTGAATTTAGGGTAATACACTCTGCAACAGTCACTTGCCAGACTTATCTCTTCACGGGATAAAATCACAACACTTGGACAGATAGAACTTCCATGTAAAGTGGGGAAGAATAATACAGTTCACAATGTGTCCTTTCAAGTAGTGAAAGAAGAACGACCAAGTTTATTGGGTAAACGAACTTGCTCAAAACTTAACTTTGTGCGACGTGTGAACTTGGTTGAACAACCAGCGCTTGATGAACCTGTTAAGAGTGAGCGCAATGTTCTGGGAGAATTTCCAGAATTATTCAGTGGTCTAGGATGTATGCCAGGAGAGCATCATATTGAAGTCGACCCTGAAGTTACACCGGTGGTACATCCACCCAGAAAGGTACCTGCTGCACTTGTGAATCAAGTTAAATCAGAACTGAATAGAATGGAGAAAATAGGTGTGAGATGGGTAAACAGCATGGTCACTGTTGTAAAGCCCCACAAGATCCGCATTTGTAAAGACCTCAATAAAGCAGTGATGCGAGAACACTATCCAATTAGGACTGTGGAAGAAATCATGGCAAGACTACCAGGTGCGACTGTGTTTACCGTCTTGGATGCAGAAGCAAGTTTCTGGCAAATAAGACTTGATGAAGATAGTTCTAAATTGTGCACATTCAATACACCTTTTGGACATTACCGGTTTACACGATTGCCCTTTGGTGTGAAATCCGCGCCTGAAGTTTTTCAAAGGGCCATGTCACAGATGTTAGAAGGACTCGAAGATGCAGAATGCATAGTGGATGACGTGTTAGTCAGGGGTAAGACTGTCCCTGAGCATGATGACTTACTGATAGCAGTTCTGAAGAGACTGTCAGAGAAAGGTGTTACACTGAACAAGTCAAAGTATAAACTCCAAATGACTGAAGTGTCATATGTGGGTCATCTACTCACGAAGGACGGAGTCAAACCTGACCCTGGAAAAGTCCAAGCGATTTGTGATATGCCTGAACCCAAGAACAAGCAAGACTTGATGAGATTTTTGGGCATGATTCAGTATTTGGGAAAATTCATATCCAACTTGTCGAAGGAGACTGCAGTGTTGAGAGAACTGTTAGGCCATGACATCGAGTGGTACTGAGTCACACAAACTCTGTTTTCAGAAACTGAAGATCCGGGTGACTGAAGTCCCCATACTTCAGTACTATGACGTCAATCAACCAGTGACGTTGTCAGTGGACGCAAGTTCGGAGGGCTTAGGTGCTATGTTGTCTCAAGATGACAAACCAGTGGCTTTTGCATCCAGATCACTCACTGAAACGCAAAAGAATTATGCACAAATTGAAAAAGAAATGCTAGGAATTCTTCACGGCTGGAAAAAGTTCCATCAATATATCTACAGAAAATCAGTGAGAGTAGAAACAGACCATAAGCTGCTTTATGTAAAGCACCCTCTCGTTTACAACGAATGTTGTTACGCTTGCAAAATTATGACCTTCATGTGTCATACAAACCTGGAAAAGAACTTATCGTTCCTGATACTTTGAATAGAGCATTTCTACCAGCAAGGATGACTGGTATGAAGAGACTGACTATGAAGTGAACTTCATGCCATGCTTCCTATGACCCCTGAAAAGGTGAAAGAATTCCAGGATGCTACTACAAGTGAGTTGCAGCAGCTGAAATCGGTTGTGCTATCTGGATGGCCAGATGACCGACAAGATGTTCCTGTGTTAGCAAGAGACTTTTGAAACATTAGTGATGAGATTACAACAGTTGATGGGCTATCGTTCAAAGGAATGAAGCTAATTGTTCCACAACAATTACAAAAATAAATGCTTCACAGAGTCCATGTGTCGCATTTAGGCATGTGAAATGTCAGCCGAGGGCCAAAGACATTCTTTCCTGGATTGGAATGCACAAACAGATTGAAGAATTCATTACAAAGTGTCCTGTGTGTAATGAAAACGAGAGATCAAATCCAAAACAGCCTTTACAACGTCATGCTATTCCACCAACAGGCACTACAGAGTTAGCTCCCCTTACTAAAGGAGATATGGTGAGAATCCGAGAAGGCAACAAGTGGAATCCTGCCACAGTTACTGCACTTGACCAGTGTCCGAGGTCATATGTGGTCATATATGTAGGAATCGTAGGCATCTCAGACCTACCCAAGAGACATTCAGTCCCATTGTACAACCATTGGAGCATATCGCTGACATTGCTCCCCAATCTCAAACAACAGTTGAACAATCCGACAACACTGAGAAAACCAGCGATGTTAACGCTGATGTCCACACTTCGAGATCAGGCATAGTGTTTAGAGTCCCCTTCAGATACCAGGACCGAACTGAATTTCAAGAATGACTCTAAATCCAAAAAGACAGTGATTCTTTTGATTAAGTTCATATTTCAAGAAAGGCTCTAATTGTTTATTCTTTTTCAGAAGGGATCCTCCTTGGGGTACTTATTGCATAAAATCCTAGAGTTTAGATATATGACAGGTTGTAACTATATTTTCCACATAAAATTAGTTAAAAAACTAAAAAAACGTACTTTGGGTCACCCCTTTCCAGCCTCACCCCTTACGGTTGTCATGCAACCAAGGACGGTAACTCTAACCTCACCACTTTCCAATCTGTCATTCTAGTTGACTGGTCGCACGAAGTTTTTTGCTCTCAAAGTTTCTGAGTTACGTCTTCCGATCTTGAAGAAAATGGCCCAAAAGCAATCTGTATGTGTGGTAACTTCTATCTTTTTACAGTAGGGTCGAATGGCTTCACGGTTTTAGTCGTAGATTTCGTGTATTTGTAACTTACTTTCGCCGCACATGGCGGGAAAGTCGACCCAAGATGGCGGCCATTTTTTCTCGATCGATGTTTTTGATCGTGGAATTTGGTTAGATCTTGGCTTTCCACGTTTATATATATATATTTTGGGGTTTGATATTCGATTTCTGTAAGTATTTCGAATAGCCCACTGGCCTGCATGCAATTTAGAAAATTACATGTTCTTTTTCTTCAAGTGATGTTTAGGGGTGTGGCCATGTTTGTTTACATATGTACAACTTCGCATTTGCCATTCGCCTCTGCTATTGTTTTTTACATGCATGTTACAAAACAATTACATCTCATTCCCCCATGTATTTGTATATATATTCTTTAAGAAACTATATATATACGCATGTTGCAAGGATCGGTCTTGAATGGCTATTTTGTTTCTAGCCTTTCAAGCCGTGTTCCCTGTGTAATGGACCTGTGTCCATAACGGACGGGCACGACGAGTGCTTGTGCTGTCTCGCCCAGGATTTCCATCACCCTGTAAAGTGTGATATCTGCCAGGCCTTCACCCCGAAGGCCAGGGCCAGACGGGATGCTGACCTGAAGTTTTTCGCTAGTGCCTTGATGCAGAACCAGGACATCGCTACCCTCGACCCTCCATCTAAGGCTAAAAAGTTAGCCAAAGCGGCTAAGCTGAGTGGTAAGACTAAGGGTAAAGGTAAGGCTTCGGCCTCCGCGACCGTGTCCTCGATCAAGTCGGTCCTCGATGATTCTTCATCCGAGGCCGACTCAGTTGGGGACCAGCCGGGGGCCTCAGCCGGGGAATCTACCCACCCTCCCTACCCATCAACATCTAGAGCAAGGCTGCGATAGAGCTAGTGCCTGTGGGCCAGGAAGAGAGCGAATTATATTCCACATACTTCCTGGTGACCAAGAAGGGCGGAGGGTTCAGACCTATCCTAAATCTAAAGATCATGAACAAACTCATAGAGGTACCATCGTTTAAGATGGAGACTCTAAGATCTGTGATTTCGTCAGTGCAGGTCGGGGAGTGGCTATCCTCCATAGACCTCAAAGACGCTTACCTTCACGTACCGATGCACCCAGACTTCAAGAAGTTTCTGCTGTTTGCATTCGACGGGAAGTGTTATCAGTTCAGGGTGTTACCCTTCGGAATCTCCACGGCTCCGAGGGTATTCACCAAGCTCATGCTGGTAGCTGCTCAGGTAGCCAGGTCTCAGGGCAGGTGCTGTCATCCCTACCTGGACGACTGGCTCCTCAGAGCGCTGTCTCAGCTGCAGAACCACGAGTCCACCCAGGCCATACTGCACACGTTGGTCTCGCTGGGTTGGATCGTGAATCTCAAAAAGTCGGAGCTAGCCCCATCACGGGACTTAGTCTTCCTGGGCTCCAGGTTCCGGACGGAGCCGGGGATCGTATCCCTGGCCCCAGACCGGGTCCCGAAGATCCTCGGGGCTGTGAACTCGTTTCTCAGCGCTCCAACCCAAACGACTTGGGTCTGGCTCCAGCTCCTCGGAGTCATGGCAGCGACCATCGACGTGGTTTGGAGGTCCCGGCTCCGCATGAGGCCCGTCCAACAAGCTTTGGCGGCTCTGTGGTCCCACTCGGAGTCTTACGAGAAGCTGCTCGTCTCTCCGGGATGGGTCTTACCACACCTCTCTTGGTGGACCAATGTCGATCACCTGACTCGGGGTTACCCCCTGCAGGCTCCGGTGCTGACCCTGACTGTTCAGACCGACGCCTCCCTCACGGGATGGGGCGGGGTTCTGGTATCTCGTACGGTCTCGGGCCTATGGTCACAAGCCGAGTCTCAGATGCACATCAATGTGTTAGAACTCAGGGCGGCCAGGCTAGTCTTGCAACACCTGAGAGAGCAGGTGAGGGGTCAGGTGGTCCGGCTTCAGCTGGACAACAGGACCGCCATGGCTTACATCCTCAATCAGGGCGGGACGGTTTCTCCGTCCCTCCTGGAGGAGACGTGGCAGTTCTTCCTTTGGTGCGACGAGGTCGACACCACGGTTCTGCGAGTGTACTTATCGGGGGTGGACAATATCCGAGCGGACGCTCTGTCTCGCCGGATTCTTGCCCCCCACGAGTGGCTACTGGATCGAGAGATATTCGAGACTATCTCCCAGTTATACGGGTCATTCCAGGTTGTCTGTTTGTGTCAGGGACGAACTTTCAGATACCCCAGTTTTGCTCCAGGATACCCGACACTCGGGCCCTGTCCCAGGATGCATTCGAACTGGACTGGACAGACAGAGTTCTGTGGGCTTTCCCACC
Organism: Gibbula magus; assembly: GCA_936450465.1. NCBI lineage: Eukaryota > Metazoa > Mollusca > Gastropoda > Trochida > Trochidae > Gibbula > Gibbula magus. The sequence continues at coordinate 60,007,569 of OW388294.1, forward strand.
AGTGCCTCTGATCTCCAAGCTTAAGGTCCTTGCCCGTCTCGCCACTCATCCTCCGCGTCTGCTGGTGCTAATCACACCTCTGTGGGCAGCGCAAACTTGGTTTCCACAGGTACTCAGGTCTCTGGCTATGCCACCTGTTCTGTTACCGTGTCGACCGGGACTTCTGTCCCAGGACGGAGCCCCCCACCCCAACCCCAGGGTGCAGTGGGTGGCTTGGCCTCTGTCCGGAATCGCCTCCAAAGTAGCGGTATTCCTGCACGAGTTGCAGACACAATACTGGCTTCGAGGAGGGATTCAACGAACATTCAATATGAAGATAGATGGGCCTGCTATTCGCGCTGATGTGCAGATAGGGACGTACTCGATCCCTTTTCTGCAGATCTAGTGTTGGTCCTGGAGTTTCTGCAGTCTAGATTGGATGCGGGCTTGGCCGCATCAACTGTCAGAGGTTACTCCACGGCTATTTCAGCCTTTCATGTCCCGGTGGACGGCGCTCTTTTGGGTGCCCATCCATTGGTCCAGCGCTTTTTAGCAGGCGTGGACAGGATCCGGCCTCCTGTGAGGCGGATCAGCCCAGTGTGGGACCTCCTCGATTGGCTATCGGGGCCTAGGTTCAGGGATTTGTCTTCACTGTCTCTCCAGTTATTGACCTGGAAGGCAGCTTTTCTAGTGATGGTGGTGTCTGGCAGACGGGTAGGCGACATACATGCTATGTCCGCCGATCCCGATCTCACAGTCTTCCTACCGACTTAAAGTGGCCCACTCCTTTCATGTGTCGGCCCCCATTGAATTGCCGGCGCTTAGGCAGCCGGCAGCTTCGGGCTCTCAGGCCTCGCACGATCACATCCTAGACGTGCGCAGGACCTTGAGAGCATATGTTAAAAGAACAGCCTCTATCTGTAGGGATAGTCAGCTTTTCTGCTGTTATGGTGGAGGTAAACAAGGTTTACCCGCCTCTAAGCAGTCAATCTCGAGATGGATTGTCTCGGCGATCTGTCTAGCGTACGTTCACAAGGGCCGTGAGCCCCCAGGTGACCTCAAGGCTCATTCGGTTAGGGCAGTCGCGACGTCCAAGGCGTACGCAGTGGCCCTGCCTATCGAAGAGATCTGCTCCGCTGCTATCTGGAGCCAGCCTAGCACGTTCATTCGTCATTACCAACTCGACAGGCTCTCGGGCGAGCGTGCTCGGTTTGGTCAGACAGTTCTCTCCGGTGGGCAGAGTCGTCAACCCCCTAGCTGAATTAGCTGATGAGGGTTGGTCGATCTGTTGTTTTTAATTATAACTAACGCCACTAATATCCATAGATACTAAGGGCCCAAGTCCTTTATCCCACGGTTATTTCCCCGGCTGAGGACTCCCGTGGGGTGATCGTTGCTATGGGATTTTTTGTCCTCATCTTCTCTCTTACAAAAAAAAAGGGGGGGGGGGGGGGGGGGGGGGCGGGGATCTTTCAGACCTGTTAGGCGACTGAGTGCGCCATGTAATCCCCAGGTCATTGAGGTTTTAGCCCATGGTGGATTCATTTTATACTTTGGGTGAGTGATCTTTTGTACTTCGTTTTGCGCCTTCGGGTGCAGTCTGAATGCCACTGCCATTGATTTAATCTTTGGGAGTCTGTCTTATGCAATAAGTACCCCAAGGAGGATCCCTTCTGAAAAAGAATCGAACAAACCTGTATAGGTTCCAGATTCTTTGAAGAGGATCCTCCTTGGGGTAGGGCCACCCACCTCCCCTTCATTCAGCCTGCATGACTGGATTGGAAAGTGGTGAGGTTAGAGTTACCGCCCTTGGATGCATGACAACTGTAAGGGGTGAGGCTCGAAAGGGGTGACCCAAAGTACGTTTTTTTAGTTTTTTAACTAATTTTATGTGGAAAATATAGTTACAACCTGTCATATATCTAAAATCTAGGATTTTATGCAATAAGTACCCCAAGGAGGATCCTCTTCAAAGAATCTTGAACCTATACAGGTTTGTTCGAATTTTAACAAATTTGGGATAAAGTGTTCAAAATGACATTTATCTAAGTCTTCAGTTGATGTTACGTTTAAAGTAAAGTACAAACAACAAGACTCTAGTTTGAAGAATACTGATTTATGTTTATTAATCAGCAATGAGATTGAGAACAATTTCTCATTATGCTTTATCTAATTATCATTTTCTGTTACCAAGTTTATTGTCAATGTTAAAAGGCATTACTTAAAATGGACAGAACAATCTCTTAAGAGGAAGATGTAATATAGGCTGGCTGGAGTTGCCTCCCTTTGACCGTGTCGTGTACTGCGCTACACTATCCATGTACACATGAATCTGTGACGTAATAAACATCTATGAAACTGCCCGCCATTCTGCAAGTCGATAGTCTCCCATAACCCCTACACAGCATTACCCCTACAGGTTATCAAAACAAGTTAACGGTCCACTGCACTCCTAATCCCTAGCTTGTTACCTCTTACTATGCAATGGAAGGGTCCAGATTAGAAACAGACAATTGATAGTGTGAGCAACAAGATTTAAAACAACTCAGCAAGGACATTTCATGCCCAGATATTGTTATTTTACAGAGAAGAACGCTTTTACTTTTTAAGAAATGATGTTTATTTATTACTGTCTTTTTATTGATGTACTTCCTTTTAGTCTCTCATAACCCTTTTGGGTGGCTCACTTTTAACACTTTTTAAAATTTGTATCATAATTATTAGTAACTTTTTTTGTAAACATTAGGTGAGACTTTATTTTTTTTAAATCTGTCTGTCTATCTCTCATGTTTCACATTCATATCTCTAATGAATAAATACATACATTTGAATGTCATCACATAACCTGAGGTGCAAAAGAAAGTATATCACTCAACTGTATTTATCATATGTATAATTTCCAAAGTCACATATCTCGACGTTTCGACGTCGTATTAATAAAACTGACTAGTTTGGCAAATTAGTCCAAAATATCAAATCAGTCAAAGAATACCTCATGTGTTTTTTTTTTAAATTTGAATTAAAAAATTGAAATTATGATATTCCCCCAAATTAACAAAACACAACTGTTCATCGACATATAATACATACATCAATAAATGTGCTTCGTCCTGCTCACATTTACAACATTTTGAGCATGGTAAGGGTCATGTCATTCTCTCCCACAGAGGTTAGTCCCTACAGTTTTCCGGTTCTACCCTCTGTTACATTACGCTTGAAATCGAGAGCAGAACCAAAGTCCCCTAGCGGTGGAAAGAGAAATCTCATACCGTATCTCTGCATGGTTCTTAACCAATGAAAACTCATCTTTAATTGGCCATGTCGACAGGGTAAGTTAATAGATCGAGGCATTTTACTCTGAAGGGTCTTGCTCATTAGCATATGTCATTCGAATATGTCTGATGTAAATAACGCAAATGAAATGATTTTGGTATTTGTCTCTAATTTGGTCTTCTTTATTTATAATTATGTTTATGATCAATAGTTTTCACAAAATCAAATAGCATAGTTCGAGGAAAACACATAAAAAACAGGAAAACGAGAAAACGTTGGCCTTACGTTTATTTTATCATTATGACGTGTCTTGGCAAATGTCACTTTTACAACGGCGCCGCTGATTGCACAACTAGATTCAATTGCAACCAATCAGGACATTCCCTTTTCACTCCCGATTTCAAGCGTAATGTAACAGAGGGTAGCACCGGAAAACTGTAGGGACTAACCTCTGTGGGAAGAGAATGGGGTCATGTTGGTATAAATTTAATTTCGTACCCCCGTCTACTTAATGACATAGCAAGTACAATAACAAAATATACATCTTGGAACGTGAAATTCCAAAGTAAGTTATGTAAAGAAGTACTGATACATATTAATGACAGCATACTTTAATCTAACATGGTTATATTTGGGATAACACTACCTTCAATAGTACAAATTCTTGTGTGCCTTACTCTGAGGGCGTGGGTTCGAATCCTGCATGGGACTCGGCCCGAAAAAGTACAAGAATTTGTACTATTGAAGGTAGTGTTATCCCAAATATAACCATGTTATATTTCCTCACTATCTAAATGGCAAGTATTTCTAATACTTTAATCTGTCATTATGAAATTGACTTTCGATCAAAATCAAAATGTAAGCATTTTCATCTTCTTCTCAACTGTAAATCTTATTTTCTCAGTCTCTTTTCTTTTAATTGTAAATTCCGTCATTAGAGAAACTAATGTTTAAAAAACGTTTCCTTCTCATCATATTTGCTTCCTACTCATTTATTTCACATTTATCATTATGACGTGTCTTGGCAAATGTCACTTTTACAACGGCGCCGCTGATTGCACAACTAGATTCAATTGCAACCAATCTTTTAATTGTAAATTCCGTCATTAGAGAAACTAATGTTTAAAAAACGTTTCCTTCTCATCATATTTGCTTCCTACTCATTTATTACCCATTTATCATTATGACGTGTCTCTTTTCTTTTAATTGTAAATTCCGTCATTAGAGAAACTAATGTTTAAAAAACGTTTCCTTCTCATCATATTTGCTTCCTACTCATTTATTTCACATTTATCATTATGACGTGTCTTGGCAAATGTCACTTTTACAACGGCGCCGCTGATTGCACAACTAGATTCAATTGCAACCAATCTTTTAATTGTAAATTCCGTCATTAGAGAAACTAATGTTTAAAAAACGTTTCCTTCTCATCATATTTGCTTCCTACTCATTTATTACCCATTTATCATTATGACGTGTCTCTTTTCTTTTAATTGTAAATTCCGTCATTAGAGAAACTAATGTTTAAAAAACGTTTCCTTCTCATCATATTTGCTTCCTACTCATTTATTTCACATTTATCATTATGACGTGTGATTGCACAAAATCAAATAGCATAGTTCGAGGAAAACACAGAAAAAACAGGAAAACGAGAAAACGTTGGCCTTACGTTTATTTTATCATTATGACGTGTCTTGGCAAATGTCACTTTTACAACGGCGCCGCTGATTGCACAACTAGATTCAATTGCAACCAATCAGGACATTCCCTTTTCACTCCCGATTTCAAGCGTAATGTAACAGAGGGTAGCACCGGAAAACTGTAGGGACTAACCTCTGTGGGAAGAGAATGGGGTCATGTTGGTATAAATTTAATTTCGTACCCCCGTCTACTTAATGACATAGAAAGTACAATAACAAAATATACATCTTGGAACGTGAAATTCCAAAGTAAGTTATGTAAAGAAGTACTGATACATATTAATGACAGCATACTTTAATCTAACATGGTTATATTTGGGATAACACTACCTTCAATAGTACAAATTCTTGAATGGACAGCAATCAGGTGATGATAACCAGTCAAAAGTTAGTGATATCAGCAAGATGTTTCAGTAGATGACAATTATAAACATAGTAGGAGTAGTGTCGCTAGCGAGAAACGAACGTCATCTTTAGAAAATATTTGACTTTTAACCAAATGTCAAACAATCGAAAACTTATTTGTTTCGTAGTCAATGGAAATCAGGAAGAGAGTGGTTACATTATGATGACAGTGAGAACATAACGTTTTGTTCAGTGTGTTGAAAATTCTACAAAAAGTGATAAATTAAATGCTTTACGTTCAGGAACCAAATTTGACAGTTTTAAGAAGTAAATGCACGACAAATCTGAAATTCATAAAAATTCAGAACATAGAGAACTCAGTCTGGTTGAACTTTGTACTTAAACCTTATTAACCAGAAAGAAATAGCCTCTTAAAAATCAATACACAAAATGCATGATAATCAAACTGAAATTTTTTATTTACAAGTGCATATATTGGTTAGCAGTACATGAAAAACCATTTAGTGACTTTCCAATGGTATTTGAATTATTATCAAATTGCATGAGTGGTCCAGATTGACACTGAGTAACCATGTGTGCTGTTGCCACATGACCTACCAGGTTGTTTGTGTTGAACATAAATGTCAATACTTAGATGTGCCTCAATACTCATAAATGATTATATTCATTAATCGATAATGCATCCTCTCATAATAACATTTAATAATTAGTCGGGACTGCAATCAGTTTTTGCGCAGTTTCCGTCGCCGCGCGTTTTGTATTGGCTATAACTTTTTTCCTAGAAAGTTTTGAGAACTCATTAACATATCTTCTTACTAATGCCCCTTGGAAATATTTTGACTTGGTCATATTCAAGGTCAAAGGTCAAGGTCACGAGTTCTGAAATCGCTAAAAACTTCCTTGTAAACACGATAACTTGAAAAATATTTGTGCTATCAGGCTCTTATTTGGTGCATATCAACTATGGAGAAAGGCCAAGCTTTGAAAAGGTTTTCGCTAACATCCGTCAAAGGTCAAGGTCACCGCGAGGGCACGACTTAAGCATGCTTTTGAGAAAATGTCTTATCTCAGCTATTAACACTTTGAATCATTACATGACTGTTATACACAATGAAAACTGATTATCGATTGTGTGACATTGAAGGTCAAAAGTCAAGGTCATGAGATATTGGATAAGTCCATGTTAACCTTTGATTGAATTTTGAAACCTGAAATAGGTTTTAAGATCAAAAGTGACCCCAGTGAGGATTCAACTTGCTAGTAATAACTCGAATAATGAAAACAAATTTGTTTAAAAATATTCCTAGTTCATGCTAAGGCGCTTCACAAAACAGTCACATCACTGGTTGAAGGCAATGTGAAAAAAAATGTGTTTTCAGCCCTTCTCTGAAGCTGCTGACTGTTGCTGCTTCTTTCAGATTTGGTGGAAGATTGTTCCATAGTGTTGCAACTGCCCTGTACCTGTTCCCATACATTTCAGTCCTTGATTTGGGTACGGTGAGCAGTGAGACTGATTGCGATCGAAGAGATCGTGCAGGTCTGTATGGGAGTAGGAGCTCCTGCAGATAAGATGGTGCTGTTTGATGCAGTGCTTTGAATGTATGCATCAGGATCTTGTATTGGCACCTTAGATGCACCGGCAACCAGTGCAATGATTTCAAGGTTAGCGTGATGTGATCCCGTTTTATGGTGCAAGTTATAAATCGGTCAGCGCTGTTTTGGACTCTTTGTAGTCAGCACATATTGAGGTATTCCATAGTGTAGAGCGTTGGCATAGTCTGGCCTGGATGTGACCAGCGAATGCACTAAACTCTTACAGCATTCCTCTGTAACATACTGTCTTATGGCACCAATGGTTCTGATCTAATGGTAACATGATCTTGAGATTGCCGTCACTTGATTCTCCATCGTTAAACACTTGGTAAACTGGACGCCAAGGTTCCTTACACTATCAGCTGCCTGAATGGTACTGGCACCAACTTTGGTTCCAGTGAACAAGACACTCATATTTGGAGGTTTTTGGTCTGAAGACAAGCATGTTTGCACTTGTCCAATCATAGATGTCATCCAGACAAGTTTCCATCTTAACCATGGCACACCTGGCGTTATCTTTTGGATGGATGACCTTGTGTATCTTTCTTGCCATCTGCATACACATGGTAAGTGGGGTCGTATTGGCGGCAAATTTCCCCTATGGGCCTTGAGTAGAGACAGTAGAGGACAGGTCCTAAAACAGACTCTTGCGGTCTTGACTCGATATATAGATTGGCATGTCTGGTGAAGTAAAAGATTAGAAAGGTTAAAGGAATCAAAGTGTCTAAATGGATCATCTTAATTGTGCCTAAGGGTTTTTAAGGCTTGTCATCAGATCAACAATAACAAGATATCAATTTAAAATAGCCAAAAATGTCTGCTAATATATTACAGATTATCTGTGTGACTGAATGTAATGTTTAGAGTACAATACTGAATATGGGAAGATGCATAATACTTGAATACTACTACAGAATATGAGTACATCTACTGAATTAAACTCATATGCCCCTTTGTACAAATTTCTGAAGTTTTAGTGGTAATTTCAAGCCTATGACATCTTCCTCTCGCTTCTGAAGTTCGGACTCCAAACTTATATGTGTTCAGGCAAACAATGGTTTTTCGATTATAAACTTTCTAAGAGTCTTATAGTAGAGTCCAACATGGCAAGTCTTTTCACACAAGAGTTTGTTCTGATTTTCATCCAAGCTTGCACTGAATCTTCATCAGATGTCAATCCTGCTGCTGTTGGGACTTTACCTTCTGGTCTGGTCTGTACATCTTGATGTTCTGTCCACTTGAAACAACTTATCTTGTATAGTCAGCCAGCATCATATGGATTAGAAAGAGAAAATCAAGGCAGTATTTGTTTTCTGATAACACTCTTAATTTACTATTTTGACTATACACATAGCACATTTTGATACGGTAATCAGCATCGTTCCTTACTTGTACGTTGTTACATAGATACATTTTTACATAATACACATTAAATATTCATATTCATAATCTGAAAGGAAACTTTGTAAATCATTAGTACTTTAAAGGTGAATATGTATAAACATTTATATTCTGTTATAATAAGATATGCTTTAATATATCCCCCCAAAAAATAATATGGAAAGCTGTGTTTAATTACTAACTATTTACGCCACAAAAGAACTTCACCGACTGCTGCCTGTGGCGATATTCGGCGGGGTTGGGCTGTGATGATGCTTTACGACCCGCCCTGTTCTAACAGAGTGAATGGGAAAATGTAAGTGTGGAGGAAGAATTGGTTGAACATGTAGATTTCGAGACAGTTTCTGACTTTATATGGTATATTGTGTAGCTTGGGGTGTAGTAATTCAACCAAGCTTGGAATAAAGTTTCATTTTTAGCTCATCCTGAAAGGCCAGATGGGCTTATGGCATGGCATGGTGTCCAACGTCCGTCCATCCGTCCGTCTGTAAACTTTTCGCATTTTCATCTTCTTCTCCAGAACCAATTGGTCTACGGAGCTGAAATTTCTGCAGACACCTGATCCAAATTGTAGATTTCATGACCCTGTGACCTCAATTGGGGTCACAGGGGTTACAGGCCCAAAAACCTATTTTCATCTTCTTCCCCAGTTCCAAAAGGTCTAGAGAGCTGAAAAGTTGTGTGCAGACTCCTTGGCTAATGCGAATTCTAAATTGTAGATTTCATGACCCTGTGACATCAATTGAGGTCACAGGTGTCAAACCTTAAAAACCTACTATCATCTTCTTCTCCAGTTCCAAAAGGTCTAGAGAGCTGAAACGTTATTTAATGATTTCAGAACCTAGCTGTGACCTTGACCGTATCTCGTGACTTTGACCATTGACCTTCAAGGTCACACAATCTATGATCACTTTTCATTGTGTAAAATATTCGTGTAATGATTTAAAGTGTCAATTATTTGATTAATGAATGGAACTCCATTATCACTCCTGGGAATTAGTATTTCTAATACGAATAAAGAATAACATTGTTTGATACAGATTGTGAAGATGGATGGAGATTCTGGCACAGATGATGTAGAAGTAGATGCTGAACCGGGAGCATCGGGAGGAGTTGAAGGAGGTTGTGGTGGTGGAGGAGGAAGAGGAGGAGGAGGTTGTGGTGGAGGAGATGTTGAGCAGTTTGACTTCGACGTGGCGCTGTTGTACAGCAGAAAGAATGAAACGGATGAGGACACTGCAGAGCGTCTGATGTCTGAGATGCAGACAGTGAAGCTGCCCAACCACCGACAACTTAGGGTCTGCCTTTACTCACATCCTACTTTTGGTGGAAATGTACTTCGTAGATGTAGGTTTGTGTTTGTTCTGGTAACAGAAAACATTCAAGTAGACAAAGAGACAACATACACAAAGAATGAAATACTTGGGCTTATTTTAGCTGCAAAAAAGGAAGATCGGCGACAATGTGTTCGACCATTGTTGCTACAGAGAGAGGAGCCTACTGCACTCCCGGACGGGCTGGCAGATGTGGGTAAAGTGTACTGGCTGGAGGGGGCGCGAGACAAGTGTGCAGAAAACCTGGCCTTGTTGGTTCAAAACAGCATAGATAATGGTAAGAATAATGTAAGAGAAGAAAGTCTTTAGGTGGTTCTTTGTAAAGTAATGATCAGTAGAGAATCATTTGGGTGGTTGCGGATAGAAGGGTACTCAAATCAAAGTCTTGTAACACGTAGAATTGCATGTGACAATGATATGAATGAAATGGTATGGTTTTAAATTTCATCATCAAAACCTATTATCTCTTACATCATAACCCAGATGTCATCACAATGCTGTTACATATAAACTTGATTTCAAAATGCTGTGACTATGCTGCGCTTTAAGTCTAATTGCAAAACTAAATTCAGAAATGTATATGTTTTTAGCTCATCAGGCCTGAGAGGCCTGATGAAGTCCCAATGAACGTAGAGAGCTGGAATTTTATGTACAGACTCCTTGACTGAAGGGGATTATAAATTGTAGATTTGGTTACCGTGAGACCCCAACTATGGGTCACAGAGGCAGTGACCTAAAATGCTACTTTCATCTTCTTCTCCAGTCCCAATGGCTCTAGCGAGCTGAAATTTGATGTACAGACTCCTTGGCTGTAAGGGATAAATTGTAAATTTGGTGAGCCTGTGACCCCACATATGGCTCACAGGGATCATAACCTAAAAGTCTATTTCAATTTACACCATTTTATCAAATATTGAAATGGAGCCTATGAGAAATGGGATTTTCAAAAACTGAGCCTCCTATTCATTATGTAATAAATGTTGATATTTCCAGAATGCAATTAAGAATTAAAACAATATAATGCAAATGTCTATGATATCTATCAGATCTATAGCAGATTGGCAAAGTTATGGTAACAAAATATTTTTAAACTGCTTTAATCGTTTCACTGCCTAGATTCTTATTACTACATTCCATTATCTGACCATTGCTATAAAGCCCACTCCATAACATACCCCACTTATTATCTCCTGATGAGCTACAGAGGCCATGGCTCTATTTTTTGTGAAAACTATTTATTATGAAGAATGATTTGGATGATCAAAAGAATCTCAACCTCTTGTCTTCTGACATCAAATATATATTATTACATTACTGAATTGTCAACTTCAAATCCTGATGATATATTTGACATGAGAAGAGGGGGCGGAAGACACGTTGCGCTTCCAATCAAGAGGTCGTGGTTTTGAATCCCACTTAATAACTTTGTCTCTCGTAGAAACCGTTCTATATATGCACTGAGGTTTTGGCTCATTTGATTGGGACTTAGTCGTTTTTTCTCAGCAAGCAATGTTTGTTTTCATGCTTTCTTTCATGCATCAGGTACGTATTACTGGCTTGCAAGTTATTTATTTATGCTATGAAGGACTAAAGTAACTACCTCTGCCGGGGTTCATTGCCATTGGTTATGTTTTTACATATGCATATGTCTACCCCGCCCCCTTTTGCCTCACACTCTGATTGTTGGATTTTTTCAGTCCTTCACTCAGTGTTCCTGCAGATCGGCACTCTGAATGCATTAAGTGCCTTGCTGAAGACTGCCATGATGACAGCCTATTCGAGGTCTGCCAGCAGTTCACACCAAAAGCCAGGAAGAGCCGCCATGCTGACTTCCTCTATTACCAGAAGCTCATCAAGGCGGGGACCCCACTTCTAAGTTAAAACGTGAAGCCGGTAAAGGCAAGGCCACAAGGCTCGCTCACCTCCTCCTTGATAACGAATCGTTGTCGGAGGATGAGAGGCAGCCACCTGTCCTAGAGAGACAGGTTCCCCTCCCTGCACCCACATTTGACAATCACTTCTGCTTTGCATGAACACATGAAGGGGAGCACGGTCTCGGGGCTCAGTGCGGAGTACCAGCCGGCTGAACCGGATGCTCCGGGACAGCCCCGAGTCTCTAGTAGGGTAACCAAGGCTCCGACCTTGCTATACCGTCTACCTCCGGAGCCAGCCTATGACTCGAAGCTCCAAGGTGCCTCCAAGGAGCCTCTCGAGGTCCTAAGACCCGAGCCTCGACGCGGGGCACCAAACCTGGGTCAAGGGAACCGGGTTCGGGGGCAGTTCAGGAAGCCAGGGGGCAGTTTGTGCCGACACCGATCTTTCCCAATTGGATCTTCCTCTCTCGTTGACCCGGTTGACGTTTCCTCTCCGGAGGTTTCGGACTACTCTGATCAACGGGATGATGAGAGGGGTGAGGTGGACACTAGGAATGCCACTTTAACACGGGCTTTCGCCGTGAGGCAGATGCGTGATAGAATCGCTTTGGCTCTGCCTCAAGTGGTTATTCCGCCCCCGGCAACGGTACAACTGGATTTAGCCTACTGGGTGATAACGTCGCCACCCCTAAGGCCGCACAGGTGCAGATAAGCCTGCTCCCTTCCCTCAAGGCGGAGACAATTAGTCCTGTGCTGATCAACACCAGGGTCCGTATGGACTGTCGGGACCTGGTGAAGAGGTATCAGATTGGCGAGGACAGGTTGTTTGAAGTCCCCGGGGTCGGTGGGTACGTGCTCCTCTTCACCTCCCTTGCTGGGTCCGCGACCCATTCCATTAATTGGGCAAGCAAGGGCGCCGTCAGCCTCCTTTACCCAGCAGGACATGCACCTGCATTCGGCTTACAGGTCATTCGAGGATGCCTTCCGTAATGCCGCTCAGCAGGTGCGAGTGTCCATGCATTGGGCCTATCTCTCGGCACTTCAGTCGGAGATAGTAAGGAGGTTTGGAGACCCCAAGTCCGAAGCTCCTAACCCCGCCAGTTCCCGAGGTGACTTCCGAAATTCCGGTGGCCGCAGAGCTACCAGACACTGGGGTTCACTGTCTGTTGCCAAGTGTTCCTGTAGGCAGACGTCTGTCAAGGTTCGTTCCAGCTTGGTCGAAGGTAACCACAAACCCCTGGGTCCTGTCCACACTCATGGACATCTGCCTCAGTGGAAAGTCTCGCCACCAGTTTTCTCCAGGATACGGTACACGCCAGTCCCCTCTGTGCCAGAGAAGCTAAGATTCTCAGGTCCGAGCTGCGAGCGTTGCTCCAGAAGTCGGCCATAGAGGTAGTGCCCCCTGGTCAGGAGCAGAGTGGATATTATTCCACCTACTTCATAGTTACCAAGAAAGATTCAACCTCAAGTATCTCAACAGGAAGGTAGAGGTTCCATCTTTCAAGATTGAGACCTTGAGGTCAGTCACAGCGTCGGTAGAGGTAAGCGAGTGGTTATCCTCAATAGACGTCAAGGATGCTTACCTGCATATCCCGATGCACCCGGAATTCAAGAAATACATGAGGTTCGCTTTCGACGGGACATGTTCTACCCTTAAGCATCTCCACGGCGCCGAGGGTGTTCACGAAGCTTATGCTCATTCCTGCTCAGATTGCCAGGGCACAAGGTTGGTTTTGCCACCCGTACCTGGACGATTGGTTGGTCAGAGCTCTGTCTCAGGCTCTGAACCAGGCGGCCACCTTGGAGATTATCAGTCTACTCGTTTCCCTGGGCTGGATAGTCAACCTGAAGAAATCAGACCTGAGGCCCTCACAGGATCAGATTTTCCTGGGGGCCAGGTTCCTGACGGATCTGCAGGGCTGCCTACTTGTACACTTTTGGAGTATTTCGTACACTTGACTGTCATAAAATATGATTGTACACCAATGTTGCAAATTGAACACCTCCCCCGTGAAAATAAGAATTGTTCATTTATAAGATAAATAGTTGCGTTTGTAAAATTTCCGGGATTCATTGCTATTCAACACCCGCAAATTTAGTTTAAAACCGACGGCTTTATTTATCGATATTGTAACGTGACCGTTAAATATAAGGCGTTTTGAAACAAACTCTCTTTTCTCGTACCTATCTCTGAGTGGAAAGGACTTTGCGACTGTTCCATTTTGTTAGAGGTGTGGTCAGGTCAAAACAAATGTAAATACTCGGCGTAATATGTACATTAGCAACAATTTACACATAAGCTCAAACAGTGTCACTCAACTATGTTCACTTCATAATATTCACGTATCCTTTTAGATGGCAATAAACATTTATCTTCGACATCAACACAGTAAAAGACCTAGGAACAAAAATCTTCAACTTGCCCTAACCCATTGTGACAATGACCCTAGCATTGTGACGTCAAAACGGGTGATCACTATGACGTCATGCCATGGCAACGGCATTCGGTAAACACAGCATGGATTAAGGCATCAAACTTGGACAAATCTTACTTGTTAAAAACATTTTAGTTACTTGAAACTAATTAATTTTGAGAGTTATTTGTGACCTATACTGCTATACACAAGTAAGAAAACGACTATGCCACCTGTCAAATTTGAGAAAGGATCAAATATTAAGAGAAATAGAAAAAATAAATTTTTAGTCGGGCTGAATCTTGTGAACACGATGTATATGTTCGCGGTGATTCGCCCCAAGTAATTTGTAGGTATTCATTGTAATTCAACATAGGCAAATGAACCAATCAGAATCAAGGATACACCGAAATCATGTTACAATTCATGAATTTCTGAATGGAGTAATAGAATACTGAACTGTTACTGAGTTAAATAATAACTAAGTTTCAGAGCTAACCCCAGTAAACAAAGTCAGACAATGATTATTGTTGTCAAACCAGAGCATGATATCTTGAAACTAACAGTATCATACTAACGTATCATTTTTGTACACTTAAACATTACAAAATACTCCTAAATTGCATTGTATTGTATTGTAGACACTTAACACGAAAGGAGGGTAGGCAGTTCTGGATCTGGCGAGAGTTTCTCTTGCTCCAGACCGGGTTCTGAAGGTTCAGAGAGCCACGCTTTTGTTCCTAGGGTCCCACTGTCACACTGCTCGCAAATGGCTCCAGCTGCTGGGGTTCATGGCGGCAACAGTAGATGTGGTTTACAGAGCTCGACTCGAGATGAGACCAGTTCAGCAGGCCCTAGCCGGTCTGTGGCCTCATTCCAAGAGATACGGGAAGCAGCTCTGGGGTGGCTCTCGCTGCTGGTGGACCAGCACAGAGAACCTTTCGAGGGGTATCTCCGGGCGGTGACGCCGGTGCCCTCGTGCACAGTCCAGACAGACGCTTTGCTCTCGGGCCGGGTAGGGGTCTTAGGTCTCCACTCGGCGTCGGGTCTTTGGTCCCAGGCCGAGGCCAGCCTGCACATCAACTTGCTAGAGCTGAGAGCAGTCAGGCTGGTGTTCGAACGCTTTCAGCAGAGGCTTTGTCATCATGTGGTTCGTCTAGAAATGGACAACCAGACAGCCATTGTCGTACATCATGAAGCAAGGGGGGACAGTGTCCCCGGTACTTTCTCCTGTGGTGCGACAAGTTCAACATCACAGTCCTTCCGATTTACCTTCTGGGAGTGGACAATGTGAGGGCGGATATGCTCTCGCACAGAATCCTAGCCCCACACAAATGGGAGCTCGACCCGGAGATATTCGCAACTATCTCCCCGTTGTTCAAGTTATTCCAGGTGGATCTGTTTGCGTCAGAGACGAACAAGCAGGTTCTAGTGTATTGCTCCCGGCTGCCAGACCCAAGGGTGGTCGCCGCAGGTGCATTCGCGCTAGACTGTACCAACAGAGTTATGTGGGCCTTCCCACCAGTTCCTCTGATCTCTGGTCCTGTTGTATCTAGCGATTCAGCCGGTTCGTCTGCTGGTGCTGCTCGCGCCGCTGTGGATAGCGCAGTCTTGGTTTCAACTGGTACTCAGGTTTCTGGTATTGCCACCTGTTCTGTTACCGTGTCACCCAGGACTGCTAGCTCAGGAGGGCAAGCCACACCAAACCAGAGGTTCAGAGGGTGGTTTTGCCTCTATCCGGAATCACCTCCAAGAGGACGGTATTCCTGCACGAGTTGCAGACACAATACTGGCTTCGCGGAGGGATTCAACAAACATTCAATACGAGGATAGATGGGCCTGTTACTCCGCTGGTGTAGAGGTAGACGGCTGCCAGATCCCTTTTCTACGTCTCTAGTGGCGGTCCTAGAATTCCTTCAGTCTAGACTTGATGCTTGCTTAGCCGCATCAACAGTCAGGGGATATTCTACAGCCATCTCTGCCTTCCACATACCAGTGGATGGTGCTTTCCTAGGGGCCCTTCCCCTGGTCAAGCGCTTCTTAGCAGGTGTGGACAGAAACAGGCCTCCTGTAAGGCGGATTTGTCCCTCGCGGGATCTATCAATAGTATTGGATTGGCTTTCAGGGCCCACTTTTCATTCCAGTTACTAACATGGAAGAAAGCCTTCCTTGTGGCGGTTACTTCCAGCAGGCGGGTAGGAGACATCTATCTATGTCTTTCACAAGGACAGAGTCAGCATCAGGCTGCCGGATTCATATCGCCTGAAGGTTGATCACTTTTTCATGTTACCGCTCCCATTGAACTGCCTGCGCTACACCAGCCGGCAGTTTCAGGGACAGTTAGTGCTCGCCCTCATATTCTTGACGTGCGACGAACACTGAAAAAGTATTTGTCCAGAACTGCCAAGCAGAAGGGCCAAGCAGTTGTTTTGCTGTTATGGCGGGGCCAGCCCAGGGGCTCCCGCCACTAAGCAGACGATATCGAGGTGGATTGTTTCAGCCATAAATTTTGCTTATGTTCACAAGGGTATGAGCTGGCCAGAGGGTCTGAAGGTTATAGGGCAGTAGCGACGTCTAAAGCGTTCGATGGGACCCTGCCCATCGAAGAGATCTGTCTGCAGCTATCTGGAGCCATCCGAGCACGTTCATTCGGCATTACCAGTTGGATAAGCACTCCAGGGAACGTGCTCGGTTTGGTCAGACAGTTCTCTCCAGTGGGCAGTCATAACTTCTCTAGCTGAATGAGCTTTTTGAGGTTGTTTTTATTTTGACACTGTTCTGAGTTTTACTAACGGCACAATGTTCCGTCCCGAAAAGAGGAATTAAAAACCCTGCGTAAGGACAGGGGGCTGCTTCTCAGGGGTTTTATGGTTGAAATTGTTTTTTTGTATCTCCCCCCATAGTCCTTTTCCCCCCAAAAAAAAGGGGGGGGGGGCAGCATTTCGGTAAATCATTAATTAAGCCCCTTTTAGGGCTTTATGGACGTTAATCCCTGGTCCACCGGTACGTTCCAACCCTTGGAGCCGTCGATATTTGGTCCACGTTAGTTGCTCCCCTTTTTTTCCATCTTAGAAATTATCTGCGTGCAATCTATCATATACAGTCTATCAGACAGAATTCCACTGCCAGGACTCTTCTTTGGGAGTCTGTCTTATGCTTATGTACCCCAAAGAGGATCCCTTCTGAAAAAAGAATCGAACCAACCTGCAGAGGTTGCAGATTCTTTGAAGAGGATCCTCCTTGGGGTAGGGCCACCCGCCTCCCCTTATTCTGTCTGCCTGTCAGATTTATAAGTGGTGAGATGAGAGTTACCTGCCCTTGGTGTGGTTAGCAACCGCCTGGGTTGGGGCCCACTTAGGGTGGTCCAATGTTTATTTTTTAGTATTTTTTTTATTTTTACGGTTATTTTATTAAAACTGTTATATCTCAAAAATTAGGATTTTTATGCTATATGTGCCCCAAGGAGGAACCTATTCAAAGAATCTGCAACCTCTGCAGGTTGGTTATAATTTATAATCTTTTTATGGATGCATGTTTGAATATTAACACTTCCAATTATTCATCATCATTCATCCCAACTTTTCAATTTCAATCATTAAATATTTTAAAGAATCGCACATTAGGATAAACTTAAACACTGATATTTATCAATGCATTTACAGGTGGCCTGTTACAAGAACCAGCAAATGTATACAACATATCAGCTGGAGCGTCCAGACCTGGCACTGTTGATTCAGGTGAGAACACAACGTAATGTAATGTTATGTTTTATAGTCAAACTGCAGACTGTGTCACTGTGATCAAGTCTTAGTAAAGTGACTGTAACATACTTTCCTGTCACTAGTCTCGGTTCTATTCTCTTTCAACATTACAATTAACTGGCTTTTTAGAGCGTGACCCGTACTTGGGGTCACAGGTTCACCAAATCTACTATTTAAGATTCCCATTAGCCAAGGTACCTGTACACAAGATTTCATCTTTCTACACCTTTTAGTACTGAAGAAGATGAAAATAAGCTTTGTATGTCTTGACCCAGTGACCCATATTTGGGGTCACAGGGTCACCAAATCTACAATTTAGAATCTCCATTAGCCATGGTGCATGTACACAACATTTTAACTTTCTAGAACTTTTGAGAAAAAGATTAAAATTCCCAAGACCCAAGGCTTCCAAAGTTCAATGGCCTGCCACACGAAAACTGTGGCAGATGCCTGCTTGAAAATTGTCCTTAATAAAATTATTTTTCTGCTTTTTGATCCGATATTAAACATGTTGTTATCTTCAGTGTTTTACAATCGAATATTCTCCAAAAAAATACCCCTTGAAAAGTATCAAAATCACAAAATCTCAAGTTTTTTTTAAGTGTTCAAATTCCGCTGTTACTATCAACTTTTATATGATAATAATCTGAGATTGAATTGTTTGACAAGTAGTGGGGAACAAATTGCAATTTATAACTTTGGCATAAATTTATTTGAAACAAACATTTAAAGAACATTTAAAAAGGAACATATTCAATGACAAATCAATTCACTTCTGGGAAAACTTTTGATCGTTACTTTAATTTGTTAACCATTTATTCAACTTCAAAATTGGCTATCACACATGTCTGTACGTATTGCCTTTAGTGAAGAGAAGATTTTCCAACACCCACACTCTCAAAATCGTGAAATTTCTAATTTTCGAATTGTGAATAGAAATGACTGTCGTGCCAACATTATTAACTTTTATATGATAATGATCTGAAATATAATTGTTAAGCAAATATCGGGGAACAAGTTGCAATACATAACTTTGACCTAAATTGATTTGTGGTAGAGTTATGTCCCTTTGATATGCAGGCGAAAAACTAACATTTAAAAAATATATATATATTCAAGAGCAGATAGAAGAAGCTGTGTTAACCCTTACGTTGCGTTAAATATTTTACCATTTTTAGCCCCTGTGGCAGAATTTACAGGCTCGCAGCTCGCAGCAGTAGTTTGAGCTTAGGCACTAACGAGCTCTTCTGGCGGAATTTCCAGGCGGCGATTCCGGTACCGTTTTTACGAAATATACCGCATCTACATGGCGAATAAGGACTATATACGGGCGTTCAATACAAATTCAAGTAGCGACACCTGTACACAAATGGCTAATTCACACCCGAAACTTTGAATGAATTTTCTATGATTTTTCGTTTTTATTTTATTACTTTCGAAAGATTGTCTTTAATTCGGGCCTCGTAACATCATAAATACCAAACGAAAAAAAATCCATTTTTATACGGAATTGAAGACAAGGTGTCTAGCTTCACAATGATATAAAAATTATTAGAATGCGACCTTTGGTTATAATTCTATAGCTATGTAAAGTTTGTCTTTATTTCCACCTATAAAATCGTCAATACTTACAACATGTATGCGGCATTGCAAACGGTCGTTCATCGCACTTTTCCAAGAAATCATAATCTCGAACCAGTTGACAAATAAGCACATGTCAACCCAAATATGATTATGTTGTTTGACTTTTCAATAAACACTAACCTCGAACCATAACTGATGAACATATGTTGATTAGTTTGTGTGCCGTTTGGTTTCACATGCCTCTCAGAAAGGTAAAATTGTATCTTTATTTCTGTGAATAAATATGCGCATTTTATATAGAATAAAAGATTATTCTTTTCGGTTTATTGTGAAAATTATGAAAATGCATTCAGTATTTTAGCCGTGATAAATGTGTAATAAGTTGTGAAAATCGCCGATTGTTTCAAAATTTATGAAGTGTAAACATGACCTTTTTCACGGCGCTTGCTGTGTCTTTATTATTTTTTGGAGATTTTCTAATTTTATATGGGAATGTAGTCCATTGTTTCCCCTTTATTTTGCCGTATTGTTTTTTGAAAACAAACAATTCGCTCGGATGATATGAAGTGCGGGAGTAAGGCGATTTGCCGATTTTTTCCCCGTCTCGCTAGATGCGAGGCAGATAGCAGGTACGGGCGAGACAAACCCGAGGCAATGCAAACAGGTGGGTGAAAATAGCCCCAAGCGAAATAAGGCTTCGGAGCGAAGCACGACAAAATTGGCCTTTTGTAAAGCTAATTATCGATGCGTTACGGGTCAACAATGCACACGCAATTTGATGTGAATTTTACTTGATATTTCGAACGGACATTGACACAGACTCGTAATCGTGGCTAACTGCGAGATGTATGTAAACAAGTTTTCATGTGGCGATCCACGGACACACTTCGTCTCGCATTTCGCCTGGGGGGCAAATATAATTATTACTGACCTGGTAAATGCACTAAGTCCAACGTACGCATCTCGCCAAGGGGTCTAACATTTTTCTCTATGAGCCTCCCGGATAATTAAGGGACCCGCAAGTTAAGGGTTAACCAATTATTCAGCTTTACAATGAGCTATCACACATGTATGTATGTTTTGCCGTTAATGAGGAGAAGATTTTTAAAGATGCATACCCTGAATTCACAAAATTTCAGTCCATATTCAGTTTCTTTCTAATTGTGACCCGGAATGACTGTTCACAAGCGATTTAATTATGCTTCATAATGTCGATCGTATTGTCTTACTCTCCTGAAAAAGCATGAAAGTAGGTTTTTGTGTTATGTCCTTTTGAAATTTGCGTTATTTTTCAAAATCACTTACTTCAAATGCTCACTGTGACAAAACAATTACAAGTTCTCATATTAAAATTGGAAATTCTATTCTGCAATGCTTTAGCTACATCATTCGATGATTTCATGTATAGAAATTATGCTCTTAAGATGGATGTGGACCTAATCGATAATCCAGCGCTTTCGTTCTGATAAATCTACACACAAGGCCTGGACAATTTTAAGCGTATTTATCTTGAACCTAGTTAACTCCTCTTGGGTCCATGTTATCCAATCAGAAACAAAACGCAGACACTATCTGCGTAAACAACTCGACCAATCAAAACGAATCTTTTATCACTACCATTGTTAAGAGAAACAAACATGGCGGCGGCCGACTCACTCGATTACAATAAAGTTTGTAACCTGACAGAAACTCAAAAGAAAATTTTAAGAAGTCTGTACGAGAAGAAGGAAGTATTCATGTCCATCAAAACTGGTGTAGGTAAACCCCTGTGCTACCAGGTGTTCCCAATCATCTGCGAAAGCCAATATCCTGACACGAGAGTTACACCCTTTACACAACTGATCTCATTGGTTGTTAGAAAGCATGGGATTTGCCGAGTCATTGCAAAGGGAGGTAACTAGGTTCGAGATAAATACCCTTAAAGTTTTCCAGCGCTTGTGTGTAGATTTATCAGAACAATTATCGAGGATGGGATGGGGTTGGCGTCAAACCCATGTGACTTACAATTTCAACATGATGTACTTTTTTACTTTCATTGTCATTGCATATATTTTAAAAGTTGAAACTCTAACTGCATTTTGAAAATACTTCCCATGTTAAAAACGAAAATTAAAATCACACTGGACCTTTCGAATTGGCCCAACAGCTGCGGGGGAAAATTTATGTTAAGGGCTACCAGCATGTAAAGTTTGGTTGCAATAACTGCATTCCATCTGCCAAAGTGCTGCCACAAAAGCCTTGGAATGATGATCTAATATAAACATAACATTACGGATTCAGCCGTATTAACACTTTTCATATACATAGAGACAAAAGCACAAGCAAGCAAGATGTAATCCATGTGTACACCCTCTGTGAAAACATACACTAATACAGACTTTACTTAGAAAGGACCTACCAGCATAAATCAGTTCTTATTTTCCCTGTCCAGCCTGTCTCAGTTATGCGTGATTCTTCTTTGTAATCAGTGTTCTTTACCCCTATCACCCATGAGAAAAAAGAACGTGAATATGTTTTCTGGCCTCTGTAAAGGGCTTGAGGGGTGAAACGGTAAAACCTCTTAACTCCCAATCTTACCATACATGTGGAAACAAAATACATCAATAAATATGACGTGACGCCAATGCTGTAATGTTGCAGTGGAACTTCCTCCAAGCAGGATATGTATGAAGATCTTTAATGGTAGCCCTTCTAGCCTTGTATCCATGTTGGAGGAAGTTGGTATTCAGAGTCACTCTAGACACTCTAGACATAACTCATTCATGGCGCATAGTAGTTGTTGTAGGACGAGGCATCGTCAGTAGGAAACAAACGAAATGCACCTTCAAAATCAGTTTAGAGTCGAGAATATGTTGTTGACATTTTACCCGATTGTAAACAACTTCTCCGTGCAATAGTAATTATCAAGAGAAAAGGCTCCAATTCATTACCGTACGAATCGAACTTGTGAAGTATTCAGGCCAAGATAACCATTATTGGCAATAATGATAACGTTTTATAATGTGTAACGTTGTTGTTTACTGTACACTACTTTGAAAGAGTTGTTCAATGGTCTAATTCATTACAATTTTAATATTTCAGACACATTGGAGCTGATGGTGACACAGGCAAATCAAACTTTTGTTCCCACAAGGTCGTTTGAGGACATCAAAAGATCACTTGAGAAGAACTGTCACGGGACTATTTGTGGAGCTTCTGGAGAAGGGAAGACCACGATGGCTCTGATGATTGGACAGATGTACAGAAAACAAGGTTATGAGTTGTTGTTTGTGAACAAGGCAGATGTCTTTGATCTTGGTTCTTGTATTAGTTCAGGTCAGAAAATTTGTCTCATTTTTGATGATATTTTTGGCTCAGTAGGTCAGTCAACTGACTTCACCTATATGAAACGTTTGTGTGATTCTTTGAAAATGCACATTGACCATAACCTCCTGACAGGCCAACGAAACAAGAATCATGCAGGACAGAATGACAAAGGACTAGAACAAATCAGTGGAGTCAACAAAGATAAAACCAAACACTCGCCAAAACCAAACAACGAAATATCTTTACGGGTGATCTTCACAGCAAAAACCTATAATTTCAAAGAAGGAATGTCTAAAATGCAATACCAGCGTTTATCTATGTTCAACATGAAAGCAGTGGTAGATTTGACCCTGAATCCTGAATCATCCTATTCACACCAGGAGAAGAAAACAATGTTCCAAAAGCACAGAGAGATACATCCGAGAATCAAGCTTGGAGATCTTGTAGTAGAAGACGTCATCGACCAAGAATCAACTTTGTTTGGTTTTCCACTCACTTGCAGATTGTTTTTTGAATTTCCAACTTTCACAGAAAAAGCTGTTGACTTCTTCAAGCGTCCCCTGTACTCTCTCAGAATTGAATTGAACGATATTCTGAGCCGGAAAAATGACCAAGCAGCAGCATTAGTTCTTGTCTTGCTCTGTGAGGAAAACATTAAAATTCCAGAGCTTGAGTCTCCAAACAGCAATAAGAAGGTGGAAGATATGTTTAGGTGTACAAAACACTTTGCAAACTCTGCATCACTTTCAGGTATAGTAGATGCTGCAAGAAGCTTCAGAGGAACTTTTCTATCCAGGGGAGGCAACCTCAGTTTTGCCAACTCTTCTATATACGAGGCATGCGCATGTGCCTTGTATCAGTTCAATCCCAGTTTTGTGTTGAAGTATTGCAGCTTAGATTTCCTGTATGAACGACTGAAACCTAGACATGTTGATGAATCAAGAGTGTCAGATCGACTTCACTACCTTTTTGTATCTGAGGGATATTACCATCTTGTAGCTACCAGACTGATAACGTCAATGAAACAGGGTGTTTTCTCAAAGACAGTTGCTCATCCTATGAATCAAAATGAACATTTTGTTGAAATGTTTCTGGAAGAACTTAAGACATCTGCATCAGAGAACACGGATTGGATTCAGTTGAAGGAAAAAGGAAAAGGTTTTCTGTACTGGGTTGTGAAAAGTAAAAGCACACAACTCGTTCAAAGTATTGAAAAGATTCTTTTGACCAAATTTACACAAGATGATATCAGTGAAGCTCTTTTTGCTTCTGTTGATTGTGACAAGTTGGCAACCCTGAAACACTTAGTTGAAAGACTTGACACAAATCCTGACCAGTCTCATATGAATAAACTCCTCCTTGTCAGTGCAGAAAGGAGCAGCAAAGAGATGGTGAGTTATTTGCTTAACATGGGAGCACATATATCAGGTACTGACACGAAGAAGAGAAATGTTTTGCATCTCCTTTGTATTCATGACAGATCAACTGTATTCGAGACAGTGATTACTCAGTCTGATGAAAACAAAGATGATCTACAGACGGCAAGGAATGCACTTGATAAGGACGGAAGAACTCCACTGATGTTGTCAGCTTTACAGGGAACATGGGACTGTTTCAAGCAGATGCAGGAGGAAGGTCCAGCTGACCTCGCAGACAGTCATGGTGATTATTTGATTCATCTTGCATGTTATGGTGGAAACAAACACATTGTTGAACGAGTTCTGACAAGTGAGAACATCAACAGGAGAGGTCACTATGGAGGTACACCAATAATGATAGCAGCCTCTAATGCAAAGTCAGATGTATTTGACATTCTTCTGTCAAAGAATGCTGATACAACACTTGTTGATGATGATGGAGACACATTGCTACATCTAGCATGTTATGGAGGTAGCAAGCATATTGTTGAACGTCTTGTTACCCCTGATAACATCAACAGTAGACGTAAGTCGGGGTGGACACCAATAATGAGTGCTGCCTTTAATGCAAAGTCAGATGTATTTGATTTACTTTTATCAAACCATGCTGACACAACACTTGTTGATGATGATGGAGACACATTGCTACATCTAGCATGTAATGGAGGTAGCAAGCACATTGTTGAACGAATTCTCACTCCTGATAACATCAACAGTAGAGGTGAGTCTGGGTGGACACCAGTAATGAGTGCTGCCTTAAATGCAAAGTCAGATGTATTTGATTTACTTTTATCAAACAATGCTGACACAACACTTGTTGATGATGATGGAGACACATTGCTACATCTAGCATGTAATGGAGGTAGCAAGTACATTGTTGAACGAATTCTCACTTCTGATAACATCAACAGTAGAGGTGAGTCTGGGTGGACACCAGTAATGAGAGCAGTTGCAGAATCAAAGTCAGATGTATTTGATTTACTTTTATCAAACAATGCTGACACAACACTTGTTGATGATGATGGATTCACATTGCTACATCATGCATGTATTGGAGGTAGCAAGCACATTGTTGATCGTCTTGTTACCCCTGATAACATCAACAGCAGAGGTGAGTCTGGGTTGACACCAATAATGAGAGCAGTTGCAGAATCAAAGTCAGATGTATTTGATTTACTGTTATCAAAGAATGCTGACACAACACTTGTTGATGATGATGGAGACACATTGCTACATCATGCATGTATTGGAGGTAGCAAGCACATTGTTGAACGTCTTGTTACCCCTGATAACATCAACAGTAGAGGTGAGTCTGGGTGGACACCAATAATGAGTGCTGTCTTTAATGCAAAGTCAGATGCATTTGATTTACTTTTATCAAACAATGCTGACACAACACTTGTTGATGATGATGGAGACACATTGCTACATCTAGCATGTAATGGAGGTAGCAAGCACATTGTTGAAAGTCTTGTCACCCCTGATAACATCAACACCAGAGGTGAGTCTGGGTTGACACCAATAATGAGTGCTGCATTTCATGCAAAGTCAGATGCATTTGATTTACTTTTATCAAACAATGCTGACACAACACTTGTTGATGATGATGGAGACACATTGCTACATCATGCATGTATTGGAGGTAGCAAGCACATTGTTGAAAGTCTTGTCACCCCTGATAACATCAACACCAGAGGTGAGTCTGGGTTGACACCAATAATGAGAGCAGTTGCAGAATCAAAGTCAGATGTATTTGATTTACTTTTATCAAACAATGCTGACACAACACTTGTTGATGATGATAGAGACACATTGCTACATCATGCATGTATTGGAGGTAGCAAGCAC
The DNA here is from genome assembly GCA_936450465.1 of Gibbula magus. Classification (NCBI taxonomy): domain Eukaryota; kingdom Metazoa; phylum Mollusca; class Gastropoda; order Trochida; family Trochidae; genus Gibbula; species Gibbula magus. The sequence continues at coordinate 60,033,420 of OW388294.1, forward strand.
ATTGTTGAAAGTCTTGTAACCCCTGATAACATCAACAGCAGAGGTGAGTCTGGCAGGACACCAATAATGAGTGCTGTCTTTAATGCAAAGTCAGATGCATTTGATTTACTTTTATCAAACAATGCTGACACAACACTTGTTGATGGTGATGGAGACACATTGCTACATCTAGCATGTTATGGAGGTAGCAAGCACATTGTTGAAAGTCTTGTCACCCCTGATAACATCAACAGCAGAGGTGAGTCTGGGTTGACACCAATAATGAGAGCAGTTGCAGAATCAAAGTCAGATGTATTTGATTTACTTTTATCAAAGAATGCTGACACAACACTTGTTGATGATGATGGAGACACATTGCTACATCTAGCATGTAATGGAGGTAGCAAGCACATTGTTGAACGAATTCTCACTCCTGATAACATCAACAGTAGACGTAAGTCGGGGTGGACACCAATAATGAGTGCTGCCTTTAATGCAAAGTCAGATGTATTTGATTTACTTTTATCAAACCATGCTGACACAACACTTGTTGATGATGATGGAGACACATTGCTACATCTAGCATGTAATGGAGGTAGCAAGCACATTGTTGAACGAATTCTCACTTCTGATAACATCAACAGTAGAGGTGAGTCTGGGTGGACACCAGTAATGAGTGCTGCCTTAAATGCAAAGTCAGATGTATTTGATTTACTTTTATCAAACAATGCTGACACAACACTTGTTGATGATGATGGAGACACATTGCTACATCTAGCATGTAATGGAGGTAGCAAGTACATTGTTGAACGAATTCTCACTTCTGATAACATCAACAGTAGAGGTGAGTCTGGGTGGACACCAGTAATGAGAGCAGTTGCAGAATCAAAGTCAGATGTATTTGATTTACTTTTATCAAACAATGCTGACACAACACTTGTTGATGATGATGGATTCACATTGCTACATCTAGCATGTTATGGAGGTAGCAAGCACATTGTTGAACGTCTTGTTACCCCTGATAACATCAACAGTAGAGGCCAGTCTGGGTGGACACCAATAATGAGTGCTGCCTTGAATGCAAAGTCAGATGTATTTGATTTACTTTTATCCAACAATGCTGACACAACACTTGTTGATAATAATGGAGACACATTGCTACATCATGCATGTATTGGAGGTAGCAAGCACATTGTTGAACGTCTTGTTACCCGTGATAACATCAACAGTAGAGGTGAGTCTGCGTGGACACCAATAATGAGTGCTGTCTTTAATGCAAAGTCAGATGCATTTGATTTACTTTTATCAAACAATGCTGACACAACACTTGTTGATGATGATGGAGACACATTGCTACATCTAGCATGTTATGGAGGTAGCAAGCACATTGTTGAAAGTCTTGTCACCCCTGATAACATCAACACCAGAGGTGAGTCTGGGTTGACACCAATAATGAGAGCAGTTGCAGAATCAAAGTCAGATGTATTTGATTTACTTTTATCAAAGAATGCTGACACAACACTTGTTGATGATGATGGAGACACATTGCTACATCTAGCATGTAATGGAGGTAGCAAGCACATTGTTGAACGAATTCTCACTCCTGATAACATCAACAGTAGACGTAAGTCGGGGTGGACACCAATAATGAGTGCTGCCTTTAATGCAAAGTCAGATGTATTTGATTTACTTTTATCAAACCATGCTGACACAACACTTGTTGATGATGATGGAGACACATTGCTACATCTAGCATGTAATGGAGGTAGCAAGCACATTGTTGAACGAATTCTCACTCCTGATAACATCAACAGTAGAGGTGAGTCTGGGTGGACACCAGTAATGAGTGCTGCCTTAAATGCAAAGTCAGATGTATTTGATTTACTTTTATCAAACAATGCGGACACAACACGTGTTGATGATGATGGAGACACATTGCTACATCTAGCATGTAATGGAGGTAGCAAGTACATTGTTGAACGAATTCTCACTTCTGATAACATCAACAGTAGAGGTGAGTCTGGGTGGACACCAGTAATGAGAGCAGTTGCAGAATCAAAGTCAGATGTATTTGATTTACTTTTATCAAACAATGCTGACACAACACTTGTTGATGATGATGGATTCACATTGCTACATCTAGCATGTTATGGAGGTAGCAAGCACATTGTTGAACGTCTTGTTACCCCTGATAACATCAACAGTAGAGGCCAGTCTGGGTGGACACCAATAATGAGTGCTGCCTTGAATGCAAAGTCAGATGTATTTGATTTACTTTTATCCAACAATGCTGACACAACACTTGTTGATAATAATGGAGACACATTGCTACATCATGCATGTATTGGAGGTAGCAAGCACATTGTTGAACGTCTTGTTACCCGTGATAACATCAACAGTAGAGGTGAGTCTGCGTGGACACCAATAATGAGTGCTGTCTTTAATGCAAAGTCAGATGCATTTGATTTACTTTTATCAAACAATGCTGACACAACACTTGTTGATGATGATGGAGACACATTGCTACATCTAGCATGTTATGGAGGTAGCAAGCACATTGTTGAAAGTCTTGTCACCCCTGATAACATCAACAGCAGAGGTGAGTCTGGGTGGACACCAATAATGAGTGCTGTCTTTAATGCAAAGTCAGATGCATTTGATTTACTTTTATCAAACAATGCTGACACAACACTTGTTGATGGTGATGGAGACACATTGCTACATCTAGCATGTTATGGAGGTAGCAAGCACATTGTTGAAAGTCTTGTCACCCCTGATAACATCAACAGCAGAGGTGAGTCTGGGTTGACACCAATAATGAGAGCAGTTGCAGAGTCAAAGTCAGATGTATTTGATTTACTTTTATACAACAATGCTGACACAACACTTGTTGATGATGATGGATTCACATTGCTACATCATGCATGTATTGGGGTAGCAAGCACATTGTTGAACGTCTTGTTACCCCTGATAACATCAACAGTAGAGGGGAGTCTGGGTGGACACCAGTAATGAGAGCAGTTGCAGAATCAAAGTCAGATGTATTTCATTTACTTTTATCAAACAATGCTAACACAACACTTGTTGATGATGATGGATTCACATTGCTACATCATGCATGTATTGGAGGTAGCAAGCACATTGTTGAACGACTTCTCACTCCTGATAACATCAACAGCAGAGGTGAGTCTGGGTGGACACCAGTAATGAGAGCAGTTGCAGAATCAAAGTCAGGTTTATTTGATTTACTTTTATCAAACAATGCTGACACAACACTTGTTGATGATGATGGATTCACATTGCTACATCATGCATGTATTGGAGGTAGCAATCACATTGTTGAACGTCTTGTTACCCCTGATAACATCAACAGTAGAGGTGAGTCTGGGTGGACACCAATAATGAGTGCTGCCTTTAATGCAAAGTCAGATGCATTTGATTTACTTTTATCAAACAATGCTGACACAACACTTGTTGATGATAATGGAGACACATTGCTACATCTAGCATGTAATGGAGGTAGCAAGCACATTGTTGAACGAATTCTCACTCCTGATAACTTCAACAGTAGAGGTGAGTCTAGGTGGACACCAGTAATGAGTGCTGCCTCTAATGTAAAGTCAGATGTATTTGATTTACTTTTATCAAACAATGCTGACACAACACTTGTTGATGATGATGGAGACACATTGCTACATCTAGCATGTAATGGATGTAGCAAGTACATTGTTGAACAAATTCTCACTCCTGATAACATCAACAGTAGAGGTGAGTCTGGGTTGACACCAATAATGAGAGCAGCCTTGAATGCAAAGTCAGATGTATTTGATTTACTTTTATCAAAAAATGCTGACACAACACTTTTTGATGATGATGGATTCACATTGCTACATCATGCATGTATTGGAGGTAGCAAGCACATTGTTGAACGTCTTGTTACCCCTGATAACATCAACAGTAGAGGCCAGTCTGGTCTGACACCAATAATGAGTGCTGCCTTTAATGCGAAGTCAGATGTATTTGATTTACTTTTATCAAACCATGCTGACACAACATTTGTTGATGATAATGGATACACATTGCTACATCTAGCATGTTATGGAGGTAGCAAGCACATTGTTGAACGTCTTGTTACCCCTGATAACATCAACAGTAGAGGCCAGTCTGGGTGGACACCAATAATGAGTGCTGCCTTGAATGCAAAGTCAGATGTATTTGATTTACTTTTATCCAACAATGCTGACACAACACTTGTTGATAATAATGGAGACACATTGCTACATCATGCATGTATTGGAGGTAGCAAGCACATTGTTGAACGTCTTGTGACCCCTGATAACCTCAACAGTAGAGGCCAGTCTGGGTGGACACCAATAATGAGTGCTGCCTTTAATGCAAAGTCAGATGAATTTGATTTACTTGTATCCAACCTTGCTGACACAACTTGTTGATAATAATGGAGACACTTTGCTACATCTTGCATGTTATGGACGTTGTTGAACGTCTTCTCACTCCTGACAACATCAACAGTCAAACTAAAGTTAGATGGACACCAATACAGTTTGTTGCTTTTGGGGGACACGTCAACATCCTTGAACTACTGTGTGAGAAAGGAGCTGATCTGACCTGTTTAACTCCGGATGGGAGGGATGTTGTAGCTGTAGCTGAGAGTGCAGGCACGACAAACGCTGTCAAATATCTCAAAACTCAACTCAGTAAACAATGAATGTGTGACTGAGAGGTGTATTCTTGTGACATGAACGAACATGACCTGTTTGCAAAGAGATGCAGCAGAATGTGACCATTTAGTTAATATGTCCAATCCCGAGATTGTCTTGATTGGTTGTTTTCATCAATGTTTGTTGTGAAGAAGTATAAAATGTTTTCTTCTTCCATCTTTTGCTTATTTAAAAAAACGTTGTTAATCAGCTTTGTCAGTCAGTTTGATCTGGTATTTGATTTTTCTTGGCCACATTAACTGCCTGAAAGTTCTAGTTATAAATGTCCATTTACACTAGGTATGAGTTGTATTGACTTTGTTTGTAATGGCCTGCTGAGACAAACATTAAGTTCAACACATTGTATATTAAACATGCTTTTATTAGAATATCCAGATGATATTTACAAGAAATGTACATCATCGAATATATAAAATCCATATTTTGCAGATTCCAGATTCCTGTACAGTCATGCACAATCTCTTTAAATATATACACTAAATAACCCTATTAAGTAAATAAGTATTCAAGCGCCAAGTTTTATGGTCGATTCATACACTGTACACAAACAAATGAAAGACAAACAAAGTTTATGAGTATGCACATAATTTAAATTGGCTTTTATCCATCATTTTATTAATGTTTAGCTCATCAGGCCTGAAAGGCGCGATAGGCTTATGGCATGTCATGGCGTCCAGTATCTGTCAGTCCATCTGTCATTTTCAACTTCTTCTCCAGAACCATTAGTTCTAGAGAGCTGAACATTTACGTGTTAACTCCGTGGCCAATGGGGATTCAAAATTGTAGATTTTGTGACCCGGTGATCCAAAATAGGGCCACAGGGGTCTCAACCTAAACAAAACTATTTTCATCTTCCTCTCTAATTCCAAAAGGCCAAGACAGCTGAAAAATTGTGTCCAGACTCCTTAGCCAATGGGGTTTCTCAATTGTAGATTTGGTGACCACTTGACCCTAAATAGGGTCACAACCTTAAAAACCTATTTTTTACTTCTTTTCCAAGTGTGGGTCACAGGGTTTGTGACCTAAAAACCTATTTTCATCTTCGTTTTAAGGATGAAAAGATCTAGAACGAGCTGAGGAAAACATATTTTGGTTTTTATTACCTCAAACATTACTTCATTACTACTGAACCCATGGCTCTTTTTTGTAGTTCCTGCCGATATCAAAATAAATGTTTTGTCGAAATAGGTCTTTTCTGCTTGAATCGTGTAATCAATGAAAAAGTATTTGGACAATGCCATCATTTCCTAACACTTGCATACTAATTTAGTATAGGATAAATATTTTTCATAGACAAATAGAGATTATTAACCTCGTGTGTTTCCGTATCATTAATATCATATTTTTGGAATAAAAATTGTATTATGCGAGCCTCTGGCGAGCATAATACATTATTTTTTATTCCGAATATATGATATTAATGATACGGAAACACACGAGGTTAATAATCTCTTGATCATATATGTCATTATTAAAATAAACGTGTTTTTGTGGTAAAAGTGGAAAGAGAATTGACCTAGTTTTAGCGGAGTAATATCACAGACGGTACGGTACATCAAAGTGATGGTCACGACATCGGCAGTGAAGTGCCTAAAAATAGTTCTAAATTAAAACAATTAAAAAAACACATGTGCGCAATTGTTTCTAAAATTAACCATTGGTCCCTGGTTTCTTGTTCATAGAGATGTTTTCAATCAGTTCATAAGCTTCTATCTAAAGCACACATAAATAAATAAGTTGGTCACGTTGCTAGAACAAGGGAAGTAACTCTAGTTTCAACGTTTTGGAAGCTGCGTTGCCGGGTTGTTTCGGATTGCTGCATAACCACTATTAACCAGTATCTTTCGCACTTTAACGGTAAATATTTGTGAGGTGAAGTTGTTTCCTTTGTTTATGACAATAAATACCTATTAATGCACCTAATACCGTGTACTCATCCCTCAAGAACAACCAAAAATGTTTATGTGATCGACTCGATCGATCGATGATGTTACCTTATTATGTGCAAAATTTTAATTACTAGCACATTTGACAGTGTTGGGACTTCAGACAGCCTGGCTTTTAACATTAGATAATGAACTGTTCCAGCAAAGCTTCATGTTTACAGTACATTTAATGATAATCAGTTTTAATGCTTATGATGTCAGTAATGTTACCTTTCCTTTCAGTGATGTTACCAATTATCAATGACGTCACCACCATCAAAATCCTTTATTTTGAAATAACAAATAGGGAGAAACACAAGTCATCTGTTATTGTATTACAAGTGGACCATGTCCATACCCTAAAGTGTAGATAGTATTTATTGAACTTAATTTGCGATCTGTAACAATCTTGTTGTACCCTTTTAAAAAAAATGTTCTTTAAAAACTTAACATTGAGTTTCCTTATTAATTTTGAGATCATCCATTTGTTCATTAAGGAGGAGTTTGAGTTTATCCACTTATCAATGAAGTATTGTGATAATATCCAAGCGAACAATGTTGTTTTAATCACAACACTATCGGCGACTTCAATACACGGTAATACCATACAATAAAAATTACATGTAAGGATTAAAACGTAAATAACAACAAACTAAATAATACTTTTATACTTTATTTCTCTATATAAAATTCATCGACGTTTTCGCCAGGCATTTCTTCGACGTTTTCGCCAAATATTCGCCGTTTTCGCCTTTCGACGTTTTGGTTTATCGCCGTTTTGTCCCGTTCCCGGCGCATCGGTAGCTCACTCACCGACACATCGAGGTTCATTTCGTACACAGGACACTGCAGCTACTTGTTGATGCTCTCAGCAATAGCGCACTGAAGTTTTGAATGATTCTTAAAACAAATCAATTATATTGACTGTGTTAACACTATAAATGCACATATTGTACCATATCAGATGATTTCGTGTTTTCTATCAAGCGGAAATACTCGGGTAAACTCCCGGTTGCGCTTTTCAATGATTCGTAATGTGTTTTAGGATTCGCATGAAAAGATAGGAATTCTGCGAAAGTAGTTCGTGTATTTGACCTTTGACCTGTTTTGCATATTTATCAGATTTGGATACCAAGTTTATCAGATTGCTTTATTGCATCGATAACACCCTCCATTATATGATAATGCATATTATTCGATCCTATTCACATTTATCAAATTTGTTTGGAATCATCATCATAATTTACGTTCAATCTTCTATTGCCTATCTAGGGAATGGCAATAATTTGATCAACAGATATACATATAGTTAATATGGCGATCTATGGAAACTTATTATGTAATGTACACATGTATCTAAATCAAATGACATTAGTTAAACTGCCATTAGATAATCTATTTTCAATTATGTACTTCAGATTGAGATGATTTCAAATCAATTCAAAACAATTTGACACACATTTTAGATCCAACCGGAACCTATTTTATAAAAATTATTTGTACTAAATTAACATTCAAATTTGTTGAAAAATGGCACCGTCGGTATACTTTTCGGATGAAAGTATATGTGTTAACGTTTCTAATGTAATCACAATAAAAAATACCATTAAACAACTAAAATGCCAATAATTTGTATATTTGTAAGACATTAAGAAATATGTTACTGTTACATTGTAAACTGTTTTATTTGTGAGATGATGACATGTTAATTGTAAAACTGATTTCAATAAAGAAAAGTGATTTCAATGAAAAAGAAACTGCATGAATGTTGTTTTTAACTCATCCGGCCTGAAAGGCTCGATGGGCTTTTGGCATGGCATTATGTCTGGCGTCCGTCCGACCGTCTGTAAACTTTTCGCTTTTTGGATTCCTACTCCAGAACCAATAACTTAATGAGAGCTGAAATTTGATGTGGAGACTCCGTGGCCAATGGGCATTCTAAATTGTAGATTTGGTGACCCTATTACTCCAAATAGTCACAGGGTTCACAATCTAATAACCTATTTTCATCTTCTTCTCCAGTCTGTAAAGTTCTAGAGAGCTGAAATGTTGTGTACAGACTCCCTAGACAATGGGCATTCTAAATTGTAGAACCTATTTTCGATTTCTTTTCCAGTATGAAAAACTTGAGAAGATGCAAATGATACAGACGCTGATGAGCTACAGAGCCCATAGCTCTATTTTTATGCCCCCGAATCGAAGATTCCGGGGGTATATTGTTTTTCACCTGTCCGTCTGTCTGTGTGTTTGTCCACAAAAACTTTAACCTTGGCCATAACTTTGGATTGCTAAGAGCTAGGGCTTTCATACTTGGCGTGTGGATACCTTGTGATGAGACCTTTCAGATGAGGTCATCATATTCGACCTTGTGACCTTGACCTTGACGCAATTGACATGTCATGTATTTAAAGAAAGAGATCACTTTCAAATCAATGTGTCCAGACGTGCCAATTTTTAAACACCATGTACAGAACAATATCATGGATCTGTTTATAAAGAAATATTTCCCTTTTATGATCACCTTTTAGTACATTTTCTATTTTGATTATTTGTGTTTTATACTAGCAAAATGGAAGGATAGCTTTATACATGTTTGGTTAATCGGCATCTATAAATTAAAAGGTCCCTCTATACAAACATCTGATATTTATAACTTTTATGAACAGAAATATATTTGATACAGAAGACACTTACAGGTAGGCCTACATGAAATTCTCTTAATATCATTTTGCTTTGATCTGATTGTCAAAAATCTCCAGTAACTATAAAGTGATATATCCCAGGAGATATTGCTTGATTCTACACCGCTTGAGCGTAATTGCCCTGGAAAGTTGAAATGGCAGCACGAAGTGGTGAGATCACTCATTCACTGTTATCTAATGAGTGATCTCACCACGGGTGAGTAATACACACGTGTGTTACCACCGCGTGCTGCTGTAACGTCATAGTCGTTTTTGGTTGACGTCACAATGTTAGCCGCTCGACTGCAATAGCAGATAACTTTTTGCATGTGAGCGTCACTAACGGTTTTCTTGCAATTCAGCGCTATTTACATCATTAAGTAATAAAATAAATACTAAATTCGCTCCCCGTTTGATAACATGTTTATGCAACTTGTGAATGGCATCAGTATTAACAAGCTTTCACTCATTGAATTACCAAACCATTCACTGGATTCATAAACATGTTATCAAACGAGACATGGTTTAGTATTCTATATTTCTTGCCCGTTCTTATTCCCGTTCTCAGTTCTAAATTGAAATCATCCATAACAGTTTGAGTCTGATCTAAGACGTAGTGAGGTACCATTTTTCAGTTTCTTTATAAGAGTCAGTATTCAATCTATTTTATAACCAATTTTATGACCAATTTTCAATTAAGTGAAATAATCTTGAAAGCGGCGTTAAACCCCAACTCACCTCACCTCACTCACTCCAATTACCCTTCTTTTCTATACCAATCCTGTAATTTTTACTTAACTTGATAGCTCTATTGACACAGTATTTGACATGAAATGTCAAATATCAATTTGGTAATATTTATACGACAATACCGCATGAGTGTAATACCTAGAGACGAATGATTTTATTAATAGGCCATAGAACTTTACGACGTTACAATCTTTTAGCATATTTGATCTTGTTCGCTCAGAGCATCGTCACTTTAGGTGGAGAAAAGTTTTCGTTTTCACTAATCTTTAAGGTGAGGTGGGTGAGTTAAGTTGGGGTTAAACGCCGCTCTCACGAGTATTCACTTATATCACGGCTACTTGTATTATTGCAGGGAGAAAGACGCAACATCTTGGTGGCTATGCATTGCGGTGAAACCTGCGAGCATCGCTGAAACTAGCGAACCATGGATGGTATTGAGTTAAAATTCAGTGTAGCATTGCACCCAAACCTTACTGCATGTAGAACAGTTCTCCACAGCAAACAAAGTTGTCGAGCCCCTGACGGGATTCGAACCCCGGAACTCTCTCTCTTGATCCGAAACCGAGCGCTCTAACCAGTATTTCCTGAATAACTCGTTTGATAAAAATGGCAGTGGACGGGGGCAGTAACATGATTTTTCACTCAAATAACTCGATAAAATGTATTTGAACAATAATGTCACCAATAGTAAAATACCCCTCTTTCTGCGGAAAATCAAAGAAATTAAATGAAATTAAATTAAAGGAAGGCCAAAATATATTATTTTCTATTGAATTCTTAACTGCAATTGGTTCATTAGACTGTTTTGTGAAATATTAAACTAGGGCGACTTAAACTTTGCAGAAAAAAATCATCTGCTTTTCACACGCGAGCATCAAACGAAAAATGGGGCGGGCTTAGAGAGTTGGAAGATACCGGAAGTGACGTACGTGACGGGGTGTAAACATTCGCTTACTATTTACAATGGCAAACACTGGAGAATCGGCCAGTTAATCTGTTATATCTACGCTTTGCAATAATGCCACATCGCTGTTCTGCTGTAAACTGTTCGAGTAATGTTAGTTATCAAGTTTCACTTTACAAATGACCAAAAATATCGGTTTATATATCAAATATAAGTGATGTGAATAGTGAACGACGGTGGATTCATAGATGTTCGTAGACATAGGATAAATCCACTAATGAGATATATGATGACAAAATGAAAGCAAGATATGATAAATGAAAAAATTAAAGTGACAACGAAATCAGATTTTCGGTGTTGTTATTTTTTGTTGGAGAATGTTTGTGTATAAAATAAAACAACAAACGTGAGATTAGCAGACGCCGGCGAAGTAGGCCCTACGGTAAACCATCGCCAATCAAAGCACATAACAACATCCTGATTTGTTAACGTTGTTAATCTACCGAGAACCTAATTTACTAACCGTACATTACCAGAATCAAAGAAACTCACCACATATTTAATCCCAATGTTTCATTTTACGATTTAGTTATCACTTAGTAACACACTCAGAATCCAATAGTTAATAAAATAATGTTTTCAATAAAAAGTTTGGTCAATCAAATCAAATCAAATCAAATAAACATCGTATTAAATTGACATTTCAGCAGTATATGAAATTATACCTACCATATATATTTATTTATTAATTCAATACAAAACAAAATTAACAAGCCGATTATTCAACATAATTTGATAAATTGATCCTACTTAATCTCTCTTCACCTGATTCACGAGAGTCTTCTTCCCTTGTTTCAATGTCACTTGAACTGTCACTTGTAAGGCAAGGCATCGGTCACGTCACTTGAAATGATGGAATTTGAGCTTGAAGACAAACACTCCACGGAAAGTGATGTCATTTTCTGATTCGCTTAAAGACATTTTCTGCACAGCACAATATGGGTGAACCTGTCTACACTTCTTTGGTAATCTGCGGTACGATAATCTAGACATAGAGAATCTCACCCAAGTGTCTTCTTTTCCTTTAATCAACGAGTGTTGATATATTTGAAATCAGAAGACACGAGGTGAGATTTTATTTATCATTCAAAATGTGAGGACATAGCATTGTGACGTCATAAGCATTATGGCATCAAAGCATTGTTACATCATCATCATTGTGACGTCATAGCATTGTCAGCAGTGTTCTAAGTGATGCAAAAGCTTTGTGATGTCCTTAACTGATGATGTAATAGGATTATGACGATTTGATTGTAGCGATATCTACAATGTAGACATAGTATTTGTGAGCTCTAGAACAAACAGGATTACATTTTAGCTCACCAGGCCTGAAAGGCCCGATGGGCTTATGGCATGGGATGGCGTCCATCCATCCGTCCGTCCGACAGTCCGTCCGTCCGTCCGTCCGTCCATCCGTCCATAAGCTTTTCACTTTTTCGACTTCTTCTCCAGAACCAATGACTCAAGAGAGCTGAAATTTTATGTTATTGTATTGTAGATTTGGTGACCCTGTGACCCAAAATAAGAGCCCCAGGGGTCATAACCTAAAAAGCTATTTTCGTCTTCTTCTCCAGAACCAATGACTCAAGAGAGCTGAAATTTTATGTACAGATTCCTTGGCCAATGGGGATTTTAAATTGTAGATTTGGTGACCCTGTGACCCCAAATAAGGGCAACAGGGGTCATTACCTAAAAAGCTATGTTCATCTTCTTCTCCATTCCCAATGAACATAGAGAGCTGAAATTTCATGAACAGACTCCTTGACTGACAGGGATTCTAAATTGAAGATTTGGTTACCCTTTGATCCCAAATAAGGGCCACAGGGGTCACAACCTAAAAAGCATTTTTCATCTTTTTCTCCAGTCCAAAAAGCTCTAGAAAGCTGAAAAGTTATGTACAGACCCTTGGCCAATGGGGATTCTAAATTGTAAATTTGGTGATCTTGAGACCCCAAATATGGATCAAAGGGGTAACCACTTAAAACAGCTGTTTAAATGAACTGTGAAGATAATGAGATTTTATGTGCACTTCATATGTCAGCTTAAGAGTAATACTACATTGTGGACATGTTTGATGTAATCAATGTGAAACTAGAACTATTGAATAGCCTGTGAACTGAATATTGTGACAGGATGCATAGGAAAAAAATTAAAAGTGGTTAAGAAATGTTTTATTTTACATTAGATATGTGAACTAAATATGACTGGTGATGAAGTAAGATAAGACTATTAAAACTAGCTACATGAATTTGTGATACCACATCTTCTTTTCCAACAAAGAAAAATAAATAAAGATGGGGAAAACAAAATTTAAAGATATAATTTACTGACTGTGAGTCCAGGGTCTGCATGTTGTGTAATTGCAGGTGTTGACCTGGGGAGTGACCACTCCCTGGCAGAGATGCAAACAGCAGCTAGCTAATACGCGGAGGTTTCAGGTTACTTCTATGCTATGTTACTGATTTAGTCTTACACTCAGATGCTCAATAGAATTTATTAATTAAATATTGAAAAGGAGCCTATGAAACTATGAGCCTATGAGAAACAGGATTTTTAGACACAAATAGGGGCTCTTTTTCATTATGTAATAAATGTTGATAATTCCAGAATAAAAATATGAATTAAAACAATAAACTGCAAAGGGCTACATTATTTATAATGAATATGGATTAATGTGTAACCAATTTTGATAATAACTTTTAAATTTGATGACTGGGCAATGACTTATTACGTGATATCTTAATCTTTTCCTTAGAGTTAATAAATAACATGATTCCTGATGAGCTTCAGAGCCAGTGGCTCTATTTTTATTATAAAATCTGGAGTGAGATACTCAGTGCTATCAAGTAATGATTCTGATGATACATTCGGCTAATAATTCTATCTCTAAAAGTATTTGATAACCAGCTACTAAGGCAGTCTCAGCTCCCAGTGCCGTGTTTTACCTTACTATTTCCAAGGTTGTCCCATGCACAGACTACTCTGGGGTTACACTAAGCCTTATTAAATCTAAACGCACAATGCCTGATACGTCTTCACATAAGAGCGCGCTAAGTGCTGCATCTCAACAGTGTATCTCAACCAAAACATTGTTACCCAATTTCAGAGTTTGTGCTAGAATGCTCAATCAACGCGGAACAAAACAACAGATATTATGGATTTCATCCTTGAAGGGGATTTAAACATTCTTTTCATAACTGAGTCCTGGCTTCATAGTCATGGTGATGTAGCAAAAATCGCGGAAATGACACCACCTTCATTTTCTTGTGTCAACTCCCCTCGTATAAATTCATCCTGTTGAGGCATAGCCTTATATATACAAGTCTTCTCTCATCATCACTCGTCACCAGGCAAAAACATCTGAAATACCTTTTGAAATGTTAGATGTTTGTGTTTTAGCTGATAAGTATGTTTTTCAGGGTGATTTGTATTTATAGGCCTCCATCATCACGGAAAAATCAACTAACAAACACTCAGTTTTATCATGAAATGTCTAATCTTTTCGCGTCTCATCCTGGTAGGAAAACTTATTTTCTTGGCGATTTCAATGTTCACTTCAATGATAAAGAAAATCCGTTTGCTAAGAAGTTTGTCAATCTCCTTTCTTCTTTTGGACTCAAGCAACATGTCCCAACACACAAATCTGGAAATACTCTTGACTGTGTAATATCTCATGAGGATAATACAACCATTTTAAACGTTTTTGTTGCAGACAAACAATTGTCTGACCCCTTCTTAAGTTTTGTTACACTGAATACATGTAGACCTATGAAGAAAATGGAGACTGTCGTAATCTTAGAAACATTGACCATATTGAGTTTCAACTTGACCTGATAGAATCTGCATTGCTGTGTGACCCAACATCTGATGTGAATGAATATGCTCAACTGTATCATGGCACTCTCTCCACACTGCTTGATAAACATGCTCAACCTGTAGTGAAGAAGGTCAAAGTGCGCACAGACACACCCTGGTACTCTCAACAAGTTCTGAAAGCCAAGACCGTACGTCGACAAGCTGAACGGAAATGTCATCTTGAAATAGATCGCGAACTTTACAAACAAGCTCGGAATGCTGCAACAACTGTCAGTCGTAATTGCAAGTAGGATAACTGTCTTCAGCAGCTATTCAAAATGAATGAGAATCCCAAAAGATAATTTGCTTTTATGAACAAATTGCAAGGCAAGAAGACTGAATCAAAACTTCCACCTTCTGCATCAAATCGGGCCCTTACTGACTCATTTAACAACTTTTTTTCTGGACAAAGTTGACATGATACGATAAAATCTCTCTCAATGACCGCTTCTTCTCTCTTGAACGACACAGTGCAAATTCCTCGAAGTTTGCTAGCCTTGCTACGTAGCGCTACATTGAGCAATCGCGTTCAAGAGAGGTTTAAAAGTAATCGCTAATTGAGCGATTACTTTGAAACCTATCTTGAACACGGCCATTGTGTACCACAGGGATCTTTACTTGGTCCAGTGCTTTTTATTCTCTATTGTGGCTGTACTTCAATCATCATCCCACAACACCGCCTCCTCCACCACTCGTTTGCTGATGACTGCCAGTTGTACAATCAATTTCATCATCAGAACTCAGTAGAAGCTCTCTTGAATAAAGCGTATTGTACCAGGTCCTTGAAATTTTGAATGACCGAAAACAAACTAAAACTGAACAGTGATAAAACTGAAGCAATTATGTGCTACTTGAACCAACGAGTGATTGGAAATATTCGTCCTTTGATCATCATAGAAGCTGTACATTGTCTAGCCAGATGTCTGGTAATGAGTAGACTCGATTACTGTAACAGTCTTTATGTCGGACTCCCGGATATTCTCCTTGACAAGCTTCAAAAGGTACAAAATACAACAGCGCGAATCGTGACTCTCACATCGAAGGGATCGCACATTACTCCTGTCCTTAAACCTCTTCACTGGCTTCCAATTAGAGCAAGGATTCAACACAAAATTCTCTGTCTAAAGAAGTGTAATTTGTATTTACGGATTTAAATAAACTATCATCATATACGTTGTTGACAGCCTTTTGAGCTGTAAGTAGACAGTAATTATTCAATGTGTACGGAATAATCCACTACTAATTGTGAAATTGTAACGTTACAGTTTGCCAGTCCCTACGTACGAATCGATATTATCGGATAGTCGAGAACACAAATGGTTGAAAAACAATTTGGCTAAATTGTCGAAAATTGGCCAAAAAGTCGAAAGTTTTGCGCCAAATAGTCGAAAATATTTGTTTAAAATACATTTGTTTATTATGCCTGATTTAGTATGGATAACAAGTAGAAAGTATGAAATAGGAACTAGTTTGAAAATGAGAAGTGTGAAACCAAGATGAATGCTTCATTTATTCATTGATATATATACATGTTTGTCAATAACAGAACAACCACATAGCAACTCATTTTGATGACAATAATCAGACCACACATCAACTCACATACACCTGCAATTATATATAGATGCATGTCACTCATGTTTTAAAAAATTATAAGCTCACTACTGGTCATTTTAATTCTGGTCGCAAGGTCAAGGTTTGATAATAAAAATGATAAAAGATGAAGAAAAGAATACAATTGTATGTTACAATCATACAATTCAAGAAGGCTTTGATTCTATTAGTAGGTCTAATCTGTGGACTTGGTTATAAAGTACGGGCTTGGTGGTAAAAGGTATTTACATGTCCGTTACATCGTGTGTGGCGCAATTTTAAACGTCCATTTGGGTTAAGACAAGAGTGTATACTAAGTCTGATGCTTTTTTCAATATTCCACAAAGACCAAATGCGAGTGAGTGGCGAATGTATATCAATTCTCATTCTTATTATAACTTACTTACTGCTCAAGCTATGAATTATTAGCTGAAGATATGCATAACATGAAGATCGTTAACATAGTTTTAATTACATCACTTGATATTAACAAGCGTAAAGTATATCAAACTTCTGAGAAATAGTCAGTGTATAGATGAACAAATTACATGTTCATTCAACTATTCGCCATATACCGAAGACATTCCAGTCTGCAAGAGATATATTAAAATAGAAATATCAAAATATAATACAAAACTATTTTAGTCATTTGGAAGAATTAAGTGAATGTTTCAGTGAACTCTTTAACCCCCTGATCCTAATTATTCTTAATAAATCACCCCCCCCCCCCCCCCCCCCCCCCCCCCCCATTGTTGCATCCTTAACTTTAAATTAATCTGCTGACGACATGTTTAGGTGGACAATAGAGGGATTACTAACTTGTAATGTTTACTGATACAGTTGACTGATCTCATCCCATTAGACAAAAAGATCTAACTTATCTGTACACACTCCCAATAAGAATTGCGAAATTCGTAAATATAGAAACACCAAAATACTGTAGGCATTGGTAATGGCATATCATCGAATTGCTAAGTTGCTCAGTTAAGATATTCAAATCGCAAATTAAATGATGATCTATATCCCGGATGTATTATGTATTATTATATTAAGATAAGATAAGATAAGATATCTCTTTATTGCCCGTTAGGGAGTTTGTTTCACATCTGAGTGAGCATAAATACAAAATTATACACATTCATTTATAATAAATACATGGAATATAAACATGGTTATATACCATTGAGAACGAGGAAGATGATGGGAACAATTCAGTAAACTGCGTATTACCCATTAGAATAAGTTTGCAGTCATTTATGTTACATAAACAGAAATATGAAAATATAGTCGCAAGCGACGATAACAGGATTCAGTTAATAATTATTTGAAATATAATACTCCATGTTGGACTCTCTGTTATTCATCAGTTTCTCAGCTTTAAAATGAGTTATCAAACATGTCTCTATCTTCAGTAGTTGTTTTACAAAATTCTCCAAAGACAATGACCCTCTGAAAAGGGAAAAATTGCTTATTATTGGACCCCTACATGATCTTTCTCACGATTAAGACAAAATGGTTAATATTTTCATGCTAAGGTATAACATAGAAAAAATTGTGCTTTTATTTCCACTTAAGAAGATGTTATCATCATTAAGATTGCATACATAAGTAATGTGTTATGTGGTTCTGAATATTCAAAAAAATACTTTAAAATGCTGAAATTTGGACCCCTAGACGAAATTTCCTATGTTTGAAGCTTAACTATTAACTTTTTGATGAAAGGGTTCGACATAAAAGTTTTTGAAATTGTACATTTGCAGGTGTGAATAAAATTTCAATAGCATAATTGGTTAAGCAGTCATGATCCTTTGAACTTTGATGAAAATGGCATTTTTTTAAAAATGACAATGTTCTGTGACTTGTCACACATAAAGTATGACAGAAACGCGCTTGAAATTTATTGCTCTTCATGAGAGACATGTTTACTTCACAATGAGCCATAAAACATTATTGTAACTTCAGTGATTTACGAAAGAAAATTCTCCAAAGTAGGTACCCCTCGAAAGGTCTCAAAATCACAAAATTTAACTTTTTGGGGATTATGTCCAAATTGTGCCTAATCTATCCACTTTTACACGATGATGATATGTTATGGAATTGTTAAACAAGTTATTATAAAGAGATTGAAATAAGTAACTTTGACATAAATCAATTCGTTACAGAGTTATGCCACTTTGAACATGCAACCGGAAAACGCACTCTTCAAAAAGGTCCAAATACAAGGGCACATTACTCGAATTCTAAGCCAAAATTCAAAATTCTGTCTCGATAACTTTTTTAACGTTTATCCAGCTTTCAGATGAGCTATCACACATAACTGTATGCTGTATGTGTTCCCGGGATTAAGAAGAAGATTTTTGAAGACGCGTACCCTCAAATCCGCGAAAGTACACAACAAAATTAAGTTTTTTTCGAAATAGCAAACATCTATTATTACGGTCGCTATAGACTTAATCGACGGGGAATGTTGTTGCGCACATTTTGGTGAAAGTTTTGTGCAAATATCTTGATAAGTTTTCGAGCTATTGAGGTTTGAAGTTTCAACTTCCAGGGGCGATAACTCACGAAAGAAGTCGAACATCCAAAATCGGGCTCCGTTATGCACCAATTCGGGTCACAGGCTATCTCTCCTGAAAATGTCATGAAAATCGGTCCAGCCGTTAGTTCTGAACCCGTTACACAAAATTCTTGAAATAATACACGCCAATAACAATAAGGATTCAGCCTAATGGCTGAATCCTTAATAAAAACCAGATAGAGTATTTACAATAACAACAATGAGTTAACACTACTCAGTTGACAAGTAGCTGTATTGTGTTCAATACAATAACTGAATGTAGGCCTACTGTCACACTTGTATTATATTTATAATTTCATAATTCTAAAGCAATCATAGACAGTACCTTCCCTTTATTTTATTTATCAAACACCTTTTATTTAGTTTCGAATATTTGCCCAATTTTTTACCTTTTGGCAAGAATTTTCATTTTCGACTTTTTTGCGTTTTCGACTATTTGGCCTGATTCCGTATTATCAATCTTCTCTTGACATCTGACAGCTCATCCTCACTTGATTACTGGTGTTCAGGTACATCTTGATTCATAATGGGTTCATAGAGATAAGGACGACTGTTGTTTATCTCTTTTCATCTCTCTCAGACCGTTTTATCTCCAAAGGGATTTCGGACAAATATTTCTGACTCTCGTCTATGTTCCATCAGATGCCAATGCAAAATCAGCGGCAGAGACGATTCACACTGTCATTGATAAGCTCGATGGTTTCTCATCTGATGCGTCAAAGTTCATACTTTAATTCATGTGATCTAAAGCAGGTATAGTCTAATTACCACCAATATGTAAAGTGTCCCACTCGGGCTGGTAAAACCATCGATTTATGCTATGGCAGTGTAAAGGACGCTTATAAATCATTTGCTAAACCCCCACTTGGAACGTCTTATCATAATACTGTATATCTTCTTCCCTCTTCCGAACAAAAACTTAAAGAGCCATCACGGATGTTAGTGTTTCGAATTTTTGGAAAATATACTTATAACGTCAATCGCCAGAGAAATCTTTTATCTACAACATGGCATATGTTAAATAATGTTCATATCACGACAGTGTATTGCAATTTGGTTTCAAAGAGAAGTATCACTTCGACTAGCGCGCGCTACGGGTATCTGACGTACATAAACAGAGTCCCCTTTTTTGCGTAATACGTACTACACAAACAGCAAGCGCTTCCGAAGCGTGAAGGCTCGTCTCTAGCGCAAGTCGCCATAACAACCCATGTGCTGCACGTGCTTCACGCGTCGCTCTTGCAAAGTACCCTTGTCACACATTACTGAATGTGACGATTGCTTTACATATATGTTTCTAAATGTCCTGAGAATATACAAATTATTTCCTGTTTAATGTTCTTTTTATTCAGATAAGACCAGCAAATTATGAAATTTTTTTACTCTCATTAATTATAAAATTCAAGAAAAATACCTAGTTGGGTAAAACAATTATTCCAATATTTGTAGCAAATACATAATCAAATGAAATGGTAAATAAATAACCATAATTTTTTATATATATTTCGATTTCTTTCATTGCTCATATTTTGTGTTATTCTTTCGTGTCTTTGTTTACAGTGTGTGAGCTAGACCATAATGCTTTGCGCTTGAAAATAATAGACTGAATCTATATTTAGACTGGAAAACACCTTTACTAATTAATGCAATTTCTCGGCTTATTTTAAGTTGGAAAAATTAGGGAAAAATTAAGTGTATTTATTTCACGGAGATACATTTTTGGAAAAAAATTGATATTTTCATCAACATCCGTGATGGCTCTTTAAAACTGAAAAACAGGTTGTTAAACATGTTAAATTTTGGACTAAAGATTGTTTAGACACCCTCAGGGGATGTTTTGAGTGTACAAACTGGGATGTATTTGAACATACTTACAATGACTTGAATGAATTACAAATGTTGTTACTGACTACATTAATTTTTGTGTGGAAAGTATTGTACCCACTAAAATTATAAAGATTTATCCTAATAATAAGCCATGGGTGACAAAGCAATTTAAGTCTGTTTTGAATGATAAGAAAAGGGCGTTTCGTGAAGGGGATAAAGTTAAAGTAAAGGAAATTCAAAAGGAAATTGTTCATCTGACAGGAGAGTGTAAAGATAATTACAAATCAAAAATAGAAAAAAAAATTTCAGAAAATAACATACTCAGTGTATGGAGTGAACTCAAAACTATCATCGGATCTGTGAAAAAGCCTCAGGACATTGAATGTACCGATAACATCACCTTCTCAAGTGAACTAAACACTTTTTATTACTCAACCGTGGTGAGATCACTCATTAGATAACAATGAGTTGGTTACACACATGTGTGATACCACCGCGTGCTGCCGTAACGTCATAATCGACGCATGACGTCATAGTCGTTTTTGGTTGACGTCACAATGTTAGCCGCGTGACTGCAATAGCCTATGACCTATTTGCAAGTAAGCGTCACTAAAAACGATTTTCTTGCAATTCAGTGCTATTTACATCATTGAGTAATAAATAAAATACTAAACTCGGTCCCGGTTGATAACATGTTTATGAAACTCGTGAATGGCATCGGTATTATACTCGCTTTCGCTCGTTAAAATACCAAACCATCCACTCGTTTCATAAACATGTTATCAAACGGGACGTCGTTTAGTATTCTATATTTATTCAAGATTTGATTCTGTTGACTTCTCAGATAATAGGACATTGGTTCTAGACTCTCTTCCTCCAGGTGATATAATTATTTCTATTGATGGTCTCATCAATTCTTTTTACCGAATCAACATACAAGCGTGTGGTTCAGATAATTTGTGTGGAATTGTACTGAAAGAATGCAAATAACAATTGTCTAAAATTTTCCATAAAACATTTCAATATTCCTTAAATACACAAACAGTACCCATCCTTTGGAAAACCTCTAAGATTGTCCCGTTCCCAAGAAACAAAACCATTGGCCAATAATGATTATAGACCTGTTGCGCTGACTTCAATTGCCATGAAATGTTTTGAACGTCTGATAACAGTTATATTATTGAATCAAATAAATCAACTCTTAGATCCGTTACAATTTGCTTACATGCCTAGTAGAGGAGTTGAGGATGCTACTATTACCCTTTTTAACAAAATATCTCAACATTTAGAGAATTGTGGTTCATATGTGAGGATATTATTTGTAGACTTCAGCTCAGCATTTAATACCATTCAACCTCATGTATTAATGAAGAAACTCTTAGATATGGATGTCAACTCAAATTTGATTCGATTGATAAATTCCTTTCTGGTCAACAGACCACAGTTTGTTTGTGTAAATGGTACTGACTCAGCATGTGTTTGTACAGCCACAGGTGCGTCACAAGGCTGCGTTATTTCACCCATACTGTTCATACTCTATACAAATAACTGTAGATGTAACACTGACACAACATTTACTGTTAAATTCGCAGATGATGCAGCATTGGTCGGACTTATTACAGAATCTGAAATGTGTTACAGGAATGAAATTAATAATTTCGTAGAATGGTGTAGTTCAAACTTTCTATTTTTGAATGGTATTAAAACAAAAGAATTGATAATCGATTTCAGAAGAGGTAAGCCATCTCACTCAAAAGTAAGCATAGATGACAATGATATCGAGGCACTATTTTAGACTCAGAGTTATCATCGAATTCTAACACTGACCATATATACAAAAAAAGCAAGCAGTGATTAATTTTTTAGTTGAAATTAAAACACTTAAGTTAGACCAAAACATCATGATGCTATTTTATAAAAGTTTTATCCGAAGTGTTCTTACTTTCAACTTTCTATGTTGGTATGGTAATATTTCAGTTCAAAACAAAAATAAAATTTGTGACTTGATTTAACTGTGATCTAATTGTGAATGAGGTAACTTGGTTCATATATATGTCTGTATTATATATATATTTTTCTCTATGTGATACATAAATTTAATGTATTTTTGTTTTGAAAACAGTGTACAACAAATTACCAATGGGCATTAAAGAATTATCTTATCTTATCTTATCTTATCTTATCAACGACTCGCACCGAAAACATTTTTTCAACTTTTCTACATAAAATGTTGCATTTTAATAATTTTTTGGACACACTTTGTCTTAAACAATACTGTTGAACATGTTAAAACAAAGTTTTTCTCTAATATTCTCCTTGAAGCTAAGAAGTTGAAAATACCAAAGGTCACATCTACACATGATGATTATAGCATTCATTGTCGAGCTGTGTCTTACAGGTTTTGAGTTCTGCTCCGGAAACTAGAGTCCAAGTCGCATTTAGATAGAAACAACCAACCTGTAGGACGAACATATTCATTATATCAATTATACAGTGCTTTTTAATAAACTGAACTTTATCAAGCGCAAAAATACTATATCATTTTACAGGACGTAAAATATATACTGAACAGCAAAAGAAACGCGAGTTAATGATTATAGTTTCTGTTAGCATATCAGTCGATGGTTTGTCATATTATTAGTAAATGTCAGAGAACATGTTGAGCTATTTGTACTATAGAGTACAGATAGTTACCATTGTAAAATCAAAGGGTATCAGTTCGCGAAAATGCACGTCACATGTTGTCATGGTAACATGATCTGCATGAACCTGGTAAAATTCAAATTACTCGTGCTGTAATCCGAGACTTGCTCATTGAAAAGGACCCCAAATTGTGACTCCAGCCTCAATGTTTAAGAAGTTAATGATTGGCAAAAAACACCCGTGAAATTATTGGAAACTAAGAAAGTGGCCAACTGCATGCTGAACAGTTTGCAAGGACTGTAAATCGTGGTACACCTTGGTACCGAAAAAGAATGCAATACCTTGAAGTTTTACCAAAATGAGACCCATAGAACCATTTTGAATTTCACGCCATAACGTCAAATCAACTTCAGCTAAGACAGGGGTATTGCATCAAACAATGGTAGTGTTTACACAAGTTCCTTTTGCATTTAAAAGCACATTGGGCCCTTCATCATTTGAACAGGAATGTGGCACAAGATAATGCTCTGCAGAAGTTCTACACCAGTATTGACTTTTCGTTCTGTATGCATTTTGTTCAACACGTTATTATTATTTAAATGGGTTCCTGAACACAGGAAAGTACGGACCTATCCGGTCGCGCGGAGCGCTTAGTAGCAGCCTGAAAGTACAATTCCTTCAGAGTAATACTATTTGTAGCGCTTCGAGCATTCTAAGCATGGATTAAGCACAATATAAATATGCATTCATTATTATTTATTATTTATGTCAACAACATTTGAAAGCTCTGCTATTATAAATTTGCTCAATACAGCGTTATTACAGTTACAAATTATTACAGTGGACTCGCGTTTCTTTTGCAGTTCAATATATATATATACAATTACGTTAACATATTAGCAAAAACAATATTTTTTAAATGGAAACTGAATACGTCAAAGGACAGATGTAATGACATATGGTCAAACTCAGATTCATTAAATTGGGATGTTAATTTGATAATTGCTCGATTTTAAAATTCTGAAATTCGTCCGTAAATTATTTATATACGGCTTTTTAAAAAACCGCCTAATTTAGCCCCGGGGACCAGAATGAAAATCTGCGGGGGTGTGGTCCCTGAAGCGATGACTCCTGTGACGTCACTGGAGTAATCTCATCGGCGATAGTCATAATTCAACGTATTTTCGCAACATTTTGATTGTTAATTTCACTAATAAATCTTCAATAAAAAAAACTTAAATTTTCCATATATCGAATGTTTAGATATCCAAATAGGTAATTCCGCAGATGACAAATACACAATACATAGAGATTATTAACCAAGTGTGTTTCCGTATCATTAATATCATATTTTTGGAATAAAAATTGTATTATGCGAGCCTCTGGCGAGCATAATACATTATTTTTTATTCCAAATATATGATATTAATGATACAGAAACACACGAGGTTAATAATCTCTTTATCATATATGTCATTATTAAAATAAGCGTGTTTTTGTAGTAAAAGTGGAAAGATAATTGACCTAGTTTTAGCGGAGTAATATCACAGACGGTACATCAAAGTGATGGTCACGACAACAGCTGTGAAGTGCCTAAAATAGTCCTTTAAAAAAAAAACAATTTAAAAACACATGTGCGCGATTCTTAAAAAAAAAATCAACAGTTGATCCCTGGTTTCTTGTTCATGAAGATATGTTCAATCAGTTCATAGGCATCTATCTAAAGCACTCATAAATAATGTTGTCACGTTGCTAGAACAAGGGAAGTAACTCTAGTTTCAACGTTTTGGAAGCTGCGTTGCCGGGTTGATTCGGATTGTTGCGTAACAGTATCTTTCGCACTTAAACGGTTATCATTTGTGAGGTGGGGTTGTTTCCTTTGTTTTTGACAATAAGTTCCTATTAAAGTACCTAATACCGTTTGCTCAGCCCTCAAGAACTGCCAAAATGCTAGTGCGATCGACGAGGCGCGTCGGTAGGTCACACACTGACACATCAAGATTCATTTTGTACACAGGACACTGCAGCTACTTGCTGATGCTGTTGGTTAGCGCACTGAAGTTTTGAATGATTTTAAAAACAAATCTACAATTATCTTCACTTTGCTGACACTATAAATGCACATAGTGTACCATATCAGATGATTTCGTGTTTTCGAATATCCATTCTTTCAAGCGGAAATACTCGGGTAAACTCCCGGTTACGCTTTTCAATGATACGTAAACAGTTTTAGGATTCGCATGAGAAGAGTGGAATTCTGCGAAAGTAGTTCGTGTATTCGACCTTTGACCTGTTTTGCATATTTATCAGATTTGGATACCAAGTTTATCAGATTGCTTTATTGCATCGATAACACCCTCCATTATATGATAAATATACATACTACATACTGAGCTGACATTCTATAAGAATACTGAAAAAATGTGCCGCGTTTTATCAGGAAACATTTTTTGGTTATGACTTTAGCGTTAGCAATCAGAATGTGATATCTTGGATGGTTTTAATTTTCGCAAACGGTGCTCTGTCATTTTCACAATATTGTATGATTACACAATTTTACTTTTTCGTATTATAACCTTCATCCTACGGTAATCACCTTCACCGAGTTGTTATAACACTCTCACTAAAAATGGATGGAAATTTCAATTGCAACCTAAAATGTGTCTACGCCAGAAGCTGAAAAGTGCTATATATCGTTAATATTGATTACTGAAATTGACAATTTTAAATTTGATGAACCTTTTACTTACATTACTGATTGCTAGTGCTATAATCCCCAAATACTATTCATAAGGGAGGAATACGAGTCGATCGAGGCTTCAAAGAGCATTTAGGAATGGAATACATAAGAAAACAATATTTTCTGGACAACAACTTCTTTATTGTGACATTGAGAACATACGCGGCGTTTCGGAGTATATGCTTACTCCTCCATCAGGTGGGGTATAACAAGGTGGGGTACATTTAAACAGAGTATTAACAATTGTGAGGATATTGAATGAAGGAGATTACAATGAATGTGTATGTGTGTGTTATGCAATCGGGATTAAATTGCACGACAAGGTAAAGAAGAACAAAAAACGCCGATACGTTATACATGTACATAACCTTTATAGGCTACAATGTTTGCTCAAGTGACGTTTTTCTTCACTGGATGCGGGTTCTGACGGAAAATCAATAAATGAGTCCCCAAGGTCCCCCTTGTCCCATAAACAGCAAACCGGATATTTTTCTTGGCGAACAGATCTGAAATTACCGCAAACGTTACTGACGCAACTTTTTATACAATGTTTGGTCTGGTTATTTTCTACGTGTTTCAAGTCCTCAATAGAACTCAATGAAGAGACCCCACTCACCCCTGTAAATCAATAAACCTAATTTCATTAAAGCATGTTTATTTAAAAGAAGGAAATGGCTACATATTATTCAAGTTAGTGAAACTCTCCGCCTTGTTTAAAATATATTATCAAAACGTGGTATATCTAACAATTGACAAACCTATGCAGTAAATTCAATAAAAAGATCGTTAAGGACACATAGTAAAAAATTAACCGAATATTTCCCTCGTTGAAACTCGAGACAGGTGATTTTCTAGTTGTGTGAAATATCTCAATAAAATCGAAGGTCCCCTGGCTCTTTAAAGGAAAACAAACACTTTCTTTACTTGTCACTTGACCCAGACAGGTAACAGATATACAGGCACTATTTAAATTTGGTTATGATACACGATGATCAATGTTAATCATAAATTGTGAATTTGATGACTGCCTTATTATTTGTTAAGTAATGTTTTACCTAACAGACTATGAATCATAAATTACCTGATGAGGTACAGACCCCTGGTTCTATTTTAGACTATTAGACATCACATGACGTTGAAGCTCAACACTAAAAGTCCCCTATGTCTTTAACACCTACGAACTGGATATGTATTGGCCAACATGTACCATGTATTTGTCGGTCAACCTAGAAAGATTACAGACAATGTTGACACAATGTTGACCCAAGGAAACTCGATAAATTAAGTCCCTAAATATCACCAGGCCTGTAAAAAGCAAATTAGATACATCCATGGTCAACATGCATCATTTATTCGGTCAACTTAGAAATGTTACAGATTCAGGGCTTGCCTAGCTGTAATATCTGTAGAAAACTGAATAAAGAAGTCCGTAAAGATCACGAAACATATAAACAGCAAGCCGAATAGTTTCCTTTCTACTAACACTTTGAACAATTTGAAGGGTTTGCGAATTGCACAGAATCGTGAGGTGATTCTGTTTCCATCTTCAGGGCACTTGTACCAATTGGATTTCACGAATTTTGCACGACTATGACTGAATCAAGCGTGATTAAAAATATAAATATAGGGAAATAGGGAGGCATATATAAGGAAATAGGCCACGATAGCTCAACAATTAAAATATAATCCAGCATCTCTATGTTTAAAAATGTGTCAACAATCATATATGAGCAAATGATAAGTTTTGTCTTTCAAAACGGCACTCAAATAAAATGTCGTCTCTTCAAGGATTTTCAAGAGTTTCAAAACAATTAGTTGTAAATAACTGTTATGAGTGGATAAAGACTTATTTCTGCAACTTAGTAAAGAAAACGATTGGTAGAAATCGGACTTTGATGAGTTCAAAACAATTGTAGATAAATGTCATATTAAAAAAAAATAGTCTGGTTTCAGCACACGGTGTATGCCCAAGACGGACTGGTGACAGGTTAATGTGATTCATAAAATATATTTTTGAATTATGATATTAGAAAGGAAGAGGCTTAATGATCCTTATTTTATTTCTTGCATTCAAGATTTGGTCAAAGTACATTTTTATGGAAATGATTTTTATGGAGTTTTCACTAGAAGGAATGGTTTTCTTGGTTGATCTCATTCATTAACCTGTGACTAATAAAACCCTTTACATAAAATGACCGAGAAAGTGTCTAATGCACAATAATGTTATTCCTGCCACCATGGCCTCAAGAAGTATGTCAGTAAACAAAGTCAGTCACACGTTTTTGTTTTTCCTTTGACAATTAATTAATGACCGTTGTTTTAGAAGATTAACCTTATTTTGAAGTAAAGCACAAAGAAAACAGATTTTACCCGTGTGGAAGTATGTGACTACAAGTCATATCCAAACAAGAAATACATTTTCAACAAGATGATGCAAATCACATAAGAAACACCATTTGTATGAATATAGAGTAATTCTAAGGTAATCATCTTGTCGTTGAACTCTCATATTCGCATGAGACCTACAAACTTACCTATGATACTGAAGAGTTTCACTGTCGCTTTATACTTATATATAATTAGCACCGTTTTCTACGGATATGGATTTTCAGATCGTGTAATGAGATGTTTTACCCTCTAACGTAACAATATATTGTATAAATGGCAGAAATTTGAGAAAACATAATTTGCAAAACACGTGCTACAGCGCCTTTAAAGAAGATCTAAAATGTTTTAGTCCCAATGTGACCAAAACAGCAACAATGATTCGACTTCTCGTCTCCACAAACAATCTCCAGCATATCTCACTGAACCCATAGCAGAATAGTTATTTTATACAGAACGTCAAGATCATTCGAGAGAATCAGCGCTTGCTGCCCAGGTTTCGCCTAGTGTCTTAAATAAAGGTCTTTCTGACATACCGCACTAACTCTTTGGTACTCTTTACCACTCATCCTTGGTTACCCATGGTTTTATATATGCTCCGTTACTATCGACTATATCACGCATGGGAAATTTCATCAGATATATATCTGTACTCAAATTACCCGCCCCTGGCCGGCGTGAGCCAATCAAACCGCTACGCAGCTTGGACCTGCGAGCCAATGACAATTCATATCACTTCGTGTCAAAGCACGCGAGGTCATTTTGTTAGTCATCCGTCACCCGTTATCTCCCTTGACCATTCACGTCTTATCGTATTGAGTATTTTCTTTGGTTATTGACTTCGTCACGCTCGCCAAGGGCGAGTAGTTTGAGTACAGATTCTCCTGATAAGGTTTCCCATGGGTGATATAGTCGATAGTAACGGAGCATATATAAAACCCTGGGTAACCGAGGATGTTTACCACTAGACATCAGACATTGCGAATCTCTCTCAATCTTCAAGTCAAAAGTTAAAACCTATCTGTTTCTTAAAGGTTCATCCGTTGTGTTGTTGGGGGTCACATATTGCAAACGTTATACATGGTGTTACTTTATCGAGAAGTACGACTGTTACCGAAAACTACCATTTTGATGATTGTAGACTTAGCTTATTGACGACAAGAAGGTAAAAGTAGTGATTTCTAATCGAAAACCGGACAATGCATAGCGTGTGGCGCGCGTCATTGAGTCAAACGTAATTTTGGAACCATATTTATAACAGACAAAAAGACAAATTTGAGTTGTTAATGTTTAATAGGTCACATAACTACTGTTCATGTAAATGGGACGTGCAGTTTCGGTTTCTGCACATACATAATGATGTTATTAAATTTTAATTGGAAACAAGTAATTATGATATATTTGGTGATTGGGTATAATATAATGCAAGCTGAGTGAATTTATTTGATGAGTTCGAAGGTATTACAGCCAAATAAAATTTTATGAAACACAATGGATGCACCTTTAATATATGACTCGCTGTTTTATGGGTGTAGAGTATAAAGGTAACTTTTTACTGCCTAAGTGTTCGTATGAGTTAACTTATATATCCTTTAATTTAGTGTTCTTAAAAAAAATAACTTGAAATTAGATCCATTAGATCCGATTTTCAAGCATTTATATAACCCTGATGGAGATTTTACACAACAGATACACATACTTTTTAATGACGACATTTCATCATGTTTCAAAATCAAATTCTAAAACAATACACTGTATTTGTTTTCAGTTGATTAATTTTGCGTTCAAATTACATCTTTGTTTTTCGACAATTTTAAACATTTGGACATCCTTTTGACAACAAAGTCATTCTTTCTAGTTAACATGTTGTTTATTATATAGAATGTCATTGTTTCTGTTGACAAAAGGGCAAGGTAATTTAATGTAAAAAATGATATATATTTGATGAACTGACACTTCACTTAAAATTGTGTCACAATTTACAGATTAAACAATTCAAAATACTTCTTAATGCATGTACACCATGTTATTACGATTCAAATATGATATTATCAGTAAAGTAGAGTAAAGTAGTATTTAATATTTGTGAATGTATATTATGATTTAGACAATAACTAACGAGTGACGGGGAATGACAGATTTTATCACCCAAATCTGTGTTCCACAGGAGATATCGCTAGTGTGAGATCAAGCGATATCTCCTAGGAGATATCGTTTTGGCAGTAGATTTTGCACAATGCCCTGTCACCGGTAACTACATGACATCACAATGCTTTTACATCATCAAGTAATGACATCACAATGCTATAACGTCATAGACATGATGACGTCACAATGCTATGACCTCACCGCACTGGAAGTCAAAATGCAGAAATGTGCTCAGAGATGTACACTATTTTCACTAAAACGTAATAAGAATGATTTTGGATGATAAATAGAATCTCACCCTCGTGTCTTCTGATATCAAATATATCAACACTCGTTGATAAAAGTACAAATATCCTCGGCAAGCCTCGGATATTTGTAACTTTTATCAACTCGTGTTGATATATTTGATATCAGAAGACACGAGGGTGAGATTCTCTATATCTTTCCCTCGTTATATCATTTGAGTAATTCTCGAGCCTTGGCGAGAGAATTACACACAATTGATATAACGAGGGAAAGATAACCTGCCATTCCCCGTCACGAGTTGGTTATTGTTTATATTACCCATATGACAAATTAAAGAAAAAACGCGAATATTAAAAGCCAATAGGACCCGAGAAGGAGATGAATCTCCATATCCATACGCGTGTGACGTGGATTCACTTCTTACGTACCTATCCTTGTTTACTCCGCACGATTAAAATGTCCCCTGCGAAAATGTCTTTCACAATAAAAGAAAGATGTGGCTTTAGTTGAAAGTTTTGTATTCCTGTCAATTACTATCAATCCATGATTATACATATTAGTTATTGCAACATCAATATCAAGAGGTGTGCGAAGCTCAAAGACAAGTCGGCTCAAACCGAAAAGCCCTGTAACGTTACAATCGACATTGTGACGTCATAATCGCTCGCGCCTATGACGTCATTACATTCGAACGATCGCCGTCCTTCTTGAAACTTTCCGTGGTTATACAGTAAAGCAGTAATCGCTAGTTTCTTTAAATTTCGGACAATTTAACTGCTTCCTCCGACATTTGATGCGTCGGCACATGTACGAAGTGCAGAAGACAGTTTCTAAAGTTACTAGTCGGGGAAAGTAAGAAAGATGAATGAAGTAAGTCCGGCAACCAATGAAATTCTTATTTTTCTGTAACAGCCAATCAAAAGCCAGAAAAAGGTGTAACTCCCATGTGACTTACAGGAAAAATACTACCCTGTGTCCGTCTTCCCATATGGGTAATATTTAGACAATAACTAACTCGTGACGGGGAATGACAGATTATCTTTCCCGAGTCATACCAATTACTTTATTGATATGACGATAAACACGAAAATGACCTCTTTTTTGGTCTAAAATGTCTCCTAACGGAGATCAAACAATTAAACTTTTGTCGATAAACACGAAAATGACCTCTTTTTTGGTCTAAAATGTCTCCTAACGGAGATCAGCCCGCTGTCGCGCGGTTCTCTATATATATACATGCTCGCTTCGCGAGCAGTTTACTGCGTAGCAGTAAACTGTCGTTCTTACACGTGCTTACACGTTCTCTCGCGTAGCGAGCAGGCGCCTTCGGCGCGTGCTTATCCCGGTAAGGGATACTAAAGGTGATCCTAATCTACAACAAATTTTTAAAATCAACTCAGACAGTGGTTTTATTTGACTGTCAACTTTTTAACAAGAAACACAAGGTGGAGAACACCGCGAACATTTGAATATTGTTCAGTGAAATCGACCAGAAGTCGTGTATGCAGTAGGCCTACTGCATGACAGGATATTTGTATGCGGTAACTCGGCACATGCAGCTCACCTTGCTCACTTCTTACAACATAAACATTGAAGCTGTTCAGTGGCTGAACAATATTGACCACTCTTCCCAATATGCTTCCATCAATCTTTACGAGGTCATTCACTTTTATCGGCGATACGGATGACGCCATGTTTGTTTACATCGGCAATTCATTAGCAGACGAATTATCTTACCTTATTTAACAAAGTATTTTTTAGTTTTTCTAAAATATTATCAACAAGTGTGTAGATATAATAGAAACGTCTTTATCGTTAATAAAAAAATAAATGTACATTTGGTTACGTTTCCCTTGTTCTCGTGTAGAAGAGAGTTTGAGTGTAAAAAATATAGAATGAACTGAAAAGATGAATGAAGTAGTTCCGGCAACCAATGAAAAAGTTTATTTTCTGTAGCAGCCAATCAAAAGCCAGGAAAAGGTGTAACTCCCGTGTGACTTACAGAAAATATATTACCCTGTGTCTTTCTTCCCATATGGGTAAGATAAATCTTTACTTCAGTTCATTGCGTTTATTCAGTTCACATTGAATGATTCTAAGTGTGTTTTGTGTCCGTACAAGAACATGAAAGTTGGCACTTTAGAAATGATTAGTATTTTTTACCAATTACGAATCAGCAGTTACATGTTACACTCAAGTGTGAAAAGTCGTTTATCTGATTTTCAGTGAAAATATGGTTTCTGACAACGGACATGTACAAAGAGGAGTTTTAAATATTTCATAGCGAAGAAGGTATAGTATTACTATTATATCAACACAACAGTAATAGACGATTAATCATTGAGTAAATTAATCCAAATGTCATTGATCAATGTGATTATTGACAATGTTGTTAGCAGCTTGAACATTGATATTGATAAATTGATATTTAGAAGTAATGTAAGATGTATTACATAATTGATGTATCGATTTCAATGGTTGTAGAGCTAAACTATCTTGATGAATAGTGAACCTTGAACGACGTGTTGCATTCATAGCTATTCTGATGTTGCAAAGAAAATCTATCATCATATTTACAATCTATTTGATCTTTCCTTACAGTAAAGTACTATTTTCTGGTTTGCTGACGGTTGTTTTCTTTTTCTTTTTGTATCTCGTCAGTCTCACGGTGAAAGGTGAAGTGAGGTGAGCTGGGGTTTAACGCCGCTTTCAAGACTATTTCACTTATATTGCGGCTGCTAGTTTTATGACAGGGAGAAAGCCCGCAACGCCATGTGGCTATGCATTGCGGTGAAACCTGCGAGCATCGGCTTGAACTAACGAACCATGGGTGGTACTGCACTGAAATTCAGTGTTGCATTTCTCACGGTGTACAGACTTAATGTATCCGCTGCCTAGATGCTCCTAGCAAAGAGTAGTTGTCGTATTATGGTCGCCACTCGTGAAAATATAACCTTTCTACCTCACTCGATGAGATAAACATGGTATTAGTCAAGAAAAGACAGATATCCTCTATTTATTAATATTTATATAAATATATATTATATATAATTCTAAAATGCCTAGCGGCTAGAACAATCGAAATAAAAGTACTTTTCAGACGATGAAGGTATAGTTTTTGTGATGACGTAACAATTGAATGACGTTTCCGCTCCCCTCGTAGTCACGTGTGACAATAGTAACCCAACGAAAGAGGGCAGTTGAAAAGACCGTGTTTTTCTGCAAATTATAATGTCCTAAAACAACGGTAACGTTGTTATAACAATTATTGAAGGAATGTGTTCTTTTGTATCCGAATTAGTACTTTTCTACTTGAACCAAAACGACGAAATCCGCATTAGGTTACCCCAGGAACCACTATGACGTCACAACAGAACAATGACGTCATAGTCGCTGTTGTCGCACGGCTCGTCAGTTGGCCCTGATCATGGATTATTAATATTAGGGAAGTAAACTCTATTTTTCTTGCAAAATTACTAAAAGCAGAATGTTGTGTTATTGGTTATCTTAGAAAAGTAATAAAGTTCGCTGTACCCCAATGTGTTTTGTAATAAAGTATAATTTTGCCCTGAACCATTATAACGTCAAAGTGCTCGGACTTTCGTCCTCGTACTTTAACTATAATAGTTCAGGGCAAAATTATACTTTATTACAAAACACATTGGGGTACAGCGAACTTTATTTCTTAAATATAAATTTTTTGTTTCATATTTCGTACGTCAAATACGAAATGTTTCGTAATTGTTACAATGGTTATCCAGATAGTACGTTGAAAGGGGAATTTATAAACAGGGATATATACCCCTATATATTTATCTTTTCCCGTGACGTTGACAGAATTTATGCATTATAACATATTACTGTTAACAAATAAAATAAAATAAAAACGCTTAATAAATGCAAATTTGTTAAGTTAGTCTCATCAGATAAGTCATTGTTACCACAGCTTTCAAATTGAATCCACAAGTTAACATAACAATTATAAGATAAATAGTTGCGTTTTTAAAATTTCCGGGTTTCATTGCTATTCAACACCCGCAAATTAAGTTTAAAACCGACGGCGTTAGCCGGAGGTTTTAAATGCTGAAATTTGCGGGTGTTGAATAGCAATGAATCCCGGAAATTTTACAAACGCAACTATTTATCGATATTGTAACATGACCGTTACTTATAAGGCGTTTTGAAACGAACTCTCTTTTTGCGTAACTATCTCTGAGTGGAAAGGACTTTGCGACTGTTCCATTTTTGTTAGAGGTGTGGTCAGGTCAAAACAAATGTAAATAGTACTAAATACTCAGCGTAATATGTACATTAGCAACAATTTGCACATAAGCTCAAATAGTGTCACTCAACTACGTTCACTTCATAATATTCACGTATCCTTTTAGATTGCGATAAACATTTATCTACGACATCAACACAGTAAAATACCTAGGAACAAAAATCTTAATCTTGCCCTAACCCATTGTGACAATGACGCTAGCATTGTGACGTCAA
This sequence comes from Gibbula magus, assembly GCA_936450465.1. Lineage (NCBI taxonomy): Eukaryota > Metazoa > Mollusca > Gastropoda > Trochida > Trochidae > Gibbula > Gibbula magus. The sequence continues at coordinate 60,068,970 of OW388294.1, forward strand.
AACGGTTGATCACTATGACGTCATGCCATGGCAACGGCATTCGGTAAACACAGCCGCATGGAAGAAGGCGTCAAACTTGGACAAATCTTACTAGTTGAAAACATTTTAGTTACTTGAAACTAATTAATTTTGAGAGTTATTTGTGACCTATACTGCTATACACATGTTAGAAAATGACAATGCCACCTGTCAAATTTGAGTAAGGAGAACATATTAAGAGAACAAAAATAAAAAATGTTGAGTCGGGCCGAATCTTGTGAACATGATGTATATGTTCGCGGTGATCCGCCCCAAGTAATTTGCGGGTATTCATTGTCATTCAACATAGGCAAATCAACCAATCAGAATCAAGGATACACCGAAATCATGTTACAATAGCTCTTTGATCTAATGCCTGAATAGTTTTGGCAGATGAAAAGATGCATAATGGTAGTTGCATAGGCAAGTAGCAGACTTTTCTATAACCCTATCAAATTTGTGGTCACTGCAGAGTAATCAAAGCGACAAAGTGTTACTAGATTGATGTCAAGACGTCAGCGCTTGTGAAAGATATGATAAATGTGATTATTATATTTGTTATGAAATATGTATATGAGAATAAACAGTTAAACAACCTACAACCTCCTGACATACGTATATCTATTGTAATGTAATGTAATGTAGAAGTTTTGGCACATATATCAGACTAGTCCATTCTTACTTGAGGTAATGACCGTGTGCAGTGGACCCTGAACTGTGTTGTTTTTCGTATGTAGAAGTTTTGGCATGTAGAAGTTATGGGAGGTTACCATCCCAACCCTTATTGTCGACATATTCTACCGTCGCCTCTGTGGGATTCGATCCGGAGGACTACTGCAATCCATTTTAAATGGTCAAACGCTGTTGCAGAACGCGGGAAAAGGAATTGAAACTTCAGAACCCATTTAAAGCTGAAACAACTAGATTTGAGACACTTCATTCCTCAAGATAATCCGTTTCACACTCAATTTATCGTATCTGAAGTCTGCTCCAGAATGACACAGCAATATAATCAGAACTGGAAGGAAGAGGTGCACAGAACAGAAGGTAGAAGGGGACAGGGTAGCAACAAACTGAGGCTGTATAGACATTTCATGGAGAGCATCTCTGTCGAGTCTTATGTGAGGGAAGAGTTACCTCCAAGATACAGAAGTGCCCTAGCCAAATTCCGGTGTGGCGTGGCACCATTCCACATAGAGACAGGAAGATACAGCAATAAGCCAATAGAAGAGAGAACCTGTTTCCATTGTAGGAGTTAGAAGATGAGTTGCACGTGCTTTTACATTGCCCACTATACTGTGATATTCGCTCTTATCTGTTTAATCATTGTATGAATGTATGTGCAGGTTGTATTATGTTATCTGATTTTAAGAAACTATGTTATATTTTGTCCAGCCCCGCAGTTGTGTATTATGCAGCCAAAGCCTGCAATGATATTTTACATTTTAGAAAGCGCATTTTATATAATATTTAGAAGTTTTATATTGCATTGCTATATTAATTATGTGTTGTATATATCTATTTAACTTTTTCTTATTTTATATATTTATGTATATACATTCCATAGTCTCTCATAACCCTTATTGGGTGGCTCGTGTATTTTAACGTCAGTTTTATGTTTTATTCCATTTTATGTATGAGGTGAGACTAAAATAAAGTATCTGTCTGTCTGTCATATTAAAAACTACAAACATATGAATATACAGGGATACAAGTTTATTATTTTGTTTATTGTAGCATATATATTTTATGTAGAATATATCTACCAATCAGCAAATGCCGGGTTACATGTAAGAGGCATTGATAACTCATCAAATAGATGTGTGATATATGTTTAATATCTGTCCTTGACACGGTCGGGAAACACTGGAATAAAGATGGTACACCAGACCATATTACCCGAGAGAAGCATACAACTTTTAACGTTGTACATGACATATTTAAATGAGATTAAATAATGTACCCTAAACAATTATCCGCACTATTTACTTACATTCAAATCATATTTTTTCGTCTGGCAGTTCTCTAAAGAGGCGTCCGAAGTAGAGAACCTTTTCCATTGTCAATTACTTTCATTTGTAAACAGAAAAGATGAGTGGTAATTCATTGTGACTGAGTTACCGAAGACATAAACATACAAGAGTAATAAAAAAAACCAACCATTACCATCATCATCACCATCATCATCATCATCATCATCATCATCATCATCATCATCATCATCATTATCATCATCATCATCGTCACCATCAACATTATCATCATCATCACCATCATCACCATCATCACCATCTCGTTCATCTCCTCCTCTTGGAAAATTATAAGTGACGGAGCACATTAAACATTAATCATCCATATATCCCTTATCATCTTCATCACACCAACATCTAGAACACAGATGTACCATGTATTTTTTGGCGGACTAAGAAAGATTACAGACAGACATTTACACAACTATTTACACAATGTTGACTCAAGTGACATTACTTCTTGACTAGCTGTACATTCGGAAGGAAAGTCGATAAAAGAAGTCCCCAAGGACCACTAGACCTGTAAAACGCAAATTAGATATTTCCATGGTCAACATGCAACATTTATTGCAGGCGACTTATATATGTTACAGATTCTTGGCTAGCTGTAATACCTGAAGAAAATCTGATTAAAAGAAGTCCCCAAGGATCACGTAACATATAAACTGCAAACCGACTACTTTCCTTGACGAAAAAGGTCTAGGCGTAGTATAATATTTATAATATGAGCATTATCATTGAATAAGACATCTTTGAATGCAGATAATCTCTGGACTATATTCATACTGTTGGGGTTTCGGTGTCCTAGTGGATAAGATGTTGGGACAGGCAGTGTTGGGGACATGATGTGGGTCGAATCCTGCAAGGGACTCGTCACGAAAGTATATAATCTGTGCTATCGGAGATGGTCATTCTCTGACCACATATGTTACTGTATTCACTTCTTCCCACATAACCTCTACTACAAGTTGGAAACTTTTCAAGCAAAATGCGGATACCATCGTTATGGCTTTCTATCAACGATCGTCTTGTAAGTCCGACCGACTTCTGTCTTGTAAACAGATCAAAGTGATGTTCAACTTGAAAAGAAAAGATCATTAAAATTCTAACATATTCTTTTGTATGGCCTTTTTCCTTTTTTGAAATATATTTAGAGATTAACGTTTGTCAACCGAAATGGCGCTCAAATAAATTGAAGTCCTGTCTTCAAAGATGTTACACAAACTTATTCTGATCCTTATTGAATAAAGATTACCATGGGTGGAATAATACTTATCAGAAGTAGATACCAGAGAGAACAAGAGGATTGGAGGATTGGTTAAAGGTAGAGATTTTGACAGTTGAGTCCATGAAATATCTACCAGGTGAGGTGAGGTGATTTGAAGTTTAACTTATACAGCTGCTAGTATTATTGCAAGGAGAAAGGCCAAAAACCATGTGGCTATGAATTGCGGTGAAACATGCGAGAAACGTATTATAAAGTGAATACCACGTTTTTCTTGTATGTCCATTATATGACAAATTACGTAGAAAATACCTTAAAGAATTCTATGTCCATCCTTCCCAAGAGAAATTTTCATCTTTATTCAAAAAAATCAGGATGTAATTAAACATCTTGCTATGTTTATGTACAACGCTATGAACATCAGAATTGCAAGAGAACAGCGGAATATGTCACCTTTGTTCATGTATATTCAAGTGTGTTATGTATTGTATGCCTGTGGCCTTTGAGTATGGTATACACAATTGGATTGGTATTCGTAAGGGTTCACTAGATTATGATCGATATAAATCATTTTAATTAATTTTTCAATTTTGATAATTATGAAATTTTAGGAAAGTTCAGACAAAACAATGAAGCTCCCTATCAAATTCTTTATTTCAGTTCATTGTGTTTATTCAGTTATTATTGAACGATCCAAAGTGTGTTTTGTGTCAGTACAAGAACAGAATATTTGTAAATGTTGACTCTTTAGTTTTGATTAGTCTGCATTAATTACGATTTATCCGTTACAAACACAACCACAAGTTTTGTGTGAAAAACAAGTTTTCTGCTTTTCAATGATACTGAAAAATGGTTTCTGACAACGGAAACGGCATACACACGGGAATTTTTTAATATTTCATGGCGAAGAAGGTATAGTATTACTGTTAATTCAACACAACAGTAATAGGCGATCATTCATTGAGTCAATTAATCAAAATATCATTGATCAATGTGACTAGTTACAATGTTGTTAGCAGCTTGAACATTGATATTGACAAGTTGATATTGAGAAATGAAAGATGTATTACATAATTGACGTAACTAGATTGCAGTGATTACAACGGTAAACTGTGTTGATGGATATTGAAATTTGAGCGACCATTCTCAAAATGCGAACGAAATATAGCAATGACTCGGTATTCAAATTTCGTTAATTGTGCTGATATATAAACAAAAACTAAGTTAATTGGATCTACTTAATATATTCACCTTTTACAAATTGAGGGCCACCAAAAAGTGTCTACTCTCGTTTTAAATGAGTCATGTGATGTAAATCGTTACTACAAATCGTATCGTAGAACGACCCTGTTCCATTCAACAATCAACAATCAACTATCCAAACTATTTTCTTACACCAAACTCGACTTCTACTGGCTGTTCTCTAAGGAGGCGTTTGAAATTGAGAACTGTCATCATCATCATCATCATCATCATCATCATCATCATCATCATCATCATCATCTTCATCATCATCATCATCATCATCACCATCACCATCATCATCATCATCATCATCATCATCACCATCACCACCATCATAATCATAGTCATCATCATCATCATCATCATCATCATCATCAGCATTTATCTTTTATTTTCTCCTCTCGGGAGATGTTGGTCATAGACAAACACAGAGGGCAGTATAAAATGCGATGTTGATACATTTAATTATAGGTTGTATAGTAGCTTTTAACTTTGTGTACTTTTAACGGTATGTGCACTAATTTATAATTATCACAAAGTTAATTAATTTTGGCTAGTAAGAAGAACATACATTATTTTGTTTGGATATGTTATCAATACATGGCGTGTCAAGAGAGGATGCTAACATTAAATCAATGAATTAAATCACTTTTGTCACGGAAGCTTATTTTATTGAACATATTTACATTTGTAAATATTTCTCTGAAATTTGAGATGAAATCTCATGTATTGCTCATTGGTCATTGTCCTTGGTGATCTGATACGGTACCACAACTTATAGATTGTCAGATCAAATGATATTCTTTAAAGGCACTGTGGTACTTGTTTGCACTTTGTACATGTTTACATCATAATGTCAACAATCGTAGAAAACAAACAGAATACATCAGAAATTATCAACACGACAAGGAGACCAGCATTTGAAGAAAATGCTCAATTTTATATTTTATTGTAGTAGAATATCTAGTTTAAACTCCTGTTGCACGGAAAAAGGTGGCATTTGTGGTGATGCTCTAAGGTTAAAAGTGTTATTTTTTAGGAGAATTAAAATCACATTGAATGGATCACTATTTTTACGTCCGAATCCAAATAAAGTTTGTTACTTCAGATTTACATGTTTAAATTTGATTAAAAATTATGTAGTATTTTTTACTTAAGACGGTAATACAGTCCATTACATGACCCGATTATCCATAGTTGCAGAAAATGGTGTCACGCATAAAATAATAATTGCTAGTGGCAATTTTAAGGTGAACTCTTTTTTCAATTATTCGAGGATTGGAAGTGGATCCGCGTTGGCTTACCTAAGACTAACAATTAGTTTTAAACTTAATTTATTGATTGACGAGGATTGTTTTCCAATTGGTAACACTTCATTCACTTTATGAGATATCTTCTCTTTAATTAGAAAACGTACTACTGCCCCTTTAACGTGACATACATATTAAATATCAAGGGGTGAGAATATGAATGCCATGGCGCCATGACTTATATCTGAATTATAACAAAACTATTATAACTTAAATGAAAGACAAACATGAACTTTACAAATGGAAACTATGTGAATATGTAATACATGTAATATAAGACATGCTGTCCATACGTTCTCACGGTGTATAATTCTTTACTGAATGTTAATTTTGTATCTCTGTATTTGAACCGATATAGTTGAAATTAAGATAAGTATGTGACAACGTGTATTAACTACTTGTGCTCATACAGTATAGGAACGGCATTTACAGTGTATACTGTTAAGTTGTAACAACTTGGGTAGTCTCACACGGCAAACTAGTTGAACAACAACTGGATGTCTCTACAAGTCGTATAGTGAGCACGGGCCTACACCAATGTCGTTAACCTTTGTAATGGATCTGTGAAGAAACATTTCACCAACTTCACAATTTGAAAAAATTGATTGTAAGCCTCGAACTCTTTCACAATTAAATCAAGGAACTGAAACCAAGAACGCTTCGCCAAAATTACAATTTGAATAAGGAACCCATAACTCTTCGCCAACATTACACTTTGAATAAGGACCCCATAACCCTTGGCCAACTTTACAATTTAAATAAGGAACCCATAACTCTTCGCCAAAATTACAATTTGAATAAGGAACCCATAACCTTTCGCCAACATTACAATATGAATAAGGAACCCATAACTCTTCGCCAACATTACAATATGAATAAGGAACCCATAACTCTTCGCCAACATTACAATATGAATAAGGAACCCATATTAAACTCTTCGCCAACTTCATAAACTCATACAAGGCAGTGACTCAGTCACATCTTCCAATAGATTTTGCCTCTTCGTGGCCATAGACATCCGTAATGTAGTTAGCAGTAGTAGCAGTTACCTACTGTTCCAAAATCTTCTTTGAGAGACATTAACACATGAATTTTATTTCTAGTTGAAAAATTGATGTGGTGTGAAACTGTCCATTACTATAATGTAATGGAAGCTGAGAGCTATAGGATGGTGACACAAGTGTTATTCAAAGTATGCTCTTGTCATGTTTAGTCTTCAAAACTGAAGGATGTTTTCACGACTTTGTCGCCAACACTTTGTATGTGTTATGATTGGAGTCGATTTTACCTCTCAATCTGAACAGACACCTTTAAAAATATTACATAAAACAGCTACAATACTCTTTATGTAGCATTTAAACTTTAAAAGGGAAATTTGATTTACATTGTCACAAAAATCGAAATCCTGTCACAATTTCAAGTGAGATATGATGGAGAAGACAGTGTTCCAGTAATGGGGTATTGATTTTCTCACTCTTAAATCTTCTTGTTTTAACATCATGTTCTTTACTTATAAATCTATATTGACAGATTGTAGAACCCGGCATGTCAATATTTCCTGTCGTACAACAAAGGTGCACAATCATCTTTCAAGGCTTTATGTACTATTGCTAACAAACAGCCATATCCATAGTTATGCGTGTAGGATAAAGAGAGTTCACATTTTAGAAACTAATTGAATACAATGTACACATGCAACATTAAGGGTAATACACCTTTTATTTAACTTCTAAATGTCCTTCAAAGACTTGAGCATAACCATAACCCATTGAGTAAATTACACATCTATACTAATTATATAAGTATTAATTCACTTTCTTCGATGACTTACAATGAGAAAAAAGTTAGTGACTCACTGAAAAATCAGTACTGACACATGGGCTCCGTTCCATAACAGCGAGCGCTTATAATCGCACATTGATAGCTCAATGTATCGCTCAATGTAGCTCTCAATGTAGCGCTCAATGTAGCGCATTCTCTATTGAACGACACGGTGCGATTCCTCTAAGTTTGCTCGCCTTGCTGCGTAGCGCTACATTGAGCAATTGCGTTCAAAAGAGGTTTAAAAGTAATCGCTCATTGAGCGATTACTTTTAAGCCTCTCTTGAACATGGCCAAGGTGTTCGTGGAAATGGTAGCATGCACTACCCGACTGTTAGCACTTGTCATTCACAAAGTTTCAGTAGTACGTGCCAATAGTTTTTTGCTGTTCCAAAGTCAAATATATCTTGGTAATATATGTATATAATACATGAGACAATTTTATGGCCTGAATGTCAATTAGTAAGGGCGAATAATAAGAAAAATCGAAATCCTGTCATAATTTGAAACTTCCAAGTGATATAGGAGAAGGGGAAATAACGTTCCTTTAATATCTTATTGATTCAGTTTCTCGTAAATTTCGTAACCTTTTTCAATGTTCAATCCCAAACTCAAACTCCTTTTTACTGACCAGTGTATAACATAGTGGATGTGCTAAAGAATAAAGAGCTAGATACCAAATGATAAATACAATGTTACACTATTTTTTTTATAATTATTTGTTTATGTATAAACTATGCAATCTTAACAAAAAAAAATCCGGATCCAGCAGGATATTTGATCACGTATCTCCCCCTGATCCCGTAAACAATTCTGCCTCATATCACACTATATATAACTAGCGAGTAAAATGACTTTCCATGGAGTAGTATAGACTTTCCGGGTGTGAAGACCAATAAGCGACCGTCACATTACAAATCACACCATTTCATTGGCTGACAAAATACGTGCTATATTTATCGACGAGTAACCGATGAATGCCGGTGATACAACACATATTTCCAATCAGATTTACAGCTCATATCATATCATAATCAACTTTCAGATATTTTCAATATTTAGAATTAAGAATGGAACATATCTTATAACTTCATCTTTCAAAATTTACTTTTTTTGTTCAGATATAAATGTCAAATCAGTCATGTTTCTTGTATGTCATGTCTTTTACTTCATTTTAAAGGCACTGAAGTACGTTTTTTGTATATTATTTTTTCTCAAGTTTATACAATATATTGTTACATTGAAGGGTGAAACATTTCATTACACGACCCGATAAGCTGTATACATAGAGAACGGTTATCCCTTTTGGTAGACAATTAGACAATTGTGTGCAGCTCATCAGTGTGAGGTGGATTTGTATGCGAATTTAAGAGTTCAGACAGAAAGATGGTTGACCATTCCATCATTGTAGCGTATTTAAAACTCTACTTTGAGTGTTTAGGTCAGATCGCTTGAACTACTTTTGAGTGGCCATTTTAATGTGAACACATTAAAATGGTCGCTCAATGGGAAATGAACTCGCACATGGCTTAGCCATGTACATTCGTTTTAGAACTCTATGTGGGGTGATGGTTTCAAGGGACGTTATCGTAGATGATGCCATCTCATTCTCCATGTTCATTGTTTTCAGGAAAAACAAGATACATAACATGTTCATGTATATATAACATAAATAAAAAGATAAATATATTTACAATATAAACCAAGTTACATCACTCACAATGAGATGGCTGTCAAGTTACATCAAACGTTACATCCCAAACCCAACACCCCAACCCGCCTCATCCCACCACAGTTTTACACACAGTCTCTTTTCTTATTTATTTCTCGTATACCAGATGGTACAAATGAATGACGATCCCTGTTTGTTTTTAATGCTGTCATGCGCAATCGTATGTGAAGGACATGACCATGAACATCATTCTTTGATCGACTGGAATAAATTGAACGTGATAGTAATGATAATTCAGTAAGATCATACAAGAAAATGATGAATGCTTTAAACCTCTTCAATCTAAATGGATAGTATGTCGTGTGAGAAACTATGAAAATATTAGATCAATCAAGAAAATCATTCTTTCGGCAAGAACTATCGAACAAGCAATTTCCACAAAAGTGCTTTTCCCATATCCATGAAGCAAGAGTGGATACATGGCTCATAAAACTATGTGCGCTTCCTTCTGAAGAGTGCGACACTGACCACAAACACTTTGGATATTGAGTGTTTTGAATTAAAGAAAAAACATGTTAAACGTTGACAAAATTTAGAAAAGTGATATAGAATATTTTCTTTCACATGTATGTACAACTTTTGACAATGGGAGAGGGAAATGTTGTCTTTTAACATACAGCACTGTGCCAAAAGTGTTATAAATGATTTTTTTTTTAAATGAAATTAAACACGATTGTAATTTAACGTCTTGAGATTACATGTTTGTAATTTTCGAATTCTTTAATTTTGAGCAAAGTTTTGGGAAACTGTAAAATAATGACTTGGTGATTTTACAGTAAAGTAAAGTCACATTGCCACCATTATGTATAAGCAGAACTAAATGGCTGAAAATGGACATATGTATCTCAGTATTCATTTAACTGTTTAAAAAGCAATAACGTTGTATTCAAAATCAGAATTCTTTACATGTTTCGGAGTAGATTTTCTGTTTCCATGTCAAGTTTCAGTAAAATATTTTGAAAAATGTTAATATTGAAATTATCTATTCAACACTGAAATTACATGGGATCTTATGGGAAACGGTGATTCTTGCAACACTTTTGGCACAGTGCTGTAGATTTTCCCCACGAAACTTATTTGTCAACTAGATTGGGCGAAGGGAAAGAAAATTTGGGTAACATCTTTTAACGGTTTTACTTACGAAACTACCGAATACGTAGATGATTTTTTATATTTTGATTTGTATATTCTAGAATCTCCTTGAACATTTGCTCTTGTGCACACAGATCTGAGGTAATAAATTGAGTATCTAGATATAATTGACAAATGAGATATGATTCTTTGCAAAGGAAAATTGGTGACTGATTTATATTGTAGACGATATAGTATTACTTTTATACTGAAGAATGATATCATTAATTTTGTAAATTAATGATCATAATGTAACAACGTGACTCACCATCAGTAATTGAAATTGATATAAATAGGAATGTCTCAAATGTTTACAAATGATTTTCACTTTTATATTAATCAAACACTCCGTTATTCCGACATAAAAGTTATGATACTGTGGAAATATTTGAAATAAGTAACCAAATATACCCAGACTTTTAAAAGTTTTTTCTATTCATTCCTTAGGTTTATTAATTTATGTTTTAATTGAATAGTTTATTGAAAGTTTTAAAGAGTTTTAGTGTAAAACTAAAATAGAAATCTCTTTTGCTCAAAGTACACAATTTATTTTAACGTTTATGTATAAAGCATAACGTTTTGTTTACTTAGATAACACTGCACATAATTGAGCTATGATCATGGTTATTCTTCAAGTACCCATATGGTTGCAAATAACCGATTGAGTATTTTTCATCATAGCACATGTGCACATATTGCGTTGTGAGGTATTTCATTGTCTGTGATGTCATAAAACAGTTGTTCTTGACGCAATTTTGTCGCTTGCTATCGCTAAAAACCCTTCTCTGACTACTTTGGATACGACAGTAAAATACTGGGTAATAAGGATTTTTTTACACTCGAAAGTGTGCCATAGGAAACTCGTGGAAATTTTTCCTTACCCTCGATCTTACTCTCGGAAAATACATGAAAATTCACACGCGTTTCGTAAAAACCATATGAGACACTTCCTCGGGTGATAATCTTTATATCCGAATAAATAAAGTTTGTGAAATTTTCACATGGTATTCCGCAGCTTGTAGTGACTTCATAGGAAGGAAAATGAGATGATTAGATAGACTCAATGATCATCACGTACGGCGGCGCAGGTGCCAGTTCTGCAATATCACGATTTGAAACAAACCGTTTGCTCTATTTAGTAACTGAAACTCCTTAGATGATAAGGTTGTACAATTAGCCATTTGTTGTACAAGTATTTATACAAATATATTTCCGATATATTACAATACTTTAATGACACATGAGATTTGCAACATTTCAAATTAAACAAAGTTAAGTGACACAAAACTTTAGATTGTCATGGTGATTTTGTTTACTGTCTACATTCATATTATTAATTTTTCAGCATTTCAGTTCAAATAGTTATACATTTCTTGACCTGAGTTTACGTTTCTATATAACAAAATTAGTTGTTGTAAATGTAACTGTATAATGTAAAGAGTTAAGATGTCTCCCTGGAGTCAAATTATCCGTGTTACACAGAATAAAACCGTTTTCTCTTTTTGATTAAATTGTTCCTAAGATTTACGAGGATAAACTTGTTTTCTTGTTTATTTCTTTCAATTTCAACACCTCATTAAATATAATAAATCATGAGATATTCAAAATGGTTATCTGTCTTTTATATGTACAAAAATGATCTTTTCGGATATTCTAAAGTTACAGTTATAACAAATTATTATTGGATTAGATCTTTAATCGATTGCTTGACAGAAAAACACCCCAGACATAGATTCTCTGTCGTCTTTGGACAAAAAGGGAACATACAAGCTTATCCACTTTCTCGCTTCTTTTTTTATCAAACAATCTAACTACTTCGAGACCGTCGTTTTTTTTCGTTAGACGATATTTTGTTGGCTACATGCTACTCTCAAGTTTCTGAAATATTTATTTACTTCACTTTGTTGCGTTAAGAAAAAACAAGTGATTTCAATAGTATTATATAAGATAATAAAGCAACACACAATTCACTAAGAGTATGTTGCTTGTTTTTGTGAGAATTAAGTATAGAATTTATCAAAGCTATTCAAAATGTACTCCCAATTTTTTAAGTTGAACAAGCGAACAAATGAAATACCATGACCATTTTTTCTGCAATCGAAACCTGTTCTAAGAATTTGGCATTAATCATATTACATTCAGTGTGATTCCAAATACAAAATTTACAAATTTAAATTGCAAATTTAAATCGAATCGTATAAAAGAAAAAAATCAGACTAACTAGATTAAAGTTATAATGCATTTAAACAACATATTGATGATACCTTTGACGCTGTCTGTCTGTGCGTCCCCCTGTCTGTCTGTTAACATTCAATAACCTTTATTGTTTGCATTAGTGCCATAAAACTAATTATCTTTTTTTTCGCAAACAATTTGTAGGTATTTCGATGCAGATTATCAACAAAAGTCAAATAAACTAAATGTTCATACAGATACATTGTTTCTCTGTCTCTGTCTCTCTGTCTCCGATCTGTCTGTCTGTCTGTTTCTGTCTGTTTCTGTCTGTTTCTGACTGTCTGTCTATGTCTCCCTGTGTATCTCTCTGTCTATCTCTGTCTGTCGGTGTTTGTCAGTCTGTTTGTCTGTGTCTGTCTCTCTCTGTTTGTCTCTCTGTCTCTCTGTCTGTCTTTCTGTCTCATTATGTCTGTCTGTCTGTTTGTCTGTCTGTGTGTGTCTCTCTGTCACTCTGTCTCTCTGTCACTCTGTCTCTCTCTCTCACCCTGTCTCTCTCTCTGTCTGTCTGTCTGTCTCTCAATCTGTCTGTCTGTCTCTCACCTCTCCCTCCTTCTCTCTCTCTCTCTCTCTCTCTCTCTCTCTCTCTCTCTCTCTCTCTCTCTCTCACTCTTTCTTACTTAGACCTATCACTTCTGAAACACAGTACATTCAGACATTTGTCATTTTCACAAATCTGATGATATATTGTAAATAATTAAACCTATTGTAGCGATTTTAATTAGCGTTAAATCAACATTTTTGTTTATATTAGTGTCATAAAACTGAATTTATGGGTTTTGCGAAAGCAATTTGAAGTTATTTCAATGCACAAATAAGTTTAATGTGTTTTGAACAATCATTAGCATGACATGAAACACACTGAGACAATATAAATCAAGTAAAATGTGTTTGCTTAAAGTAAACAAAATTTCAATATAAAAACATAGACATAGACACTTCTGAGATAAACGTTTGTCTAAACATCTCTGGAATTTGATTTAAAAACTACCCACGTGGTATCTTTTATCACATTGTACATTTCATAGTTTTTTCTTCGGAACCCATAACGAACATGTACCAATCTTTTGTCTTATTATTATGGAAACAGAAAATATTAGCATAAAGGGATCCTTCTATTGATATTCGTCTTGTTGAATAATTAACTGCAATTGAGGATTTTCAAACTCTCCTATCATAATGAGTACAGAGGACGAACGTTTGTCTTGCCCTCAGTAAAATCCTTAAATATAAGATGTCTGTTTGGCATTGTCCTTAGCATGGGCATATAGAGTATCGAGTGAATTTTTCTTATCATTTTCGGTACCCTTTTCAACATAGGACAGAAATGATTTTCTCACACGATTCCACGTTATTTATAAAAATGGAAAATGAAAATTATTTGTCCGATGTGTAGTGGCTAGGCCCGGATTTGAATCCCGGTAAAGCGAGTGTTTCATTTATATTAGGGATATAAGAACTACATGTAATCTAAAAACAGTTAGATCTACAAATATACGAGTAAAACGTAGTTATATAACGTCTCTAGGTACCAATTTAACTAAATATATTGTTTGAAACATTACCTTTTATCTTTCTGATAAACTACAGGTGGGAAAGGACAGTCATAAAGGACTTTTTGAATATTCGACAACATATTTTATTATTAAAAGTTCCATATTTCAATAATTATTAACTTACATGCCAAACATTCTGATCAAAACAATTTTGGAAAAGCGATTTCAGAATCCATGTGTTTTCATAGTTGTGAAAATAAAGGGATCCTGCCTTGATGAATGATATTATGAGTATTTGTATTTTATAAACATGCTTTAATGCAACTGTTTCTTACAAAAGTACTCATTCTACATACACAAATGTTTCACACGGAGTGCTGTAAATGATATGGTTTTCTTTCTAGCAACTATTAGTCAGAATTCATCTCTTATACCAGCACAGCATTCAACATGACGGTAAAATGTCTCATATTAACACAAATTGAATTTAACATTCTCGAAATTGTCTTATTTCAAACAAAACAGGATAAAACCCTGTGACTTTTCAGCTTGACCCTTGACCTCAGAGACGGGCAAGTCATGACCATATCAATATATTATCTCATCAATAATGCTTTAAACGTTGTAAGGAAACTTACTTGGATATCAATTGGATATATGTGTCTACTTTTCTTTTTTCAGATGTTTAAATCAATAAAAACAAAACACATAAACCTTTTACAAATTATGATCATCGATCACAAACGGAACGTTAGATTTGCTTTTTCAAGTCATATTGTCTGTCAATAGCTGACTCTTTTACAGTCAAAACTTTTAGAAAAGACAACATGGCCATAGCATAGGTATAGCTGGTATTGAAATAAACAACTAAAACATATTTAAGGGAAATGCACTCGTCATTTACGTCAAAATCAAAATGATAGAGGTCACGATGGCCGATTTGGTATATGAGCTGTTGGTACGGTCAGTGCTGGCAGTTGGTGCCTGACTCTGAGGGTGTGCGTCCAAATCCCACATGGTACATTAATTTGTTCTGCTGCATTTAGTATGATCCAAAATATAACAATGTTTCAATTGTTCACAAATGTAAATGGCATGTATTTCTAAATCGTATATACATGTATATACACTGTCTAATAATCTTTGTTAAGCATGTGATCATCCACATAAATTATATTCAAACATTTGAATACGGTGTCAATTTTTTATTATTATATGAAACTGATGCTATATACTCTTAAATCATGTCATATATCAAAATGATAAAACTTTGTAATTAATCATTTTTAATAAAAATTGTCAAACTTTATTTTTTTATATGAAACTGATGCTATATACTCTTAAATCATGTCATATATCAAAATGAAACAACTTTTTAATTAATCATTTTTAATAAAAATTGTTCCGAATTCGCTGTTAACTTACGTTAACAAGTTCGTATGGTTATAAAACAGCAAGATAATATGATCTGAAATGATCCATTAAGATTTTGACATTTTCGACAACAAAAATATTTTCACATTAAAGATCACATTTTAAACATTAAACTCAAATTACACGTTACAAAATACTAAGGTAGTTGAGTAGTACATTCGTTCTTGAATTAAAATTTCATTTTATTTTCTTGAACGATCATATTGTATGTTGTCCTGTGCAGCGAAATAATGATACTTTTCTTAAGTTATTTTAATGTTTGATTTCACAAAAAAATCACTTTTATCATTTTTTTTTCTGCGAATTGAAATTGTGATATGTAATTTCTTCAGAACTCAAATTTAGGTGTCATCTATTATCAGATATTGGAGTATTTACCTAAGTAAGACACCAAAAAGAACACTTAAAAAATAGAAAATGTGTCCGTTGGCTCAAATGGTGTAACGAAATTATGCTAAATGTTTTTACTAAAACTAGAAGAATTTATGTTAATAATCAAAATCTAATTAAATCCAGTAAACTCATTGGAGTCGTTACTATATGTTATATTAGTATTGTAAGATAAATGGGCTGTAGCACGTTTTTTGCAAAATTTATTTTTCAAATTTCCCATTTATATAATAATAGTCATTTAAATTTACTTTAGAGAGTACAATATATTATCACACAAACCAACTATCCACAGTGGCAATAACGGTGTTGCGTACAAATAAAAAATACATAACAGCAATTTTAATGTGAACACATTTTATTATTCGATTGACAAAAACGATTCGCATGGCTTTACTGAACCACATACTAAATTTTTTAACTTGATTTTCCGAAGAGAGAAGGGTGTTTTACTATTGGGAATATTATTATTTTAAAAATACATTTCATCGACTTATTTGAGCGAAACAACGTGCTACTGCCCCTTAAATTTTATGGAGGCAAATACTGACAAAGTAGGTAGGATTTCAGTGCAAAACGATTTGTGTAATAAGCCATTTGAATAAGATTAATATCAATATTTAATCAATGATATGCTTTTCCTGTCAAACATTATATATTATTATTATTATTATATTATGATTTGTATCACCTTCATTGTTAATAAATTGTCTTAAATTCTTCGTTTTGATACAATTACAAAGTGTATATTTGCTTTAAAATGATAAACAATGTGCGCCATATAATGAAAACTTCATCCTTATCACTTATTCTTCTCATGTACACAAACTCAACGTCATTTATGATTAATTCTCTAAAACCAGAGCTGCAATACCCTGTATTTGTAGCAATTTTTGGCAACTTAAACATATTCATTATCATTATCATACATGTATATCACAAAAAATGTTTTTCGAGTGTTTACCGATTGATTGAAGTGGTTAGAAAAACCGTGCATATCAAAATCATCTTCCCACTGCAAGGTTAAAACTAATCGATATCTCTACCCGTTTTAACGTTTCGTTACGGACGTTGTGAAGATGATACAAAAATGTAACAACAATAGGATAACAAAAGTTCATTTGTATAGCGCTATTTCCAAGCATGCTCAAAAGCGCACGATTTGTATTATTACCCTGAAGGAATTGTACTTTCGGTGTCACTACTTAGCGCTCCTCGCGACCATACAGTTCAGTATTTCCCAGTGTTCGGGTACCCATTTAAACAGCTGGGTGGACTGAGTACCTTGCCCAGGGACACAACACAGTAAGAGACCCGGGTCACAAATGTTAGTGTCTCCATCGGGATTCGAACCCAAGCCTTTGGCTAACCACCACTGTGCTCCATTACAAGTGTAACACACTTATTTTAATGTGCAACTTTGGTTATTGAAAGAAATGTAAATCGAAAATTCAACATGCACATCATTAACACGGAGTAGACTCTTCAGAGTATTTATAAATGTTACAAACAACACAGTATGTCATAGTAGGGATTTTAACCCTTTGAAAGCAACCAAATTGGATTGGACTTCAAAGAGAAATCAAAAGATTTCAGCATGCCATATTTCATTTTGGCGAAAAGAATTTTTTTTTAAGCAATTGCAATATATGTTCATTATCAAAACGTTTCAAAGTTTTGTGTTTAGTTATTGGATCATATTATACAGATGTTATATTACACTTCCATCGTTTATTGGCAACATTGTTGTTATACACAACAATTTCTTTATTACATGTATGAACATGTTCGGGTGGAATCATTATACAATATTGTTATTCAGAAAATTATTCAAATATTTTTCTTATGTTTTACACTATTAAATGCCCCCCCCCCCCCCCCCCCCCCCCACACACACACACACACGCACGCACGCACGCACGCACGCACGCACGCACACACAAACACACACACACACACACACACACACACACACACACACACTATATTTTGTAATGAAACCTAGAAACCCCTTCATATAAGTTATCTTGTCATTTAACACGTTTGTGTTGTTGATGTTTTACAGAAACCATCACACTTCAGGATACAATTATGAAATGAAGTATTGTCTTGTATGCGTATTTAAAGAAGGTCTTTGTTTAGTTTGTCCATATAAATCACTTAGGAAGGACATCTTAGTTGAAGGCCTGATTAGGTATACATCATGGAACCCGAGACACTAACCTACCGAAGTACCGCCATAATATTTTATTGGATCTAGAGTCATCAAACCATAGGCTGTTTCTTTCAATATATGTTGGAGTTGAATAATACAAATACTAAACTAGCTCTCGTGAAATACGTTTTATTAAAATAACTAAATGTATAAAATCTAACTAGTTTTTCGCTTCGTGCAGCCAGAACTAACACGTAACCTAAACAAAGTTTGTCTAGCAAGCATTGTTTAAGTTTAAGATCTGGTATTTTGAGTTGGACGTCATAAACAACTAATTATGAGGTCACTGTAGCAGGAAATCGGAAGAAAAACAGACATATTTCTGGCTAATTTTATGCAATTAAAAAGGAGATTGGTAATGAAGAAATTATTCGACTCGAAAGTGTGCCATATGACTTTTACGAAACTCATAAAAATCTGTGTACAATCCTCGCTTACGCTCGCTATATATTACACCACATCCATGCACAAAAGTCATATGACACAGTTCCTAATGTCATAATTTTTATGATCAAATGACATGATTACAGTATTCTGAACTAAGCATACATCCAATCTTTCTTATGGAAAATAATGAATTGTAATGTATACAAAAAAATTCGAATTTATAAAATATTTCGGTCTTACAGTTCCAATACCATAGCTGGTCTTGAGAACCACGTGGACACATACACCTTTTTTAAATATCTATTGTATAGATGCAACAATTGCATTATGACATTTAATATAAAAATGCAAAAACAATTGTTCACGTAGAGACAGAAATAACAGACAGATAACGGAAATGGATTGGTTTCATTTAAAATCGAGTACTTCCCGTTTCATGCTTTCATCAATTTGCTCATCGTTGACCATGTTGATAACTGGAATGAAAATGATATACATGCAATCTCATTAATTCAGATCGCACTACTGGTGTGAAACGGTAGTGTAACGTAATGCACCATAATCACTAGCTGATTTTAATGAGATTGGGTATACCTAATAAGTATTGGAATCGAGTCAATTTCATCACTAATCTTCTATGTTGGTTCATTTTACACCTATGTTACAATGACATGTTGATTGGTGTTTTGAGTAAATTCAATAAATTCATACATGAATATTGCAATTCAAATATTTGAACAGACCAATGAGACGGAAGAGCTTATACAATGTCGTCATGTTGACGTCACATCATTAAGCAACAGACAACTGTATACTTTTAATAAAGCGTTGTATTAACCAAACATAAATTACATATATAAAAATGAACACTCAAATGACAAATATATAATCTCTAAGATATGTACGTCTTAAAGGCGATGTAGCACGCCGTTCTTACTTTTAAGTGCTTCAACAAAAAGGTAAGTAAGTGTTACCAATGGTTAAATAATACACCTGAATGAATTAAAATAGTTCTAAAAGGAATATACATGGTTCTTTAAAGCAATGCAAGTTCATTTCCCAGAGAGATCATTTTAAGGTGTTTGAAGGCAGTTCAAGTGATCTCACAGATGTAGCGAAACCTTGACACTCAAAGTAGGTTTTTAAATATGGACTGGTACAATGTTGGAATGGTCAACCATCTTGCTGTCTGAAATCTCAAAATTGCACGAGTCAAACAAATCTACGGATAGCCATTTTCTACTGATACGGAGATGTTTTACCTTTAACATAACAAGATTTTGTATAAACTTTGAATAATAAATGGCAAATATGAGAAAACATAACACGCCGAACAATGTACATTCGTTTTGTAACTCTTTGTATTGATTGAGGAGTACATTTCAGCAATTGAAAACAATTATTTACCTTATTGGGAGATTACGTTATTTCAGTAAGAACGGCGTGATACAGCGCCTTTTAAAGACATAAAAACATGTATGTAAAAGCGTACCAGTGAACAGAGGCGTAACCAGTGACAAACATGTATTATTTTGAACACAGGTCTCAAACAGGAAGACTGCCAACCCGAGTTTCCAGAGTTTGTTGAAGCAATCTACAATAAAAACAGGAGTTTCCCTTCATCTGATTTGTCATACATATAAGTTACACGTACAAAGACCAGTTTCGCTAAGGGTAGTATTCGTTTGCTGTTTAAAGGTCTTGTGGTCCTGTGGGACTTCTTTTATTGAGCATTCTTCAGCAATAACAACTAGCAAACTGGAAACATCACTTGTGCTAACATTGCATAAACGTTATGTACATGCAGACTAACAGTTACATTTTCTAGGTCAACTGATGCACGGTTATGCCTGGTCTGACATTTAGCCACTGAAATGAATTTTTGTTTAAATTTAAAAGTTTGAATAAAATACAATAAAAGGGAGCCTCTTAGATGTGTTCATTTTCAGCCTTTAACTAAGCTCTGTAGATTTGCCTCATTGTAGACTTGCCTCGGCTCTTTAAATTTAAGGGATCTGGATGACTGACAAGGAAATATCCAGTAGGTGACGTT
This sequence comes from Gibbula magus, assembly GCA_936450465.1. Classification (NCBI taxonomy): domain Eukaryota; kingdom Metazoa; phylum Mollusca; class Gastropoda; order Trochida; family Trochidae; genus Gibbula; species Gibbula magus. The sequence goes on from OW388294.1 coordinate 60,089,689, forward strand.
TTGTATTTTGAAATCTATCAAACCACTCATGCATTCAATTTTGAAATTTGTAAGAGAGATATAATGATTTATTATCCATATTGGAATACATGCATAACACAGCATTTGTATAATATTTATAATGTATTTGTATAATAAAAAATCAGATGTGTGACTGTCAAACTAATTTTACATAATTCTGTCAAATGTATGTATAACCCTAAAACATTCACTTTGGTTTCGTAAAAATCGTATGACACACTTAATCGTGAACTAACCTCTAATGACCTTTCAAAGGTGCATCCATTGTGTTTCATAAAATTGAACTTGGTTTTAATACATTCCGACATACCATATGTGCTGGTTACAGTACAAATAATTTCACTCAACTTGTATATTCATCCCCCGTCGCCAAATACATCATAATTACCAGTTTCCAATTGAAATCGAAAAACATCATTGTGCATGTGCAGGAACCGAAACTACCCACCCGATTTACATGCACAGTAGTTATATGACCTATGTAACATGATCAACCCCAATTTGTCTTTTTGTGTGTTGCAAATTTTTTTTCCGTAATTACGTTTGACGCATTGTCCGGTTTTCGATCAGAAATCACTACTTTTACCTTCATATCGTCAATGTTCTTAGTTGTCTATCACCAGAATGGCAGTTTTCGGTAACAGTCAGTACCTCTCGATAACATAACACTATTTTAGCGTTTAGAATATGTGACCCAAAACAACACAATGGATGTACCTTCAAGCAATAAATAAATAAATTTGGGTTACGGGAGGAAAATTGGATACATATCCAATATCCAAAAACGGCAAGTTTGTCATATTTTACGAGTGCTTCAAAGTTTATATTTGTGGAATATATAATCCATAAAATGTGACATACTGTTAACCAGAAAAGAGTATTCATTTTAAAAAAATGTTGCAGTTAGATAGTGTTTTGATGATCAATAAATCAATTCATTTTAGATAATTGATTCACATGGTTAAGAGCCATATGTTTTGTAGACAGAACCCGTAACTTCTCTAAATCACTATGTATCATGTTGAAAGTATCAACACATTTCGAATAACCAATTATTAATTAAAATGCATTGTGAAAGCTTATAGTGTGGATATATATATATAGAAAAGAGTAAACATCAGACGGTTTTGACTGGGTCAATCTTCTTTAATACAATACGATGAGCTCATTTCGACATTTATATATATTGCAAACTGGTAGACTATGTATATGATTATTCCGAAAAGCAGAGAATATCACTCTCATCTTTTCATCTGAAGTTAAACGTTTCTTCTCATGTATCGCTTGCTTGACAACAACATTGTAATCTTTATCAATGTCAGAAAAATTAAGTTGCTTATCCATAAAAATATTCTTCATTCTTCATCATCTCATCTTCTAGAATGCCATCAATGAAGTAAGAACCCTATTATCTAGTATCTTCTGGTGATTTCATTTCATTTGATAAATCAACATTTCTGTTTAACTTTATTGTTTATTATGATGATTTAAAAAATCAGTTTCAAAAGAATATTACACATGTAATTGATAAATTATTATATAATTAATATACAGTTTCAAAAGAATATAACATATGTAATTAATAAATTATTATATAATTAATATACATTTTCAAAACCATATTTCCAATTTTTTAGTTTACTAACCGAAAACAATTAGAAAACTATTTCCGATTATTCATTTGTGACCAATGGGTACGCGTGCACCAAATAAAAAATTCTGAAGTATAACCATCAACAGACAAGGCATATATCTCATTCTATCTGATATAATCTTCCTTTTGTATTTTACTTTTATGTCATATCAAGAAATACTTAATTAAGTTTTGTCTATGTTATTAATAAAATGTGAACAAGACATTAATTACATATTTTAAAACAACCAGTATTTAGATATGTAACACATGTTGTAGATATATTATATAGTTATAGATATACACTTTAGTAGCAAGCGACGTTAAAACAGTGTCTGTTCAGGTTATTTTCATTTTGTTGATATCAATCATTGATATCAGAAATCATTCGACATTTTAATGAAAATTTGTAATGGCTTTTAGTTACATCAGCTTTTCAAGTGAATAACTTTCGGGCAAAGGAGCATTAACATTTGACTCAAATTCTAAAAGTTGTTGTTAGAATAATTTGGATCAAAACCAAGATGGTACATATGAAATTGTACAAGTGTTTACCACACGAGTCGCTGCTACTCTCGTGTTACAAACTAACTGAGCCTAAAAGGGGAACCCCCTTAAGACTGTCCCGCCGCCATTGCGAAGAGAGCTAGCCTACACTCTTCGTATCTGCTACAAATGGCCAGTGTTTTGTACAGTTCGAATCTTCTGACGTAGAAGTAAGGTAAGTACTGAACCCGATGATACTAAGATCATTTCTTTAATGCGTTCTCTTGTGGCTATGGTCCCCGTAGTAATGATATTTGTTTGAAAGTTTGTCAAGACATTGTGAGCTGATCTCTGGTCTGGACTCACATAGTTTGACATGCTTGTTGATTGTCACTGTTAACTTTACTTCTTCGTTGTGAGGTTTTGATCGTATTTGATATTTTATAAATGTAACTTGGCAGCGCTACAAGACAACTCTAAAGTTTCAGGAAGGTTATTCACTATTTTCATATTACAAAAGGTCGATTATTTGTCAAATTCCTTCCTTGTCCGGAATGCAATGCATTGTGGGTACTGTGAGGGCGCTCTTAGATTTGAACAAGGGAAGCTCTGTACTTGAGAGAGAGAGAGAGACTGCGTGAAACGCAGATATTTTGTCTTTTATATCAATTTAGCGTTATTATGATGCAAATATTTTCCATTAGTCAGTATGACAATTTGTCAAATAAAACATGCCAGAGGTCAGTGTTGTTTTATCCCTCATGTTTGTATTGTACAACCTCCTGTATTCCCATTCAGTATATATATCCTCATTGTAAAACCATTTAATAGGATAAGTGACAAATAACAGTGTATATGATCGGTTGATGTAATCTAACTCATTTTTAAAGAACAAATACAACAGGAACATGTACATAGTACTTGAATAATAAACTACATACAACTTAAACTTACAAGGGATTTACCCATTACATAATTGAGAAGAGCTTGCTAGTTTTTAATAGTTACTATTGAACAAGTTTATTACCTGAAGGGTGTTTCCAGTGTTACAGTTTATATACTTATGTCGTATTTCATTATGTCTAAAACAGCCAAGGATATATGAAGTTGCAAGTTTGTTCATTTTGACTTGATTCCCCATCAAATATAGGCAGACCTTTTTGCAGATGATTTGTGTTTGTTTGCAGATTCTGTCGTTAGCCTTCAGAAAAAGATTAATATCTTATTTGAGTTTTGTAAAAAATGGCCGTTATCTGTAAATTTCGAGAAAACGGAGGTATTGGTATTCAGAAATGGTGGTAAGCTAAGGCAGTATTAGTCATGGTATTTTGTTGATCATAAATTAAAAATTGCATCATATTATAATTATCTTGGTTTGCTGTTCTCAAATAGACTCTTTTGGTCTAAATCTGTTCAAAATCTAATTAATAAGGCTTATAATGCACTTTCTTCAGTTAAAGTTTTTGCTAGAAATTTTAAAAATATTCCTCCAGCCGTTTTGTTTAAAATATTTGATGTACAGATAAAACCTATCATTTTGTATGCCTCAGAAATATGGGGTCTTCAGCAGTGGCATGTTGTCGAACAGTTCCATATTAGATTTTGCAAATATGTCCTGGGTGTAAGCTATAAGTGCTCAAATGTTGCTGTCCTGGCGGACTGTGGTAGAAATCATATTTTTGTTGATACCTTAGTACTGGTATAAAGTATTGGTTCAAAGTTTTACATTATCCAAGGATAGATATCCTAAGCAGTGTTATGTTATGCTATATAATCTTGATAAAGTTGGTCGGAAAACTTGGTTATATTTTGTTCGAACTACTTTATTCAGTTATGGTTTCGGTTGCGTTTGGGAAGCTCAAGGTGTTGGAAATGAGGAACAGTTTTTGAAAGATTTTTATGAAAGAGTTAGTGATTGTCATAAACAATTGTTATTTTCTAAAATCTCCAAGTGTTCATCACTAGATGTTTATTCTTGTATCAAAACGGTCTTTTGCAGCGAACCATATCTTACTTTTCTGAAATCTAAAGAAGCAAGGCGTAGAATAACATTGTTACGAATTGGTGCACTACCCATATATAAAAACACTGGTAGATTTGATGGTCTTCCTAGGAACCAACGTCTTTGTCATATTTGTAACAATAATTATGTTGAAAATGAATTTCACTTTTTATTTGAATTTAAAATATATCATGATTTACGCAGCAAATACTTTAAACATTTGCCTTATCATATTACTCAACAATGCTTTTTGAACATATTGATGTGCACCGACCATTCTATTACACTGGCCTGTTCTAACTATATCAAGGATTCATTAGCGCTACACTCTCTTTATACATGATTGTCCATCTTCCACCACCATGGATTATACATTGTTTTCGTTATTTTGTATTGTACGTGGGCCTAAGGCCTTATACGAAATAAACTTTCTTCTTCTTCTTTCATTTAATAGGATAAGTGACAAACAACAGTGTATATGATCGGATGATATAATCTAACTCATTTTAAAGAACAAATACAACATGAACATGTACATAGTACTTGAATAATAAACTACATACAACTTAAACTTACAAGGGATTTACCCATTACATAATTGAGAAGAGCTTGCTAGTTTTTAATAGTTACTATTGAACAAGTTTATTAACTGAAGGCTGTTTCCAGTGATACAGTTTTATATACTTATGTCATATTTCATTATGTCTAAAACAGCCAAGGATAAGTGAAATTCATTCTCAATATCTCAAATAGAAAAACTTGCATACTCTCGCATTACATTTTTAGCTCATCCGGTCTAATCTCAATTTTTTAGAATAACATCTTTATAACATGCATGAAGTTGCAAGTTTGTTAATTTTGACTTGATTCCCCATGAAATATAGGCGTGGCAGGGGGTCCACCCTAAAATCTTTAAACGACTTCACATGAACCAGCAATGCTATGAAGTTAATTTTTTGGAAATATGATCTTTGATAGATGGAGACTCAGATTTGTAAATTTCAACTCCAACAGCCAATTAAAGAAAAAGGATTATAAGTAAGATTCATTAATAAGGTATACTCACTTGAGAAGGGATTTGTATTGTTTCTCTCCAAATTTTATACTATTTTGTTTAACGATAAGGGGAATACGTTATTCCATTTTGATTGGGAGGATATATATCTTAATATCTTTGCAGGAATTGTGATACTTGGACAACCCATTAAATAAACATTTAATGTCCAGTCATGTTTTTGTTATGCCCTGACAATTTCAAGACTGCATTTTTTCAGGGCTAAGGGTTGTGCATTATATTCAGTCTGTCACCAAGACCCCTTGAATTTAAAGAGCCGATACAAGTTTACAATGAGGCAAGTCCACAGAGCTCAGTATAACATGAACACATCTCAGAGCCTCCTTTTCATTTTATTTTATTCAAATTTTGAATTTAAACAAAAATTCATTTCAGAGGCTAAATGTCAGACTTATTTAGACAATAACTAACGAGTGACGGGGAATGACAGATTATCTTTCCCGAGTTATATCATTTGAGTAATTCTCGAGCCTTGGCGAGAGAATTACACACAACTGATATAACGAGGGAAAGATAACCTGCCATTCCCCGTCACGAGTTGGTTATTGTTTATATTACCCATATGACAAATTAAAGTAAAAACGCGAATATTAAAAGCCAATAGCTTCTCTAAAAGGACCCAAGAAGGAGATGAATCACCATATCCATACGCGTGTGACGTGGATTCACTTCTTACGTACCTATCCGTGTTTACTCCGCACGGTTAAAATGTCCCCTGCGAAAATGTCTTTCACAATAAAAGAAAGATGTGGCTTTAGTTGAAAGTTTTGTATCCCTCCAATTACTATCAATCCATGATTATACATATAAGTTAGTGCAACATCCATATCAAGAGGTGTGCGAAGCTCAAAAACAAGTCGGCTCAAACCGAAAAGCCCTGTGACGTTACAATCGACACTGTGACGTCATAACCGCTCGCGCCTATGACGTCATTACATTCGAACGATCGCCGTCGCTCTTGAAGCTTTCCGTGATTATGCAGTCAAGCAGAAATCGCTAGTTTCTTTAAATTTCGGACAATTTAACTGCTTCCTCCGACATTTGATGCGTCGGCACATGTACGAAAACGCTAATTTTAACTGCGGGAAACAAAGAAAACATGTTAAAGTGCAGAAGACAGTTTCTAAAGTTACTAGTCGGGAAAAGTAAGAAAGATGAATGAAGTAGTTCCGGCAACCAATGAAATTCTTATTTTTCTGTAACAGCCAATCAAAAGCCAGAAAAAGATGTAACTCCCATGTGACTTACAGGAAAAATACTACCCTGTGTCCGTCTTCCCATATGGGTAATATGTCTCAGTCTTCAACATCAAATAATATTCTCTGATGAGCTACAGAGCCCATGGCTCTATTGTTTTGTATCTGCCTTTTTCTATTCATACTTATATGAAGATAATTTAAATTTTGTGATGTATCGTTTGTTAAGAGTAGGTATGCATTTGAGTTATCATGAAAATAAAAGTAATCAATGAAAGTAACTATAAAGGAAAGCTGACTATAAAAAACTGACCAGTCTGGTCAAAGATTTGCGGTTTCATAATTACACAAAATAAACTATTTTTTATATCTTTAGAGATGACATGATATACCTTATAATTACACCTCCCTACTACACTTGGATAGTATGAAAGCTGTATTTAATTACCAATTACGCGACAAAAGAACTTCACTGACTGCTGCCTGTGGCAATATTCGGCGGGGTTGGGCTGTGACGATGCTCTATGACCCGTCTTGTTCTAACAGAATGAATGGGAAAATATAAGTGTAGAGGAAGAATTGGTTAAATACGTAGATTTCGAGACAGTTTCTGACTTTATATGGTATATTGTGTAGCTTGGGGTGTAGTTATTCATCAAAGCCTGGAATAAAGTTTCATATTTTGAAATTTCCAAGTGAAAAGACGGATGCAACGTGCTGAAAGGTTTGGATAGCCCGATGTTGAAGAGGGGAGAAGGACTGGAAACCGTCGGCATCTGCCACACTATATAAAAAAAACTGTTTAAAAATTTAGACTTAGAATAGAGTATTAGTAACAGTCCTTTATTACTAACTTATAAATGCACTCTTATGGGATGTATAGGCTGTGCTCTGTGAAATTTGGACACAGTTGTTTAATTATTTTTTATTAATAATTTATTATGAGTTGATAAATGTGTGAGTAGTATTAGTCAAGTCGTCAGATGGTTTGCCAGATTAAGGGACATTAAGGGGCAATACTTTATGCAAGTAACTCATGAAGATGCTAATAGATGCATGACGTAACGGGTCAGAAAGGTCAACCAATCAGTTAACAGTAAAATGCGAGGATGTTCATTAACCTATCAACGATCATTAGCGAGAACAATGGCCTTTTCAACACCCACCCCTTTCATAACATCAAAGTAAACTTATAGTGAAGTTAAGTATATTCCTATTTCATTTTAGCTCGTTATCGAATGAATGGAATGATATGTTCAGTGACCTATATATTTAAGACTGCCAGCTTAATGGCAAGGTTTATAAACATAGGCCACATGCCATTGTCCAGCCAGGTCAAATCCTCACGGTCTGCTAACCTTGAGCAAGCAAATATATCTCGGTGTCATAGATATATATTTAGAAGTTATGACATCAGGGGGGTACCCATCTCAGGTTACTTTGATCTTATGAAAGGGATGGGAGTTGAAAAGGCCATTGTTCTCGGTAATGATCAATGATAGGTTAATGAACATCCTCGCATTTTACTGTCAACTGATTGGTTGACCTTTCTGATCTTTATGATCTATTAGCATCTTCATGAGTTATTTGCATAAATTATTGTCGCTTAAAGTCCCTTAATCTGACAAACCGTCTGACGACTTGACTAATATTACTTGTGTGAAATGAATTTCAATTTGAACATGGTCACCATATCCAAAATAAACTTTTGGAATGATTGATGGACAGTTGTTGCCTGAAATAGACTGAAATGTGACACCTGCATATCATCATCACATTCTCAGAGCAATGTTTGTCAATATGTTCAGTTTAACTACTGTTTTACTGGATTCTGTTTTTCTGATATATTTACTAAAAATGCATTTCAACTGATTGAATATATTTTCACAATAAATGTATATTGCAAAAATAATCTGTTTCAGTTTTCAGTGTTTTCCTGTCTTCATAATTAATTGGCTGATTAAGCCTTTCAGCATTTCCTTCACTTTTCCGATCTAAAATAGTGGAGCACTACACCTCAAATGTATAGTTGGCTCTACCTTGCTGGCATAGATACGTAAGTGATGGAAATGCTGCAACGCTTAAAGGTGCATCCATTGTGTTTCATAACATTTTATTTGGCTGTAATACGTTCCAACACATCATATGTGCTGTTTACAATACAAACAAATTCACTCAGCTTGCATTTTCATCCCCAATCGCCAAACATATCATAATTACTAGTTTCCAATTAAAATCGAGTAACATCATTATGCATGTGCAGAAACCGAAAGTGCACGTCCCATATACATGCACAGTAGTTATATGGCCTATTGAACATTATTAACACAAATTTGTTATTTTGTCAGGTTTAAATAAGATTCCAAAATTACGTTTGACCAATTGGCGCGCGCCACACGCTGTGCATTGTCCGGTTTTCGATCAGAAATCGATACTTTTACCTTCATATCGTCAATATACTAAGTCGAGTATAATTAAAATGGTAGTTTTCGGTAACAGTTGGTACTTTTCGACGAAATAAGACCATCTATAACGTTTGCCATATTTGACCCCAAACAACACAATGGATGTACCTTTAACTTAACCAGAAATGGAGTTTTGGGAAATTGGAGTTGAATACTCCTCAGGGAGGTGAAAGAAAGACACATTTATTGATCATGTATCGACAACCAGGTAATAATGTTCGTACTGCTTTGAGCAAGTAAAGCGCGGAAAAAGCATAATGTAGAAAGTCAAATTATTTTGGTGAGTGCATTTCGCATTTTCGCATGAAAGTTTGCTTTCACTACTGAGATAATTCAAGAAAATGAAACGATCTAGAATCATTTTTATTCATACATATAAATTATGTACATAGATTGAACTGTCCGTATTTGGTTTTGCAAACCAGTCACCGACTCTGATGAAAGCTCTAATTTTCTGCCCAGCACGATATGGGTGAACCTTTCTACACTTCTTTGGTAATCTGTGGCACGGTAATCTAGACAGACGGCTTTATGCACAGTATTTGTGAGCTCTAGAACAAACAAGATTATTTTTTATTATTTTTATCAAGTTTAATGCTGGATAAAATATTTAATTACGGTTCAGTGAATAATTCATTCCTATTACCTCCCTTGCACCGACAGCGGATAACATTGGGTAAATCATCCTCCACGCAGCCGGTCTGCGCACTCCAGACTCCCTCCTTCGTCAGCTTTCATTGTGTACGCTTGACTTGACATGCGCACGCCGCTGCTTGGAGGATGTGGGTAAATTGAGAGTTATCTCCCTTGACCAGCTTCTTTTTCACACATTGACCCCGGTCAACACGTTTTTCTAATTCTCCCCATTGTAACCAATTTTTTAGGTGAAAAAAGGTTTACTTTGCAATTACTGTGTTTCAGTATGTCAGGCAGAGGGGCCGGGAGAAAGAAGAGGACGGTAAAGAGGAAGCAGGGTGCTGAAAACAGCAAGAATGGGGTGAAATCGACTGTCAAAGTGCCGCCAACGAAAAAACAGCGGGGGTCATCAAAGGTCAACCCTGGTACAAGTGATTCATCAACTGGTTAGTATAGGTTACCCTGAATTTCACAAAATAGCGATGGTAATTTAAGTAATCCTCACTCCTCGATTAGGATAGACTTCCCAAATGATGAAAGTAATTTGCAGGTAGGGGAGTTCTCAGGTAATTAAACCTGAGTACTGGCCAAAGGGGCAAGGAGGCAAAACTCAACTTGGCTGTGGCTTGTACAGAACTGTCACTGCGCGGGACTTCATCCGGGCTCTTCGCTTGTCTTGCACTCTCGTGACCTCTCAAGGACCCGAAAGTCATCGCCGATCACCACATCCCTCCCCATCTTATAGCCTTTGGTCTGGTGGGCGGCGGTCTTTCCGGGCGGGTCGGGACAGGTCGTCGTCGTCCAACCTCTGTATCCAGGATACCCCCGCATACCTCCCACGCAGCATCCAATGGAAGGTCGGTTCTCACACCCGTCGCTCAACTCCAAGACAGTTATTGGTCCCAGGGCTCTCGTCAGCCGACGAAAACCCTCTAGTCGGACGCACCGCTCTGTTCACCTCACAGGGAGTAGACGCGGCTCGCGTTCTGGGTGGTGTAGCGCACCACTTCCTGAAGAGACTCCCCCTGGATTCTCCTAATCTCTGCCAGGGTATGCCCGACCAACTGGGGCCTGTTGACGTCGTGTCCGGGGGGTGGGTGCCTTGGGGCGTCTGTCTCAGCCAGGCTCTTGTCCTTAGGGAGGTCCCTCCATGGACATGGATTCGCGTTTTTTTTTCCTTGAAGCCCGCCTGTAAGATTCTTATGCACTTCAGGTGCACATCATTAGCATGTGGGTCCCCTCCCCTTACGTGCACCATGATGGGGACTCCCTCGTGGGCCACCCGGGCCAACTCGCTCTTGACTGCGCCACTCCTGATGGTGAGTGGTCCTATCCAACCCGATCTCTCCAACTGCAATCCTGGGTTGGTGCCACAGCTCCACCAGATGGCGGAACCCCTCTCCTGACAGCTGACTCGCCATTTTGTCTTCCAAAGAGTCTCAGCGGCTGGGGCACTCCCAATTGGCGAACCTTTCCTGGGCCCAGCTCCTGGCTTCTGGTGCTTCGTCCTCGGTGTCACTGCTGGTGGTGGAATGGGACCGGCTGGTCCCGGGGTAGAAAGACTGACTGTCTCTCTCCATGGTGGCCTTGGGTCTGGCTCCCTCGAGGGCGAGTGTTTGTCCGGTCTTGGGGGAGAAAGACGGGCTGTCTCTCTCCGTGGTGTCAACTTGTCTGGCTCCCTCGAGGGCGAGTGTTCGTCTGGTCTGGGGGGAAAAAGACGGGCTGTCTCTTTCAGCGGAGACATCTTGTCTGGCTCTCCCGGGAGAGTACGCCCTCTTCGCATAGCGGGCAGACGTACTCCGCCATGGAATCAGCCATTTCTGCCGTCACCCCTACACACTCTCCATGGAACCAACCATTGCAACTGTCGCATGCGATCATAAACGACCCATCGTCTGGCTGCCTACACACACAATATATGGGGACATCCAGATCAAGATCCTCCGGTTCTTCCCTACGCTGGAACTATTTTCCAATCGGAACCTCCCGTAGGAAGGGCCCTACGTAACAACCACTCGGCAAGGAGCGGTCCTAGACTCCTTCATGCTGTCATGATGAGCCGTGAAGCGCAGTCCGGTTGAGCACACCATGAACAGCAACGCCGATAGCTGCTTCTCCACCAGGTATGGACCCTTCCAAACCGGGCACAATTTCTTACACAACCCTGGAGCGGCCGCGCGGTCCAAGATGTAGACAGCCCGACCCACGTTGATGCCCCGCTTGTTGGCCAGTAGGTCGTAGTCCCAGTCCTCAGCCGGTTAGCGGAATATCATGTCTGCCGTTTTACCGACGACTGGATTGCCCCGGCGAGTTGAGGCAAATATTCATCCCATGAAGTCTGTGCCTTATCATAGTCACGGCCGCTATCCCGCATAGGTCTAGCATGGTCTGTATCATGGCTTGTGTTTTTGTGGAAGAACTCTGCAGCTCCCGAATTCCTGCCTCAATTTTGGAGACACACACCTTCAGCTCAGATACGCTGGTCTCAACCGGCGTCAACCTATTCTCCCACCCACTATATGGCTGACCTGGTTTCGAGTCCCGACTCGTCGCCCTAATCTGAGAACCGTCATGTTCTTGTCCCGTCACCACAGAACGACAATCTCTACACTGTCTGTTTGGTCCCGGCCCATGTTGCAAGCAGTGGCGCACGGATTCAATAGCGGCGTCCAGGCTGCCTGGTCTTAGGTTGTATACAAGCGTCCCTGCCTCCCTATTCTCACACCCACAGCAAAAACGGATGGTGACCTCTTGCTCCACAAAATCCTCGGTAAGGCACAGGTATGCCATGGAGGCTGTGGCGACGACCCTCTCCGCCCATGCCTCCATGCTTTCCCCCAGCAGCTGAGTCATCTGCTGGAAACGGATTCTCGCCGCAGACGCTGGTTCCTGGATGTGGAACCTCTTCCTGAGCCTGCGACGTGCCTCTGCGTATCCCATTCGGGGGTTGCGGTCAAGCAACATGGTGAAAAAGTTGCTGGCCTCGTCCTTGAGGAAGAAACATAACTGGTCTAGTTTTTCACCCTCAGACCACTCCTCTTGTGCTGCCAGCTTCTCGAACTTCATGTCGAAGGCCAGCCACTGACTGTGACCGTCGAAGTACATTTGAGCTGGGCTTGGCCTGTAGGTGTGTACGTTCCGTCGGGGGCGGTCTTGGTCAGGTCCTGCAGGTCGGTGATGTATCTGGTCCCGACCTCGGAGTCCCGGTTCTCGTTCCTCGAAACCATGATCCTGACCTCCAGTACCCATACCCTGCCTCGGTACATTGTCTCTGTACGTGAAGTCTCCCTCAGTGAGACCTGGGTCTCGTTCTCTTAACCCCGGAGCTTCACCCCACTGTCCTTGGTCCTTAGGCCCATACTGAGGGTCTCCATGCACGAAAACCTTGGTCTCGCCCCATGGTCCGTGAGCTTTCATCCCATATCGAGGGGCCTGCATCACCGTAACCCTGAGCTTGACCTCCTGACCCCAGGATGGCCTCATTCGAATCCTCATCCGTAGGTGGGCTCCCTACTCGGGTCCTAGTCCGACTTTTCCTCCTCGGGGTCTTGTCCCGTCGATCCTTATCAGCCGTTGGCGACCACCCCATCTGTCCTTTGCCTTGTCTCAATTAGGCCGTCTTCCTTTCATTTCTGTCATTCATCATCACTGACACATTGTGCGCCCAATAACGGCTCTTGCCTCAGACGGCCACCCCCCATAGCTGTGAAGGTCTGATAACCCGCTAGGCCATACCCCGCAAGTGAGACTGGCTCTCATTTTACTTTCGCCTCCGGACTACAACCAGGCGAGACTAATTCCTTTACTTCATTAAATGAGGCTTTCATCACCTTATCCAACTTGGACGCTTGTGCCTACTCTGTCCAACTGTGTCTGCATCATTTGACGCATTTGAGCCTGCATGGTTGCTTGCACCTCCAGCAAACTAGGTTGGGATGGACCACTCCTGGAGTTCCAGTTCACCACCTCCATAATCTTGGCTAGTTGACCCGCCATGTCCGCAGTGCCCACAGCTAGAGTCTTCCACGGACTCTTCCCACTGCTCGTCCGCAGAATCTTGGGATTGCCTGTCGATAACCTCATGCCCCTGCTGAGAGTTCCTCTCCCTGACCGGCAGGTTCTCGTTAAAACAAAAATCTAGAACCCGGCGAAGATTCGGAGAGTCCACTCACAAAGGAAGGGCTAGTACCTCGGCCAGTGTTACGTTATACCCCTCTGCCAGCAAAAGCAGGAGCTCCCCTACTTGTTCACAAAATGCGCTGAATCCATCTTGAATTGCGTCCCTCTCCCTTTGATGAAAAAAGAATCACAAGTGGCAACCCTCCGCACAAAGTGTCACTCTCCCTTCAACGGAAAGTCACTGTTTGCACACTGCCACACGAAAAGTGTCACGATGGGACCACAAAACACAAGGTTCACTTTTAAGCGTCACAATGGTCAATCTCCCAGAAAAATTTTGGGCAGCACCTCCCGGCCAACTGCTCAAAACACACTTGTAATTATCACAATGAATGATGGCACAGAAAATTTTGACAGCACCTCCCGACCGACTGCTAGAATTTACATTTAGGTCACACAATGTAAGATAACACAGAAAATTTAGACAGCACTTCCCGGCCGACTGCTTGAATTTACATTTAGGTCACACAATGTAAGATAACACAGAAAATTCTGGCAGAACCTCCCGGCCAGCTGCATGAAATTTCAAATTTAAATCTCAACATGAATATGAACACAACATTTTTTGGCAGAACCTCACGGATAACTGCATGAAATTTCACATTTAAATCTCACAATGTATATGAGCACAAACAAAAATTTTGGCAGAACCTCCCGGCCAGCAGCATGAAATTTTACATGTAAATCTCACAATGAATATGAGCACAACAATTTTGGCAGAACCTCCCGGATGGCTGCAAAAAAGTTGCATGTAAATGTCAAAAGAGAAAAATGTGCGGACAGTATTCACTGAAACATGTACAACACCGCAGTGAACACTATACTGTCCACACTTTCGGTGTAAACAATGTCACACCGGAAGTCAAATGTGGCAGACCTTCAGGCACTGCAACAGACAAAACTAATACACAAAAATCACAATGCTATAATTAATCACAATGTACTGTAATTCTTACCGGTTATAATTTATCTGGAATCCATGAATCACAAACACTCACGAATCAATCCATGAATCATCAAAATTCCAAAAGTCACACAATGTCAACAAACACTACTGTCATCAATCCAGTGTTAATGGCCGCTGCACATCCGGGCATGCGCAGTCAAGCGGCACTGCTTGGCACTAAAACCCAGTACCCAATCAAACAGAATCACAATTCCAAAGTTCACGCACAACACCATCCTTGTGGGATATCACATCACGTGTCCCTTCCAAACAATAATCAATGAAAACAGATCATACAAAAGTTCGCGTGGCGAAGACATGCCCCAGCAATGGCGGCTTTCTCGAACTCACTTCTTGTTTTCAAACACAGGCTGCAGAATAATCTTACCAAATTACCAATAAAAACTTACAGAAAAATTGGAATGGGTGTTTGCCCCGTAAAAACGAAACTCAAACACCGCTGAAGAGAGAGTAATCACTCGATGACAAAATTTCTGTCACAACAGCGGGAAAAATCTCGTGTTCGACAAAATGGCTGACCTGCTGCAAAGGTTGGTACCGACGAAAAAATGGCAAAAATGGCTTATTCCCAGTTTGACAACTGTTCGCAGCGCCACTATTGTGAACGCTGGTCACAACTGGTCAACTTAGGCTAAAGTTCTATAGAGTTCTCAGGTAGTTAAACCCGAGTACTGGCCAAACAGGCAAGGAGGCAAAACTCAACTTACTCGCATGTGGTTTGTACAGAACTGTCGCTGTGCAGGGCTTCATCCGGGCTCTTCGCTGGTCTGGCACTTTCGTGACCTCTTGTGGACCCAGAAGTCATCGCCGATCACCACAACAACATGGTGGTGTCCCACAGAATTTGAAAGATAAAATCACCAGAAAAGTATGTTGATTTTAATTTGCTGCTCAGAGGTGTAGAGCAAGATATATGTCATTCACAATCACAAGTGTTGACAATAAATGGCCAGGGTCAAATTGAAATTTTTAAGTCCTCAAAACAGCAAGAAATAACGGATATTAATGATTGGATGACGGCTTTTACAATCATTTCTAGCGTGTGCTTGGCCAGGTCTTCACGGCGCCACCAAGAGCTTCTTAAGTACATGCATGCCATTCTTATGTCAGCTAAGAGAGGTTGGAAAAGCTATGATACACATTTTCGACTGCATCAAGCCAGACACCCGGGACGTTCATGGGCTATCATCAACTCAGAAATGTGGATGCTTTACATGCAGTCAACTGCACATGATATGACACTCGCCTATCAACGAAATAGCGAGACAACACACCGTAATTTCTGAGCTGCCCCTATTAAAAGGAAACACACCAACAGCTGTTGGTACTACAACTATCTGTCTTGTAGTAGATCAGTCTGCAGGTACTTACACACCTGTATTACCTGTCGTGGCAAACACCTGCAAAAGTCGTGTTTTTGTCACTCCAAGAGTCAAGGAAAAGGTAAAATCTGCCAAGGGGCTAGTGGACAACATACTGGACAGAGGCCAGATGCCAATCAACACTGATAACCTGATAACGCTGGGTACCCGGACACCACTGTAGCTGCCGAGTTGGTATCTGGCTTTGTTTATCGTTTTTAGCTCATCTGGCCTGAAAGGCCCGATGGTCTTGTGGCATGGCATGGTGTCTGGCTTCCGTCCGTCCATCCGTATGTAAACTTTTCGCATTTTCGTCGTCTTCCCAAGAACCAACTCTAGAGAGCTGAAAAGTTGTGTGCAGACTCCTTGGCCAATTGGGGTTTTAAATTGTTGATTTCGTCTGCCATCCGTTTATCCATCCGTCCGTCAATCCATCCGTAAACATTTTGCTTTTTCGACTTCTTCTCCAGAACCAATGACTACACAGAGCTGAAATTTTGTGTGCAGACTCCTTGGCTAATGGAGATTATCAATTGTAGATTTCATGACCCCGTGACCTCAAATGGGGTCACAGGGGTCACATCCTAAAAACCTATTTTCTTCTTCTTCTCCAGTTCCAAAAGGTCTAGAGAGCTGAAAAGTTGTGTGCAGACTCCTTGGCCAATGGGGATTCTAAATTGTAGATTTCGTGACCCCATGACCCCAAATGGGGTCACAGGGGTCACATCCTTAAAAACCTATTTTCACCTTCTTCTCCAGTTCCAAAAGGTCTAGAGAGCTGAACAGTTGTGTGCAGACTCCTTGGCTAATAGGGATTCTAAATTGTAGATTTCTTGACCCTGTGACCTATCTAAGAATCTATCTTTTGCTTGTAAACAATGTATTACGTGAGATTACTTAAATATTGAACCTTAGATAGTAAATCAACGAAACACTGATGAGCTACAGAGCCCAAGGCTCTATTTTTTAAACAATCACAATGATACATCTCTTTTTCTTAACCAGCGCTGGGAGGGCAATGAACCCCTTAGGTTGTACACCGACAGCGCAGGGAGTATAGGTTTTGGGATATACTTTGATAAAAAATGTTCCTATAGGCAGTGGCCAACAGATTGGCATACAAAGGGTTATACATTAGATTATCAATGGTAATGATTCTAGTAAGGATACAATCGGCTAATATTTCTATCTTTCTGAAAATATTTGATAACAAGTCACACTTCGTTAGGATAATGCTTCTCATGAGTTCCCTATTATCATAAAAGTCTGGTTGTAGTGACTGCCAACGTAGAAAACAACTGTACCGCTTATGCCCTAGATTGGGGGAAGAGCATCTTTAACATAATATCACTTGACTTCTGCCAGCCTGATTAACTCTCGGGGATTTCCGGAAAACGGCTCATACCAAAAACGTTTTTTCAACATTTCTACATAAAATGTGACATTTTAATACTCTTTTTGATACATTATGTCTTAAACAATGCTGTTAAACATATTAAAGTGTTTCTAAGATATTCTCCTTTAAATGATATTTCAGATAAACAGTTGACTTCAGAGATGGCCACTTCCAATGATTCCGGGGACACTGACGACTCACATTCCGCGATGGACAATATTGTGTCAAATTCTGAAGAAACAGAACTTCTGAACAATTTGCTTTTACAGAGAGGTAAAAAGCTTCTTCATTCTTGTAGGAATTTCGAAAAATATTTATATCGAATCATTTCGTATCCATAATGATATATTGACTATTTCATGTATTTTTCAATCTTGTAATTTCATTGTCTATATGCCAAATAGTGTTTTCAACAGAAACTTGTGGAAAATACTGATTGTTGATACTTTGATATCTTATTCATGAATAAACTACTGTAAATAACTTGATTTACTGAATTTATAATCTTTTTATGGATGCATGTTTGAATATTAACACTTCCAATTATTCATCATCATTCACGCCTGGCTTTGGAATCCCTCACCAGATAAGCGCATGAGGAATCATTGCTATTTCTAGTTCACTAGTTGTTTGATTCAGAACGTTGATGCAATTACGTGATGTCACTTCCCTTCTCCCTTCCCCATAGTGTGACGTTTCAATGTTTAATGACGCTCACTTGCAAATAGGTCACCTGCCTTTGCTGACGCGCGGCTTACATTGTGACGTCAACCAAAAACGACTATGACGTCACGCGCCGATTATGACGTTACGGCAGCACGCGGTGGTATCACACATGTGTGTAACCAACTCATTGTCATCTAATGAGTGATCTCACCACGTTTGAGTAATAATAAAGAATTCATCATGACTTGTGTGGTTTACATATACGGGAATAAAGAATTCATCATTACTTGTGTTGTTTCTTATAAAGAATTATTCTATTGTATTTCGGTTTCAGTTTTTAGCTCATCAGGCATGGTGTCCGGCGTCCGTCCATCCGTCCGTAAACTTTTCGCTTTTTCGACTTCTTCTCCAGAACCAATGACTCCACAGAGCTAAAATTTTATGTGCAGACTCCTTGGCCAATGGGGATGCTAAATTGTAGGTTTTTTGACCCCGTGACCCCAAATGGGGTCACAGGGGTCACATCCTTAGAAACCTTTTTTATCTTCTTCTCAAGTTCAAAAAAGTTCTAGAGAGCTGAAAAGTTGTGTGCAGACTCCTTGGGTAATGGGGATTCTTAATTGTAGATTTCGTGACCCCATGACCCCAAATTGGGTCACAGGGGTCACATCCTTAAAAACCTATTTTCATCTTCTTCTCCAGTTCCAAAAGTTCTAGAGAGCTGAAAAGTTGTATGCAGACTACTTGGGTAATGGGGATTATAAATTGTAGATTTCGTGACCCCGTGACCTCAAATGGGGTCACAGGGGTCACATCCTTAAAAACCTATTTTCATCTTCTTCTCCAGTTCCAAAAGGTCAAGAGAGCTGAAAAGTTGTGTGCATACTCATTGGCTAATGGGGACTAAATTGTAGATTTCGTGACCACATGACCCCAAATGGGGTTACAGGGGTCACATCCTTAAAAACCTATTTTAATCTTCTTCTCCAGTTCCAAAAGGTCTAGAGAGCTGAAAAGTTGTGTGCATATGGGGTCAATGGGGTCACATCCTTAAAAACCTATTTTCACCTTCTCCAGTTCCAAAGGTCTAGAGAGCTGAAAAGTTGTGTGCAGACTCCTTGGCCCATAGGGATTCTTAATTGTAGATTTGTGACCGTGTGACCCCCACATGGGGTCACAGGGGTCACATCTTTAAAAACCTATTATCATCTTCTTCTCAAGTTCCAAAAAGGTCTAGAGAGCTGAAAAGTTGTGTGCAGACTCTTTGGTCAAAGGTGATTCTTAATTGTAGGATTGGTGACCTTGTGGGATATGCTTCACTTCCTTTACATATTTTATATTGGTTTATTTTTT
This sequence comes from Gibbula magus, assembly GCA_936450465.1. Lineage (NCBI taxonomy): Eukaryota > Metazoa > Mollusca > Gastropoda > Trochida > Trochidae > Gibbula > Gibbula magus. The sequence goes on from OW388294.1 coordinate 60,109,125, forward strand.
GTTATTTCTTAAAGTTCCATTTTTATGATTTATTAGATTAACAAGGGGGTTTAGGGGGTGGGGGAGGGCTTATTTAATGCAGGGGAAGGGGAACATGCTTTCTTTTTCTTCTTTGATGCTATCTTGCATGATGTAATTCAACCAAGCACGACACGCATGTTAATGTAAGTATAGTTTCAACATCTACTTATCACAAACATGCGTGATGGTGTTTGGTGATTTTCGAGGGCTTCATCAGTTTCAAGTCGGTGGAGGTCACCGGATCACTGCAGAGGGATAGCACCAGGAAGATTATCTAGAGGATATTGTCGTGCTACTTCGTTTAGGAGAGCATGACAAAAAATCCCCATCTCTACGTTCTACATTGACTCGCCAGATATGTTCATAAAGGTAAGATTGAAAAAGTTGTTTCACTGTACCATACTTGTTCATTGACTGTTTGCCACGGTTACGAAATAACCTACGATTCATACACCACGCAAGCGTGGCTCGAATTGTGACAAACACATTGAATAAGAGGCACTCAAAAGTTATAGCACGTGAAGCAACTTTATAATCTCTCCCATACAAACTAACCCAGTCGAAGTACAATACGGCAGTAATGGAAGACGCTCCGTCTGCTTTCATAAACCTACAGGCACTTTCCTCTTCCTGGTTTTCCGCTCTGCTTCCACATTCACTAGTAATGGTCCCGTACGCCACACACGATCCACAAATTTACAAGCTGTCACTTTGAGAGTCAAGCTAATAATGGCAATCAGAGTTCCGCGTTTGTTTACAAACAATGATGCGACACAGATTATCCAATCAGCATTGATCTGGCGACGCATCTCCAAGGTGACATGAGGTATTGCGTCACACAACGTCCTATCCTGTCACTTCCTTATTTGAAAGCTACGTGACATTCAACACGTGAGATTAATTGACCATTGGGATTTCCTATTAATTACAAACGATTGGATAGATGTTTTCGTCTAATTTAAAAATTTGTGTTTAAAACTCTCGTCTTTTAGACAAAGTTTTCAATCAATCTTTTGCCAATAAACACAAAAATGACCTCTATTTTGGCCTAAAATGTCTCCATACGGAGATCAGCCGTGCCGGTCGCGTGCTTCTCTATATATAGAGTAAGCTTCTGACGCAGCTTACTGCCGAAGGCACTTCCTGCCAAGGCCAAGTCCATGTATTTACGTGCCTACGTGACCACGTGACTTTACTTCTGGTGAGGGATTCTGGAAGTCATTCATCCAACTTTTCAATTTTAATCATTTTATATTTTAAAGAATCAAACATTAGATTAAACTTTAACACTGATATTTATCAATGCAATTTACAGGTGGCCTGTTACAAGAACCAGCAAATGTATACAACATATCAGCTGGAGCGTCCAGACCTGGCACTGTTGATTCAGGTGAGAACACAACGTATAACGTAATGTAATGTTTTATAGTCAAACTGCAGACTGCTTCAGTGTGATCAAGTCTTTGTAAAGTTACTGTAAAATACCACATTACAATTTACTGGCATCTGTTACAAGGTAATATGTTTTCAGAGCTATGTCTCTTGACTCTCTGATTACTGACTGTGGGTTAAACTTTAATTAAGCTTTTGATGTCTTTCAAACTTGATATATGTGTTTCCCTTGATCTTGATGAAAGGTTTTGGAATTTCACCATAACTTTTAATTTGTCAGCATTATCATATACTGAGGTCATAACATTTGACCTTTTGACCTTGATGTAAGATGCATTTCTGAAATTGGCTCTGAAGCTCAGAAGGTTCTAAATAATACACTAGTAAAGTAAATTTTCCAGACGTATTTGATATTGGCACAACAAATTTCAAGCTCTTTACGTTATCGAGGAGAAGATAATAGGTCTTTAGGTCATGACCACGAAATGTACAATTTAGAATCCCTAGATTGGCTAAAGAGTATGTGGACAACATTTCATCTTTCTAAACTTGAGAGGAAAATGAAAATAGGTTTTTAGATCATGACTCCTACTTGGGGTCATAGGTTCACCAAATCTACCATTTAAGATTTCCATTAGCCAATGTATCTATACACAACATTTCAGCTTTCTAGAACTTTTGAGAAAAAGATTAAAATTCACAAGACCCAAGGCTTCCAAAGTTCAATGGCCTGCCACACGGAAACTGTGGCAAATGCCTGCATGAAATTTGTCCTTAATAAAATTATTTTTCTGCTTTTTGTTCAGATATTAACTTGTTGGTATCTTCAGTGTTTTTACAATCGAACATTCTCCAAAAAAAAACCCATTGAAAAGTATCAAAATCACAAAATCTTAAGTATTTTTGTAAGTGTTCAAGTTCTGCTGTTACTATCAACTTTTATATGATACTGATCTGAGATGGAATTGTTTGACAAGTAGTGGGAAAGAGATTGCAATTTATAACTTTGAAATACATTTATTTGTAATAGACTTATGTCCCTTTGAACATGAAGCAAAAAAAAGAAACAGTTAAAAAGTATCATATTCAAAGACAGATAGATGTAGTTCTGGGAATAAGTTAGCATTCAGAGTCAGCCTGGAAATTGGAATGTTACATAACTTATTCGAGTTAAGAGTCGAGAATATATTCTTGACAATTTTCGCGATTGTAAACACCTTCTCCATGCAACATTGTAATTATCAAGAGAGCGAATGGAACTTTTGAATATTCAGCGAATGGTAACCATTATTGGAAATACTGTAAACCTTCTCTTATGTGTAACGCTGTTTCTTGCTGCATGCTACTTTGAAAGAGTTGTTCAATGGTCTAATTCATTACAATTTGAATATTTCAGACACATTGGAGCTGATGCTGGCACAAGCAAATCAAACATTTGTTCCCACAAGGACGTTTAAGGACATCAAAAGATCACTTGAGAAGAATCATCACGCAACTATTTGTGGAGCTTCTGGAGAAGGGAAGACCACGATGGCTGTGATGATTGGACAGATGTACAGAAAACAAGGTTATGAGTTGGTGTTTGTGAACAGGGCAGATGTCTTTGATCTTGGTTCCTGTATTAGTTCAGGTCAGAAAATTTGTCTAATTTTTGATGATATTTTTGGCTCAGTAGGTCAGTCAACTGACTTCACCTACATGCAAAGTTTGTGTAATTCTTTGAAAATGCACATTGACAATAACCTCCTGACTGGTCAAAGAAACAAGTCTAATGAAGGACAGAATGACAAAGGAAAAGGACAAATTGGTGGAATCAACAAAGATAAAACCAAACACTCGCCAAAACCAAACAACGAAAAATCATTACGGGTGATCTTCACAGCCAAAACCTATAATTTTAAAGAAGGAATGTCTAAAATGCAATACCAGCGTTTATCTATGTTCAACATGAAAACAGTGGTAGATTTGACCCTGAATCCTGAATCATCCTATTCACACCAGGAGAAGAAAGCAATGTTCCAAAAGCACAGAGACATGCATCCGAGAATCAAACTTGGAGATTTTGTAGTAGAATACGTTGTCGACAAGGAATCAACTTTGTTTGGTTTTCCACTCACTTGTAGATTGTTTTTTGAATTTCCAACTTTCACAGAAAAAGCTGCTGACTTCTTCAAGCGTCCCCTGTACTATCTGAGAATTGAATTGAACAATATTCTGACGCGGAGAAATGACCAAGCAGCAGCATTAGTTCTTGTCTTGCTCTGTGAGGAAAACATTAAAGTTCCAGAGCTTGAGATTCCAAACATTAATAAGAAAGTGGAAGAAATGTTTATGTACATAAAACACTTTGCAAACTCTGCATCTCGTTCAGGTATAGCAGATGCTGCAAGAAGTTTCAGAGGAACTTTTCTATCCAGGGGAGACAACCTCAGTTTTGCTCACTCTTCCATATACGAGGCATGTGCATGTGCCTTGTATCAGTTCAATCCCAGTTTTGTGTTGAAGTATTGCAGCTTAGATTTCCTGTATGAACGACTGAAACCTGGACATGTTGATGAATCTGGAGTGTCAGATCGACTTCACTACCTTTTTGTATCTGAGGGATATTACGATCTTGTAGCTACCAGACTGATAACGTCAATGAAACGAGGTGTTTTCTCAAAGACAGTTGCTCATCCTATGAATCAAAATGAACATTTTGTTGAAAAGTTTCTGGAAGAACTTATGACATCTGCATCAGAGAACACGGATTGGATTGAGTTTAAGGAAGAAGGAAAAAGTTTTCTGTACTGGGCTGTCAGAAGTAAAAGTACACAACTCGTTAAAAGTATTGAAAAGGTTCTTTTGACCAAATTTACACAAGAGGAACTCACTGAAGCTCTTTTTGCTTCTGTTGAATGTGACAATTTGGCAATCCTGAAACAGTTAGTCGACAGACTTGACAGGAATCCTGACCAGACTTATATGAATAAGCTCCTGCTTGTCAGTGCAGAAAAGAGCAGCAAAGAGATGGTAAGTTATTTGCTTAACATGGGAGCACATATATCAGGTACTGACAAGGAGAAGAGAAACTTTTTGCATCTCCTTTGTATTCATGACAGATCAACTGTATTGGAGACAGTGATTACTCAGTTTGATGAAAACAGAGAGGTTCTACAGACGGCAAGGAATGCACTTGATGAGGGCGGAAGAACTCCAATAATGTTGTCAGCTTTACACGGAACATGGGACTGTTTCCAGCAGTTGCAGGAGGAAGGTCAAGCTGACTTCTCAGACAGTCATGGTGATTATCTGATTCATCTGGCATGTTATGGTGGAAACAAACAAATTGTTGAACGAGTTTTGACAAGTGAGAACATCAACAGGAGAGGTCGCTATGGAATTACGACAATAATGATAGCAGTTCAAGAGGCAAAGTCAGATGTATTTGACATTATTCTGTCACACAATGCTGACACAACACTTGTTGATGATGATGGAGACACTTTGCTACATCAAGCATGTTTTGGAGGTAGCCAGCACATTGTTAAACGTCTTGTTACCCCTGATAACATCAACAGTAGAGGACAGTCTGGGTGGACACCAATAATGAGTGCTGCCTTTAATGCAAAGTCAGATGTGTTTCATTTACTTCTATCAAACAATGCTGATACAACACTTGTTGATGATAAAGGAAACACATTGCTACATATAGCATGTATTGGAGGTAGCAAGCACATTGTTGAACGTCTTGTCACTCCTGATAACATCAACAGTAGAGGACAGTTTGGGTGGACACCAATAATGAGAGCAGCCTTGAATGCAAAGCCAGATGTATTTGATTTAATTTTAACAAACAATGCTGACACAACACTTGTTGATGATAAAGGAAACACATTGCTACATCTTGCATGTATTAGAGGTAGCAAGCACATTGTTGAACGTCTTGTTACCCCTGATAACATCAACAGTAGAGGCCAGTTGGGAATGACACCAATAATGATTGCAGCCTTGAATGCAAAGTCAGATGTATTTGATTTACTTTTATCAAACAATGCTGATAAAACACTTGTTGATGATGATGGAGACACATTGCTACATCATGCATGTAATGGAGGTAGCAAGCACATTGTTGAACGTCTTGTCACCCCTGATAACATCAACAGTAGAGGTGTGTCTGGGTGGACACCAGTAATGAGTGCTGCCTTGCATGCAAAGTCAGATGTATTTGATTTACTTTTATCAAACAATGCTGACACAACACTTGTTGATGATAATGGAGACACATTGCTACATCATGCATGTATTGGAGGTAGCAAGCACATTGTTGAACGTCTTGTCACCCCTGATAACATCAACAGTAGAGGTGAGTTTGGGTGGACACCAATAATGAGTGCTGCCTTTAGTGCAAAGTCAGATGCATTTGATTTACTTCTATCAAACAATGCTGACACAACCCTTGTTGATGATGATGGAGACACATTGCTACATCTAGCATGTTTGGGAGGTAGCAAGCACATTGTTGAACGTCTTCTCACCCCTGATAACATCAACAGTAAAAATAAACAGAGATTGACACCAATACATTTTGCTGCTGTGATGGGACATGTCAACATCCTGGAACTACTGTGTGAGAAAGGAGCTGATCTGACCTGGTTAACTCCGGATGGGAGGGATGTTGTAGCTGTAGCTGAGAGTGAGGGCGAGACAAACGCTGTCAAATATCTCAAAACTCAACTCAGTAACCAATGAATGTGACTGAGAGGTCTATACTTGTGATATGAACGAACATGACCTGTTTGCAAAGAGATGCAGCAGAATGTGACCATTCAGTTAATATGTCCAATCCCAATTGTCTTATTGGTTGTTTTATTCAATGTTTGTTATGAAGAAGTATAAAATGTTTTCTTATTCCATACTTTGCTTATTTAAAAAAACGTTGTTAATCAGCTTTGTCAGTCAGTTTGATCTTGTATTTGATTTTTCGTGGCCACATTAACTGGAGAATTAAATTAAGTTCCAGGTATGAGTTGTATCCGGTTTGTTTGTAATGGCCTGCTGAGACAAACATTAAGTTCAACACATTGTATATTAAACATGCTTTTATTAGAATGTCCACATGATATTTACAATGTATATCATCGAATATATGAAATCCATATTTTGCATATTCCAGATTCCTGTACAGTTATGCACAATCTCTTTGAAATGTATACACTAAATAACCCAAATAAGTAAATAAATCTTCAAGCGCAAAGATTTGTGGTCGATTCGTACTGTACATAAACAAATGAAAGACAAACAAAGTATAAATGAGTATGCACACAAATCAAATTGGCTTTAATCCATCATTTTATTCATGTTTATAGCTCATCAGGCCTGAAAGGCGCGATAGGCTTATGGCATGGCATGACGTCCGTCAGTCCATCCGTCTTTTTCAACTTCTACTCCAGAACCAGTAGTTCTAGAGAGCTGAAATTGTATGTGTTTACTCCTTGGCCAATGGGGATTCAAAGTTGTAGATTTTGTGATTCCGTGATCCCAAATAGAGCCACAGGGGTCTCAACCTAAAAAAACTATTTTCATCTTGTTCAAAAGTTGTGTCCAGACTCCTTAGTCAAAGGGGTTTCTCAATTGTAGATTTGGTGACCCCGTAACCCTAAATAGGGTCACAGCGGGCACAACCTTAGACACCTATTTTTTCATCTTCTTTTTCAGGATCTAGAACAAGCTGAGAAAAAATATTTTGGTTTTTATTACCTCAAACATTACATAGATTTGCTGACCCCGTTATTCCAAATTGTCACAGGGGTCATGATCTAAAAACCTATTTTCATCTTCTTCTCCAGTCTGAAAAGTTCTAGAGAGCTGAACAGTTGTGTACAGACTCCCTAGACAAAGGGGATTCTAAATTGTAGAACCTATTTTCGACTTATTTTCAGGTATGAAAAACTCGAGAAGATGCAAACAATACTGATGCTGATGAGCTACAGAGAATGGCTCTATTAGCTAAAAATGAAATTAGCGTGTGTGTGTGTTTCTGCTGAGACAGAAATTGAAGAATCATGTATTTAAAGAAAGACCTCACCTTCAAATCATTGTGTACAGATATGCCAATGTTTAAACACCCTGTACAGAACAACATCATGGATCTGTTAATAAAGAATATTTCCCTATAATGATCACCTTTTAGTACATTTTCTATTTTGATCATTCATGTGTTATAATAGCAAAATGGAAGGATAGCTTTAGACATGTTTGGTTAATCGGCATCTTTAAATTAAAAGGTCCCTCTACAAGCCTCTGATATTTGTAACTTTTATGAACTGATATATATTTGATACAGAAGACACCTACCGGTAGGCCTACATGAAATTCTCTGATACCATTTTGCTTTGATCTGATTGTCAAAAATCTACAGTAACTGTAATGTGATATATCCCAGGAGATATTGCTTGATTCTACACCGCTTTGAGCGTTATAGACCTGGAAAGTTTGTGCATAATGAGATGGCAGCACGAGGTGGTGAGATCACTCATTCGCTGTTTTCTAATGAGTGATCTCACAACGGTTGAGTGATACACTACTCAACCGTGGTGAAATCACTCATTAGATAACGATGAGTTGGTTACACACGTATGATACCACCGCATGCTGCTGAAAGGTCATAATCGGCCTCAAAGTCGTTTTTGATTGACGTCACAATGTTAGCCGCGCGACTACAATAGCTGGTAACTTTTTGTGAACTTCACTAACAACGGTTTTCTTGCAATTCAGCGCTATTTACATCATTAAGTTATAAAACAATTACTAAATTCGCTCCACGTTTGATAACATGTTTTATGAAACTTGTGAATGGCATCAGTATTAACAAGCTTTCACTCATTGAATTACCAAACCATTCACTGGTTTCCCAGGTTATCAAACAGTACACGGTTTAGTATTCTATATTTCTTGCCCATTCTTATTTCTGTTGTCAGTTTTAAATGGGAAACATCCATAACAGTTCGACTCTGATCTAAGAATATTCAAAAACGTAGTGAGGTACCATTTTTCAGTTTCTTTTCAGTTCAGTTTGTAAGAGTCAGTATTCAATCTATCTTATAACAAATTTTCATGAACTTGTAGTGGATTGTACTTAGTGTATGGAACCTCCTTAAAAATAGCTACATGAAAACACGTTACGTGCAAAAGCAAAGACAAAAGGTGAATAACATGAAGTACTATGCGAAGGAAAACTTTTATGCGAATTTAGACAACTTTCTCCTCGATTCGTTTATTGAAAATAAAAGTTCTTACTGGAAATTACTACGCTACCTAATAAAGCAATCCGGCTCGAGTACCTGCATACCTCCACTTAAATCTAGCAATGATCATGACAGTCCATCTTGCTTTTCTGATTTTGAAAAGGCAGAAAGACTCAATGAATATTTCCAATCTATTTCTACATTGGACACTACCAATGCATGCCTACCAGGTTTTAGAAAAAGGACAAGATCTATTTTCGATACTTTAACGGTAACAAAAAGTGAAATCGAAGATGTAATAAGATGTTTGCATTTGAAAAAAGCCTCCGGACCCGATAAAATAAGTCATTTGTTATTGAAAAATATTGTCAATTCAATAAGTGATGTATTATGTTTCCTGTTTAATATGTCTTTGAAAACATGAGTTTATCCATCTGAATGGAAATTTGCTAATGTGATGCCACTTTTTAAGAAGGGCGATCCAACTCTAGCGTCTAACTACAGACCTATTTCACTTATCAGTTTTGTTGGTAAAGTTTTCGAAAGAGTTGTTTTTAAACACTTGTTTAATTATTTTCACAAAAACAAACTACTTTATAAATACCAGTATGGATTTCAACCTGGACATTCTACTGCGCACCAACTAATAGAAATATATAATCAGATTTGTGAATCATTAGATAAAAAGAACACTATTGTATGGTGTTTTGCGATATATCGAAAGCATTCGATAGAGTCTGGCATGCAGGTTTAATGTTAAAACTTGAAAAGTATGGCATAGAAGGGCAATTATTGGGGTGGCTTGCAAGTTACATAAGCAAACGGAGTCAGAGCGTGTTTGTCAAGGGATCTACTTCAAAGCCGAGAACACTCAAAGCGGGTTTACCACCGGGATCAGTATTAGGTCCATTTTTATTCATTGTTTACATTAACGACATAGCCGATGAACTAGATTGCTTAACTAGCCTCTTTGCTGATGATTCATCGCTTGGCTATACTCTTCGACAAATTATAGTGAAATTGGAATGAGGCTAAATGCTAATTTGTCTAAGCTTAACCTCTGGGGTAAACAATGGCTAATCAAATACAATCCAGTTAAAACTGAAGCAGTCCTATTTTCGTTACAAAATGACAATGAGAAGTTACATCTTAAGTTTGATGGTGTTGAAGTAAGAATGGTTGACGCACATAAACATCTTGGAATAACATTATCAAGTAATGGAAAAAGGGTTGATCATATAAATAACATTATTAAAAGTGTTGCAAAGATGGTGAATTCTTTACGAAATTTGAAATATGTGTTGTGTAGAGATACACTTATTAAAATATATGCTATGTTCATAAGACCTCATCTAGAATATGCATGCGAAGTCTGGGATGGATGTAATCAAGAACAAATAAATAAACTAGAGCAGATACAATTACAGGCAGCAAGGATAATTACTGGCCTGCCAAAATATACTTCACGTAAGTTCCTTTACTTTGAAACTGGTTTGGAAACACTACAAGAACGTAGGAGAATACGAAAATTAAGTTTAATGTATAAAGTTCAAAACCAAATGGCTCCTCCTTACCTCGTTGATATGCTACCACAAAACGTTGGTTCAAAAACTAATTACAATTTAAGAAACTCCCAACACACGTGTATACCATTCTCGAGGCGGAATCATTCTTCCCTTCAACAAAAACTGCATGGAACAATCTTCCACAACATGCCCGTACTTCACAAAATATAACTGCTTTTAAAAGGTGTATCACCAAGAAATGTGAAATGCACCTGAATACTTTTCATGTGGAAAAGGAAAATTTAATATTTTGCATACAAAGTTACGATTTGATGTTAGTTCTTTAAATTTTGATTTGTATAAATTTGGAATGAAAGATGATCCTAAATGCAGATGTGGTTATAACGAAAACTCTTATCATTATTTTTTTGAATGTTCACTGTATCAAAACCAGAGAGAGAAACTATTAGTATCACTAAAGCGCATAATTAACCCATCGTATGTTCTAGGTAATCTGAAAGTTATATAAGAGGGAAGTGCAGATTTGTCAATTTGTCAAAATGTAAATGTATTTAAATCAGTTCAATCTTTTATTCATGAGACCAAGCGATTTGTGTAAGATATTTAGTTTGTTAATTCTTCTTGCTGTCTTACTACTTACTTTTCTTTCTTTCTGTTCAGTACCTGTCATCTTTATGTATATAAACGTAATCAAATATTGTAAATACCAAGGAGAGGGTGTTTTAAGTTGGATAACTTGTTCCCAATCCGATTCTTGTGAATAAAATATGTTTAAACCAAACACGTTACGTCGACCCTATGAATGAATTGAACATTTATTACTTAGCAATACATCCTGCGCAATCTTGGTGATTTTATTTGCAGGGCTGATCCAATTCCCCTTATTGTGTATGCCAATTCTGTGAATATAAAGTTCTACGTTACTCGATTGCTCTATTGACACAGTGTTTGACATGAAATGTCAAATATCAATTTGGTAATATTTATACTACAATAACACACGAGTGTAATACCTAGAGACGAATGTTTCTATAAATAGGCCATAGAACTTAACAACGCCATAATCCAATATGATAGCATATTCGATTATGTTCGATCAGAGCGTCGTCACACAGACTCTCGCATTAGATGGAGACAAGTTTTTGTTTTCACCACTTTATGGTGAGGTGGATGAGTTAATTTGGTGTTAAACGACGCTTTCAAGAGTTCAATTATATTACGGCAACTAGTATTCTTGCAGGGAGAAAGACGCAACACCATGGTGGCTATGCACTGCGGTGAAACCTGCAAGCATCGGGTGGAACTTGTGAACCATGGGTGGTACTGAGCTGAAATTCAGTGTAGCATCATCTTCACAAGGTCTCAGGCGTAACGAAACACATTTTCAGTGCTAAGATTTTAACGTTATGCAGGCTTATTGGATAAGCCTATCAGTAGACAATTGTATTGCCTCTGTGACTGTGTCGATCGTCGCTTATTTTGAATTGTTTCCGAATGTAAACGGCGATTTCATTGGCTGTATGTTGGCAGATGGTAAGGTGTCGCTGATTCGTTTCACCACCCATGGCTAGTTTGAAGGCAAGGTAAGAAATGGAGAGATCTCGATACATTTTCACCTTGCAGTGGGAAGTTGGTGTAGCATTGGACCCATACCTTACTGCATGTAGAACAGTTCTCAAAGCTGTCGATCCCCTGGCTGGATTCGACCCCAAGACCTCTTGATCCGAAACCGAACACGCTTACCACTATAAATCTTTCACTCTTTCACCCGCAAAATATGCATAATATAAATCTTTCACTCTTTCACCCGCAAAATATGCATATACGCCATGTTTTCATCAATATCTCAGTAACTATGCATGATATCAAATTAATGTTGGTGTTTATCCCCTTGTTAGAGGGTTAATGAATCACATTAAGCCTTTTCAGCAAAGATCACAACAATAATATATCCTGAATATGCAAATAATGGCCGCCATTACTGAAAATCTTGTTTTCGTCAATATCTCAGTAACTAAGCATGATTTCAAATTAATTTTGGTGTCTATCCCCATGTTTAATTAATCAGATTAAGCCATTCCAGTAAAGATCACAAGAATGATTTGTGCTGAATATGTAATTCAATTCAATTCTTTATTACTGAAGTGTAGGCCATCGGCCCATAACTACAAATGTTACATATGACAAGACATGATGTGTACAGCAACAATCATTCAATTAGCATCTTTGGTACATGGCATGAAAAATAAAGCTTGCTAGATTATTGAGGAGTTTACAATTCGATGTTGACATGAGCATTTTAAATTTAGTTTTATTTGGATTTGTACAAAAAGTTTCCGGCAAATGATTGAGGCGGAGCTCTTTGAACTTGGAACACACAAGAAGAAAATGGTATTCATCCTCAATATAGCCTTCGTCGCATTGTAAACATAATCTATCATTTCTATCTATATTATAAAACCGACCCGTTTCAATTCTTAAGTGATGCGAAAAACACCTGAATTGGGTTAATGCTACTCTAAACTTTTTAACAACAACCGCATTCAAATACAATTCCTTAGACAGTGAAGCTTTAAAATAAGAGTAAGATATGGATTTGGTCACGTTTTGAAGGGAACTATACCAATTCTATTCATTAATACATTTTAGTCGACACATAAATTCTGAGAAAAACGAAGAAGGAAGATAAACAAATTGCTGATCCCAAACAAAACCAAAGCCCAAACTGTACAATAAATCTCGAAACTTCGAAGCCCAATTTACCTTATTATTTTCTATACCTGTGAACATCATATAATAACATTGTTTGGGATGCCGGGAGTCCGACATATTTAATAATTTTAACCAATATTTGACAGCTCTTCTACATGCAAAAATATAGAGTGGGTACCTGCCACATTCACCACGAGCTATGTTATTTGGTGTAGAGATGTTAACGCCTAAGAATCGCTTGCAAGCCAACGTATGTACAGATTCCATAGAATCATTCTGACAGAATCCCCTGACTTCGGAACCATAGAGTAAAACAGGAGCTATTTTCATGTCAAATGTTTTTAAAAACAATTCATGAAATATATTACCAAGTTAAGCCAATACTTTGAAAACACTAAATAAAGCCTTCTTACCCTGTAGAGCTGCATTAGAATAATGAATAGACCAAGACAGACCTCTAGTAAATGTTACACCTTAATATTTATATGAAGATACCGTTTCCAAATTCCTACCTACATTCTCGTTTCGATAGAATACCACCTTTCTGAAAAACAACAACCTTTGTTTTACACAAGTTGACCTCAAGACCATACTCTACACAAACATTTTCTAAGACATCAATACGTTTCTGTAACCCTCTAATTGTATCCGATATAAGTGCAATGTCATCTGCAAAAAGCAAAAGAAATATCTGGACGATATCAGGATGCAACTGTATACCTGAACCGGAGCTTCGTTCCACCTCGACAGCCAACTCATTGATAAAAATTGAAAACATAGGGCTGAGTACACAACCCTGACGCACACCACGCGAACATGAAAATAAACCTGAAAATGCATTATCGAATCTAACACAAGCCTTAACTGATGTATAAATAGACTGTATTGAGTTAACCATTTTGGGAGAAACACCAATAGATTTCAAAACTGACAATAGTTTAAAGCGGTTGACGCTATCAAATGCTTTAGCAAAATCCACAAACAAACAATAAAGTTTAACCTTTTGTTTACTGAGGTACCTCTGGATAATAGACTGAAAAATGAAAATGTTATCAATTGTGGAATATTCATGGCGAAAACCTGCCTGCGACTCTGATATTTTATCAAAAGCCTCACACCAATACGTTAATATCCTGTTTAATATGGATACATACAGCTTACTAAATACACTAAGAAGAGATATACATGTACCCCTGTAGTTAGACGGAGAATGTATATCACCATTCTAAATAAGGGAACAATGATAGCTTCAGACCAATATTCTGGAAAATAAGCATGTTCAAACATTACATTGAAAATTACTTTAAGATATGGTACAAGAATGTCTGTAGTATATTTGAAAAATTCCGGAATGAGTTAATCAACAGCCGAGGATTTGCCACACTTCAGTCCTTCAATGGCAGTTAATATTTCCTCGTATATAGGCGAGTCGAGAATACAGCGTGTCATATCATCACAGTTATTAGAGTCAGTTTCGTTAGACGTGTCTTCGAAAGTCTCATCTCTTGATACAAACAAGTTATTAAAATGGTCTGCCCATTCATCAATAGTAACATTTGGTTTACAGGTACTAGGGTTATGAGACAGACACTTTAATGTAGACCAAAATGATTTACTGTCATTGAGGCTTGTTGAAATTTTGTTACTCATAAGTTCAAAATATACAATCTTCTTTGTTCTTAGTAGAGAGGTGTAATCATTTCTAGCTTTGATGTAATCGTTGAGGTGAAAGGTGCATCAGTCCCGGAGAAATACTATTAAATGTCGTTCTCTTTCCGCTCTATAGAATCTGCATTCAGTGTCGAACCATGGTTCAGAATGGACACGAGTAGTTTTCTTACAACGTTTCATATTACCCGCTGCACGGCATATCGCTTTAGTAAACTGAGTGACAGTCTCGTTTATATCATCAGTGAGTAATGTACATTTCTCAAATATGTCAACAACTGCAGGTGACGACAGGTTGTCTCTGAACTGTTGCAGATACTCTATGTCCCAAACATAACGGTACTTCTCACGCCTTGCACGTGCTCCTTCATCACTGTCGTCGATAGTAGAGTCACGAGACTGAAATGAAGGTGACATAACTCGGCTCGTGAAACAACATCAAAATGTTTACACAATGGAAATAGAGTATAAGATACAATAATATAATCTATTACACTAGACCTATTATGATTGATGAAAGTAAAATCGCCAATGTTGAAATCTAAACCACAGTGACCATTTAAAATGGACAGATGAAGAACAGCACAGATATTGACTAGATTTCTACCAGCACTGTTGACAGTATTATCACACGAAGATCTGTCGATGTTCACACTCTCCTCTAACGATGATATGTCCTCATCCCCTAAGATATCACAAATATAATCATTAATGACATCAGATAAGGTTCCCGTTCTAGCATTGAAGTCGCCTCCAGTGATCACATGAACATCTTTATTAATAGACCCGAGCACTTCAACAAGAGATTTGTAGAACAGCGTAATGCCACATTTGATATGTTTATGTGTATACCAAGTAGAACCATGTGGGTTAACGTAAACACTAGCATAAAGGACGTCTCTATCAAGTGAAAAAGCAGCTTTATCAAATAACAGATACACAGCATTCTCGGTTATTTTGGAAAATGTCACATACTTATTCAGATACTGTTTTACAAGAACAGTTACACCACCAGACGGTCTTCCTCTATCTGCTTTTTTAACAGCGTTAATGCTATAGGATAGATAATTAGGAAACATGTGGTCATAAGCATTATCAACAGTCCATGTTTCTAGAAGTCCAATGATATCAAAGTTTGTGATGTAATCGATAAAACATGTTTCGGAGAGTTTATTTAGGAAACCAGAGATATTCCAAAATAGAAACTGATTATTTACGTCAGCTGTGTCATCATTTCGCAGATGGGCGGGGCCACACCCCTAGGTGTGCACGGAAGCAGTGACAACAATAGAGGTGTCCGTTGTACTGGAGTTTGATGTAGTGGAGTTTGATGTACCTGTGTTATAGACTCTCGAATTGTCAGTGACCGCAAGCTCGCCGTTCCTGAAATATCCACGCTTGTTCTGTGCTCGTAGATTTTTTAGCGTGTTTCTCTGTCTGTGGGTCAAGTCACCGGCGATCCCGTATCCTTTACTTTTCAGTTCCTGTCTTAATCCAAGTGAGCGGATTTTGAAGTCCGAACTAAAGAATTTTATAATAATTGGCCTGGTATGATTCCCCTGCGATGACTTACGACCGATCCTATGAACTTTAGCAATATCTTGGGATGAAAACTGGACAGTGTCCGAAAGCGAACTATCATTCAAGACATTACATGACAGGGTCCTAAGATCGTTAGAAGCTTCGTCCGGATGTTCGGACACACCATATAACAACACATTATTCCGTCTACTATATTGTTCCAGCTTCTTTACTTCTTGCTGTAAGTCTGTCACAACACTCTCACCAGGTCCGCTCAGAGGAGATCGCTCCACTTTGTCTAGGCGCTCACTCATACCTTCTACATCTAAACGAAGTACATTTTGTTCACTCTGAATTTCCTCTATTTTACGTTTTATATCATCAACCGCACTACTTAATTTCCTGGTTTCAGATTTGACTTCCCTGATATCACGAGTTAGTTCATTCTTCATTAAACGAATCTCCTGTAAAATCTCAAGTTTCATAGAAGCTTTGTCGGTTTCATTCACATGATTACCCTTCCCGGCGGGTCCAGGGAGAGAGGTGTCCGTTGAGAGAGGTGTCCGTTGTACTTGAGTTTGATGTAGTGGAGTTTGATGCTTCGTCCGGATGTTCGGACACACCATATAACAACACATTATTCCGTCTACTATATCAAACTCCAGTACAACGGACACCTCTCTGGAGTTTGATGTAGTGGAGTTTGATGTACCTGTGTTATAGACTTTCGAATTGTCAGTGACCACAAGCTCGTCGTTCCTGAAATATCCATGCTTGTTCTGTGCTCGTAGATTTTTTAGCGTGTTTCTCTGTCTGTGGGTCAAGTCACCGGCTATCCCGTATCCTTTACTTTACAGTTCCTGTCTTAATCCAAGTGAGCGGATTTTGAAGTCCGAACTAAAGAATTTTATGATAATTGGCCTGGTATGATTCCCCTGCGATGACTTACGACCGATCCTATGAACTTCAGCAATATCTTGGGATGAAAACTGGACAGTGTCCGAAAGCGAACTATCATTCAAGATATTACATGACAGGGTCCTAAGATCGTAAGAAGCTTCGTCCGGATGTTCGGACACACCATATAACAACACATTATTCCGTCTACTATATTGTTCCAGCTTCTCTACTTCTTGCTGTAAGTCTGTCACAACACTCTCACCAGGTCCGCTCAGAGGAGATCGCTCCACTTTGTCTAGGCGCTCACTCATACCTTCTACATCTAAACGAAGTACATTTTGTTCACTCTGAATTTCCTCTATTTTACGTTTTATATCATCAACCGCACTACTTAATTTCCTGGTTTCAGATTTGACTTCCCTGATATCACGAGTTAGTTCATTCTTCATTAAACGAATCTCCTGTAAAATCTCAAGTTTCATAGAAGCTTTGTCGGTTTCATTCACATGATTACCCTTCCCGGCGGGTCCAGGGTTGAGTTCAACATCTCCCGATAGTGGGATATTAGACCAGGTAGACACAACGATGGAGCTAGTGTTGTATATGCATGTCAGTAACACATATGTCGCCGATAGCCCAAGTCAACATACCTAGGCCAGTCAGTGAACGGGGTGTACAAGATGACATGGCCGACCGGCCGGGTCTCACGGAGTGGGAGAAAGTTCCTATCCTCGCTCTCCATACGTCTAGAGATATTCCCATCGATAACGGTGACTTCGGGGAGCTTTAATAAACCAATATGGACTGTCTGGTTTTACTCACAGCTTTTGGTTTAACGTCTATCTGGAAACTTAGCGGGAGCGTGTACACACACGTATTGTCAGGCAGGGCAGGTAACTCTATCTCTATTATGTAAATTAAGGCTGCCATTACTGTAAGCAATGCATCGTTAAGAGGGTATGTCTATGCTGGAGACTTGTCTTGTTCAGCTTGTCTGACAATTTTGATGTGCAGTTTTCATTACAGAATCGACACACTTTCTCGCAATGCTATTTACAGTTGTAAATAGGTATGGTAAAGATGCATGGTGCCAATATCCAGACATTTCGCTGCACAAGGAAGGTCGAAATGATAGAACAGAAAATGAAAGATATCCACGTCAAGAGATACCATGGTTAATAAGTAAATCGTTCAATTTTACCGCTTCAAATGAAATAGGTTTTCCTAAATTTAATAATAGACTATGTTGACGTATTGAAGGAAGATAGTGAACTTGATGATATCATGAAATCGTATGTTGGAGGTGTGGCACCTGCTGTCGGGGAAGAAATTTCCTCAGAACTTAGAGCCTTTCAGTTGATGACAAAAGAACTGTTGAGAGAGGATGCAGAAGTCATGCTTGGAGTGCGTGAAATGATCTCTGTAAGAAGCATTGCAACTTACCACTTGGTCCGAATCTGAAAAGAAACTGTCTTCATCATGTTGGTCTTCGTGTTCGAAAACTGGCCACACCATATTTGGACAGTAGAGCTAATGATGCCAAACTATTTTGCTTCTACTCACTTAAACTATGCGAGATACGGGTTGTATTACGTGAGGACATTGGGGAATCTTCCACCTGGTGAAACTTCTGACTTGCATTGATCCTCTAGATCCTACTGGCCACCCCGCTGATTTGAACTTGGATAAAGACGCATCAAATAGCCAGGCCAGCTCTTAAATGATATAAGTTAACCATTCACAATCTCAACTGTGTCACGTACGCTCACTGTTTCGGGTGCATATCGACCAGTGACAACATTGATGATCAAAACAGCTAGATGACCAGTATAGGATCCAGAGGATCAATGCAAGTGATAAGTTTACCCTGTATCTTGTCTCTGTATTTGGCATGCGAAGTGATGATTGGTGTATGCTGTGTTCACCTCCAATGAAGGACTAATGCACTTGCGATGTCCTAAGGTAGTACTAGCACAACCTGAAGCTCCCGTTGTTTTGTTGAACTAGACAGAAGCAAAAATTATGGCATCATTTGATCTACTGCATATTCTTATCTTGAAAAGCACGACTCAGTGGTATAGAAACAGCAAAACAATTGTACATACCGCAATTCAAGGTTGTCCAAAAATCAGATGTTCAAACCACTCGATCAGTACGGTAACCTCAACCATTCTGAACTCATTACATCGATTCTTTTTCAAGTATTGGGTTTTCTTTTATTATTTTATTATATTTATTTTGTATAAATGCCCACGAGTTGTAACCCGCTTCATCCTTTATTTCAGCAGTTTAACAATCTTCAGAATTTTTCACTTTTTGTCTGAGAAATGTGTTCTTGTTTCATTTGAATAAAATGATAAATATTTGTCATGAATGTAGCGCGCCGTTCTTACTTTTAAGTGTTTCAACAAAAAGGTAAATAAGTTTTACCAATGGTTAAATAATACTCCTGAATGAATTAAAATAGTTCTAAAACGAATATACATGGTTCTTTAAAGCCATGCAAGTCCATTTCCCACGGAGAGGTCATTTAAAATGGTCACTCGAAGGCAGTTCAAGTGATCTCACCGATGTAGCGAAACATTGACACTCAAAGTAGGCTTTTAAATATTGTACAATGTTGGATTGGTTAACCATCTTGTTGTCTGAAATCTCAAAATTGTATGAGTCATACAAATCTACGGATAACCATTTTCTACGGATACGGAGATGTTTTACCTTTAACATAACAATATTTTGTATAAACTTTGAATAATAAATGGCAAATAGGAGTAAACATAACATGCCGAACAATGTACATTCGTTTTGTAACTCTTTGTATTGATTGACGAGTATTATTCAGCCGTTGATAACGATTGTTTACCTTTTTGTGAGATTACGTTATTTCAGTAAGAATGGCGTGATACAGCGCCTTTAAAAGACATAAAAAAACATCTAAATGTATGTAAAAGCGTACCAGTCAAGAGGGACGTAGTCAGTGATAAACATGCATGTATTATTTTGAGCACAGGTCTCAAACAGGAAGACTGCCAACCCGAGTTTCCAGAGTTTGTTGAAGCAATCTACAATAAAAACAACTGTTTCCCCGTGAGACTTCTTTTATTGAGTTTTCTTCAGCAATAACATCTGGCAAACTGTTGCTAAAAACATTTTCCGTACTTACGTTTGACGCATTGTCCGGTTTTCAATCAGAAATCACTACTTTTACCTTCATATCGTCAATGTTCTTAGTTATCTATCACCAGAATTGCAGTTTTCGGTAACAATCAGTACCTCTCGATAAAATAACACCATTTTAACGTTTAGAATATGTGACCAAAAACAACACAATGGATGTACCTTCAAGAAATAAATCATACATTTGGGTAACGGGAGGAAAATTGGATACATATCCAATAACAGACAACGGCAAGTTTGTCATATTTTACGAGTGCTTCAAAGTTAATATTTGTGGAACATATAATCCATAAAATGTGACATACTATTAACCAGAAAAGGGTATTTATTTCAAAGTAATGTTGCAGTTAGATAGTGTTTTGATGTTGATAAATCAATTCACTTTAGATAATTGATTCACATGGTTAAGAGCCATATGTTTTGTAGACAGAACCTGTAACTTCTTTCAAACCACTATAGCATGTTGAAAGTATCAACACATTTCGAACACCCAATTATTAATTAAAATGCATTGTGAAAGCTTATAATGTGGATATGAATGATGATATAATATTCATCAATTGCAAACTGGTAGTCTATGTATATGATTATTCCGAGAAGCTTATCCATAAAAAATATTATTCATATTTTATCATCTCATCTTCTAGAATGCCATCAAAGAAGTTAGAACCCTATTATCTAGTATCTTCTAGTGATTCAATTTCATTTGATAAAACAACATTTCTGTTTAACCTTTTTTTTATTATTATGAGGATTAAACAAAAAAATCAAAACAATATTGTATTTTTAACTGATAAATTGTTATATGATTAATATACCTTTTCAAAACAATATTTCTCATTTTTGAGTTTACAGAAAACAATTAGAAAACTATTTGCGATTATTCATTTGAGAGCAATTACGCGTGCACCAAATCGAAAACATTTTATTTTGAAGCATAACAATCAACAGACAAAGCATATATCTTCTTCAATCTGATATCATCTTCCTATTTATAATACTTTTATGTCATATCAAGAAATACTTCATAAAGTGTTGTCTATGCAATTAATAAAATGTGGTAAAGACATTAATTTCATATGTTAAAACAACCAGTATTAAGATATTTAACACATTGTAGATACATTATATTGTTAGATATACAGTTTAGTAGCAAGCGACGTTATAACAGTTTTTGTTAAGGTTATATTCATTCTGTTGATATCAATGATATCATTGGACATTTTAATGAAAATTTGTATTGGCTTTTAGTTACATCAGCTTTTCAAGCGAATAACTTTCGGGCAAAGGAGCATAAACATTTGACTCAAATTCTAAAAGTTGTTAGTTAGAATAAATTGGATCAAAACCAAGATGGTATGTTGTACATATGAAAATGTAAAAGTGTTTACCACTAGAGTCGCTGCTAATCTCGAGTTACAAACTAACAGAGCCTAAAAGGGGAACCCCCTTAAGGGAGGTCTATGCGGGTTAATTAAAACGATCCACGATTAATTACCACCACAGCGTGCCGAGCCGGAAATCTCAATTAGCGTTCTCTCTACTCAGCGTAGTTTTGTCTGCGCAATCTTACGCGCTCCTAATCTTCTCGCGTCTGACCCCTCTCTCGCTTTACTAAACGGCGAAACGGAGTGTCTATAATTCGAGCTCGTAATAATAGCGTTATGTACCTTTTTGCGTTGTGTTCATAATAATAATAATAAGCCCATAATGAACCAAGTTTCAATGTGGATATAGTGATATACTGATATGAGCTTATATTTATTACAATGCAGACCATTTCCCTTTTCTATTATTGATATCAAACTGATATGTGTATCGCAAAATATAAGAATTATATCAAATTGGTTCGCTTATCTGATATCTAACTACATTAAACCTATTTCACCCCAAGACATAAAAGGTTAGAGTAGCGCAAACTGACCGAAGCTTTGACACTGATCCGATTCAAATATTATGAAAGACTGTACAATAAATAGCCTAATAATCTTTAAAATGTCAATTTCTGCAAATAAAAATATTGGATATAAAGTATTTTACTCGATTTTACATAGATATTTCAGAAATGCTTTAGATTAACCCCCCAAAAAAACAATTAGGGTTGCGTATATCAGTTCGGACAAGATTGACCTTACTTCGGACCCTACAACCCAACTGTTCTGGCATGCGTTAGTGGTTTAAAATATTCACCAAACTGATTCTTTATATCGTTAAACACGTTGATGATAGTCCATGAACAATAAATTATCCCTAGTTAAACTGCTTGAAGTAATTTGTCATTTAATGAGAGGATGCTTTCCTATTTAAATTCTTAGCAACTGCCGCATACTTTGTTAGAATAAATGACGTCGCAATCATTTTCGCAGGTATGCTGCTGCATAAACGATGTGAGCGCTAAACTTTTAATTAGTTAACTTAATGTTGTTGTCATATGTGATAATGTAATATTTCTACATATTTCCATAATTTTTCCGCGGTCATTTAAAACTTTACAAGTGCTTACAAAGAAAATGTAATAGTGTCCAAATTTCTTTCATGAAACCGTTAATTGAACCTCACGTAATTGCTAGTTTTGATAAAACAAGAATATATCAAACTATCAATAATTCATAACAAGAAAATACAAATAAAACATATTAAAAAGGAACCTTTGGAAACAAACAGATTGCATTTATTGCAGATATTTGTATAGCGTCAGCTGGAGTTGAAAAGTCTCCGAAGTTCGGCCGACTTCTACAGCTGGTGACTTCTGTCAGTTTCCCTATGCGTAACTTATAAAAAATCAAATATTTTAAAATGTGGTTGAAATGAAAATATCACCAAAAGACTTCATTACAGGAACATAGCAATGCTAATTGAATGCTAATTGAAAGGTATCTGGCTCAGTGTAATCCATGATGTGATCATAATCTGCGACGTTACATAATTGTGGTATTTGGTAGTGTCAGTGGAGACGACAACCGCAGGTGTCTGCCAATATACAGGAAATGCTGCTGACATAACAGACAATGTGTATTGAACAATGTTATTTGTACATAGACTCAAGTAGAACCCTTCGGGATGAAACTTCAAAGCATTATATGTAAGCTTTCTACAATACCTCCTCCCAACCCCTCTATTATAACCTATTCAACACCCTCCCAGACCCCATCTCCCCTCCTCCCTCCCCCAAAACCCGCACCAAAAAACCCCGCTCCCCATCCTTCCGCACCTCCAAAAACCCCAAACCAAGGCCCTCACACTCCTCAAAATCCAACCTCTCCATCCTGGCAATCATCATCTATCTACACCTTCACCACCCCAAAAGTAACCCCCACTAAAATCCTTAAAAAGGCCCAAAAACTAAACTTAATCTCCCCCTCATCCTCAATCCAAACCCTAAACATCCTTATAAATAAACTTAACTAAATTAAAATCCAACAACCCCATATCATTAATTTCCCTAAACCAACCATGCAGCACAAAATAAATACAATTCTTAATTTTCCTCACTTCTTATTCCTATTTATTACATTCATGCAAATTATCCAATGGAATGCTAATGGCCTTTCGGCACACGGCCATGAGCTTAAAGCTAAAATTAAACTCAACCAACTTAACCCCCACGTAATTACCATTCAGGAAACCCATTTCGGCCCTAGGACTAAATTTAATATTCCAGGATATAAACTGCATAGGCTAGACCGGCCCAAAACCAATCCCGGTCGCTCTTTTGGAGGCCTTGCTATTTTTATCCAGGAACATCTAAACCATTCTACTTTTAACCTAAAATTAAATTCATTAGAGGCGCATGCCATAACCATTAAGCACCAAAACGATAGGGTTAATATATATAATATATATAATAAACCTAAACTACCATTCAAATTAGAGGACCTTCATGTCCTACAAAATTCAGCCCCCGGTCGTTCCATGTACTTGGGCGATTTCAATAGCCACCACCCAAACTGGGGAGTAAATGACAAGGTCGATTCCAACGGCAAACTAATTGCCGATTGGGTCATAAATAACAATTTTGTAATCCATAACACTAACTTACCAACTAGGTTCGATAGCTACAGGGACACTATGTCCGCTATCGATTTAACAATCACCTCCCCGGACATCGCTAGCAATACCGAGTGGCAGGTATACGATGATTCCTGGGGTAGTGATCATTTTCCCATTCTTATCACCCTTAATAACTTTCTTCCATCAAATAACTCAAACATTGAAAATTGCCCCCAAAACCCTAAATTTCATTACAACAAGGCTGACTTTGATAAATTCAATGCACTGTGCAACCAAATCAACCCAGCAGACCTTGAAAATAAAGACCCCGAAACCTTTTCCAATAACTTCACTAATGCTATCATAAATGCTGCCAAACAATCCATCCCCTTCTCCGCCCTAAAAATCTCTAAACCTACAGTTCCCTGGTGGACTGAGGAAATTAGAGTTGCGCGCAAACAGCGTAAAGCGGCCTTTAAGAAGGCAAAGCGCAACACTTCAAAATTACCTTTTGCTAGGCAATTAAAAAATAAAGTAACCTCTCTCATAAAACAAACCAAAACACAACACTGGGGAAAATTCTGCGAGGAGTTGAATGGCAGGGCCAATTCCAAAGAAATTGGAATAAACTCCGAGTCATACGTGGCGGCAAACGCAGGGGCAAAATCCCACCTATAAATAATCTCCAAAAACCTAAAGATAAAGCTAACGCAATTGCATCACACTTTTGCTACAGCAAGCAGCAATAGTAATAACTCTCCGGAGTTCTTACAACACAAACATAACACCGCAAGCACCGCAAAACAACCAACAGACAACAAACCAATCAACAAAGCATTCACTATGGAGGAGCTTCACTTTGTATTAAATAATAGGAAAAAGGGAACAGCCCCAGGGCTAGACCTAACTTCCTACCAAATAATTAAGAAGCTACCCCCCTCCACCCTTAATATTCTCCTAAATCTCTACAACACCATTTGGCAACAGGGCAAGCTTCCAACCAACTGGAAGGAAGCTTTAGTAATCCTAATTCCTAAACCAAATAAACCCTCCGGGGACCCCAATTCCTATAGGCCCATCTCCCTAACCTCAAACCTCTGTAAAGTAATGGAATCGATGGTAAAACATCGCCTCCAATCTCACCTAAACACCAATCCCTTAAACAACGACCAGAGTGGCTTCACTCCGGGTCGTTCTACCTTAAACAATCTTATTAAAATAGGCCAAAACAAAAAGCACTATACACTCGCAATCTTCCTGGATTTTTCCAAAGCTTTTGATATGGTGTGGCATAACGGCCTCATCCAAAAATTAACTAAAAAAGGCCTTTCGGGCAACATAATTAATTACATCCAGGATTTCCTACACAATAGGCAAATAACTGTCGGGGTCGAAAACCAAACATCTGAAAAATTTCTTTTGGAAAATGGCACCCCACAAGGCAGCATCATTAGCCCCACTTTATTCAATATCATGGTGGATGACCTTTTCGAGGGCATCTCACCACAAATAAACACCTCAAAATTTGCAGACGACGGTGCCCTATGGGCACGTTGTAACAACATCCATACTTCTACCACCTTACTCCAATCCGCACTAATTAAAGTCGACCAATGGGCCGACAAATGGGGCTTTAAATTAAATGCGGAAAAAATTATAGGGGTTGTATTTAAACATAAAAATTTGCGCCCTATCTCCCCCAATCTTTACCTAAAAAATAACAAAATAAACTTCCAAAAACAAACAAAATTTCTAGGGCTAATCTTTGACGAGCATCTCACCTGGGAAGCTCATGTCAAAGACCTTAAACTTAGATGCTCGAAAGACCTTAATGTCATGAGAGCAATCTCCGGCACAGGCTGGGGAGCAAATAGGCAAACCTTACTCCAACTTTATACCTCCCTAATAAGGTCCAAATTGGACTACGGCGCTCCTATCTACAATTCCCTAAAACCTACTCTTATCAACACCCTTAATTCTATCCAATATCAGGCATTAAAATTAGCCACTCGTACTCAAAAGGGTACCTCACTCGAAGCACTCCAAGCCCTTACTGGTGAAATTCCCCTCGCAACGAGACGGGACCAACTCACCTTAAACTTCTGGGCTGGAACTTCGGAGGACCCTCTTATAAGGGATATGCTAAGCAGCATACCCTCTAAATTCTTTAAAGCTTTATTCAATAAATACCCTCTCCGCGCACCCATCTCTCATCGCGTAAATTCTCTTATATCTCAAGCTGAGATGGGCCATATTAAACTCCCCACAAATTGTACGGTGCTTCACCCTATCCCCCCACTTCCGGCTCCCAAAATAAATCTCCATCTCAGCAAAATAATTTCTAAACAAAACCCTAAACTCGCGCAAACAACCGCACTTCACTACATACAGGAACACTGGTCCGACTGGTGTCACATTTACACAGACGGGTCCAAGGACCCGGAAGCACGCACAACAGGTGTAGGCATACATTTCCAACATCCACAACCTTCTTCATACTCCAATAGGCTACCCAATGACCAATCGGTCTACACTGCTGAGCTAATGGCCATCGCAATTGCCTTAAGCCATCAAAATTTAAAAAAACAGGACAAAATTCTCATCCTTTCGGACTCACTCAGTGCTTTAGAAGCACTCAAAAACAAATCTACCAAAAAACGTCCTGGTTTAATTTCCAAAATTCTTCATACAATCCAAACTCTTAACAATCAGGGCAAGGCAGTAAAACTCCCATGGGTACCAGCCCATGTCGGAATATTTGGCAACGAAAAAGCCGACAAAGCAGCAAAGGAGGGCCTTAAACTTCCAAATTCACTTCCTTTTTACCATTCGAAACAAGAGGCAAAAAGCCTTTCCAAATCTTATGTAAAGCAGGCATGGCATAAGCAATATTCAAACTCCACAAATGCTCACCATACCAAACAAATTCTCCCTAAACCACTAGGCAAACACAAAATTTACTCCAAAAACAAAAATATTGATAGGGCCCTATCAATATTTTTGTTTTTGGAGGGCAATATTTTGAGCTCCAAACGGGGCATACTAAACTAAATTCCCATCTCCATAAAATCAAACTAAAAGCTTCACCCACATGCCCACACTGCCCGCAAGCAGAAACCTACCTACCATACCTACCCCCCCCCCCCCCCCCCCCCCCCCACCCACCCCGGCTTAACATAAACTAGGCTATTCCAAATTTCAAAATTTCAAAATTTTCCTCTTCTCTACCATGGCATCCGAATTATCCAATTTCGGAAACCTTTCGAAACTTTATTAAAGGCCCTAGTGGCCCGAATGGGAAATCAGCTCTGCTGGAAACCGCTCGTAAAATCTCAAAAGAAGAAGACGTACATCTAGAAATGACCAGTGTTTTGTACAGTTCGAATCTTCTAACGTGGACATAAGGTAGAAACTGAACTTGATGATAAAAGAATCCTTTCTTTAATACCTTCTCTTGTAGTAATGGTCCCTGTAGTAATGATATTTGTTTGAAAGTTTGTCAAGACGGGTGTGAGCTGAACTTAGGACTCACGGAATTTGACATGATTGTTGATTGTCACTGTTAGCGTTATTTCCTTGTTATGAGGTTTTGATCGCATTTGACATTTCTATAAATGTAACTTGGCAGCACTACATGACAACTCTAAAGTTTCAGGAAGGTTATTCACTATTTTCATATTACTATAGGTCGATGATTTGTCAAATTTCTTCCGTGTCCGGAATGCAATGCATTGTGGGTAATGTGAGGGCGCTCTTAGATAGGAACAAGGGAAGCTCTATACTTGAGAGAGGATGACTGCGTTAAACGTAGATATTTTGTCTTTTATATCAATTTAGCATTATTGTGATGCAATATTTCCGATTAGTCATTATGACAAATTGTCAATTAAAACATGCCAGAGGTCAGTGTTGTTTTATCCCTCATGTTTGTATTGTACAACCTCATGTATACTCATTCAGGATTTATATCCTCATTGTAAAACCATTTAATAGGATAAGTGACAGATTACAGTGTATATGATCGGATGGTATAGTCTAACTCAGTTTTAAAGAAAAAATACAAAAGGAGCATGTACATAATACTTGAATAATAAACTATATATAAATTAATTTAAGTGTGTTAAGTAAGTTACCCATAACATAATTGAGTAGTATTTTGAATAGTAAATATTGAACAAGTTTATAAACCTATAAGGAACCTATAACAGCTAAGGATAAATGAAATTCATCCTCAACATCTGCAAAAATACAAACTTGAATACTCTGTCATTAACATTTATTTATTTTAATCTGCCTGTTTCTATTCCTAATTATGTGAAGATAATTTAAATTTTGTGATGTATCGAGTTTGTATGCATTTGCGGCGATAGAATTGTAATCAGTAACTATCGATGAGTTATCATGAAAGTGAAAGCTATCGATGAAAGTAATTATAAAGGAAAGCTAACTGTATAAAAAAAACCTGACAAGCCTGGTCAAAGATTCGCTGTTTCATAAACGGTAATAAGCTAGGGTGCAGATCCCGATGTTTAGAAACCTGATACTTGTTATCATACTTTAACCTGATATGCCCAATTGTGTACATTGTATTTTCCAACATTATCATATAAATATTCACAACAAACAGGCAGAATACAATTATCCGTGACTAACAACTTACTCCAATGTAAAATACTATTGAACTATACTATACTATTCTTTTGTTATAATATTTAAATTGAATGCGACCGAGTTCAGCATCCACCAGAGTCAAATGAAGGGATCTAGTATTACAATTCACACTTAACGCCGCCTTCTGCCCCTGATCAGACAATTGTTTTCCATCAGCACTAAATATTATATCAAAATTAAAGACTTCAATTCAATTAATTTATTTCGGTTTTGTAGGCCATTGGCCAATGTATAATCAGAATACAATATACAAATATGAGAATAGCTATAGCTAACTATACAAAATAAACTATTGTTACAATATTAGATATGACCTAATAATAATACCTCCTTTATATACTTGGAGCAGTTAGAAAGTGAGTGACAGCTTATAATATTTAGTTTACATGTTACCCTGCCTACAAGATAGGACAACCAGCACACTTCTAGATCCAATTATAGTCAGTGATGAAGTTAACATTGTAGAAAGTGGTGTTGTAGAGGTCATATCGTCCAAAAAGTAAGTTGTAACTACATGTCCAATAATTGGAGGGGTAATCTTGTCCAATAGGCAAGTGGTTTCTATATGTCCAATAAATATAGAGGTCATATTGTCCAAAAAGTAAGTTGTAACTACATGTCCAATAATTGGAGGGGTAATCTTGTCCAATAGGTAAGTGGTTACTATGTGTCCAATACATATAGAGGTAATCTTGTCCAAATAGGCATGTGGTAACTTCATGTCCAATAATTGGAGAGGTAATCTTGTCCAGTATACAAGTGGTAACTACATGTCCAGTAAGTGGAGAGCTAATCTTGTCCAATAGGCAAGTGGCATCTACAGGTTACTTATACATATAACTACTAGTAGAATACTAATAAAGAGACTATGACAGTAAAAAATGTGTATCTGGTATTGTATTTACCATTATTATCAGTGAAATCTATTTTGCCAGTTTTGATAGTAGTATCTACCTGTTTAACGTCTTGTTATTTGTTTTTATTACTCAGAGGGGTAAAGATCAAACAATGAAATAAGTCATCAGTTTCTTGCCTGTACACCTCTATCTAAAGTTAACAACTGCTGTTCTCTGAGAAAGAAGTGATTAGTAGGTTATTTTATGTGTTCATCACTTTTCAAGGCTTTGGCGTTCACTTTAGTATTCCTTCCATGTTTTGAAACAATGTATGCTCTAGTAAACACGGAGTATTATTGTCAATGAGGGTTATCATTAAGGCATAACCAGTTTGGACAATTAGCCCTTCAATGTCAAATGTTTGCACTCTTTTTTTTTTAATGTCCAGTTTAAGAGTTAATTTAACTCATAAAAAGATTACCTCCTGAACACGAGATGTTGGTCCGTCCGTCCGTCCGTAAACTTTTCGCTTTTTCGACTTCTTCTCCAGAACCACTGGGTCTAGGTAGCTGAAATTTTGTAAACAGACTCCTTGGGCAATGGGGATTCTAAATTGTAGATTTGGTGATCCAGTGACCCCAAATAGGGCCTCACAGGCCATAACCTAAAAACCTATTTTCATCTTCTTCTCCAGAACGAAAAGACCTAGAAGACTGAAATGTTGTGTACAGACTCTTTAGCCAATGGAGATTCTAAATTGTAGATTTGGTGACCCTGTGACCCCAAATAAGGGCCTCACAGGCCATGACCTAAAATTCTATTTTCTTCTTCTTCTCCAGAACGAAAAGACCTAGGAGGCTGTCATGTTGTGTAAAGAGTCTTTAACCAATGGAGATTCTAAATTGTAGATTTGGTGACCCTGTGGTCCCAAATAAGGGCCTCACAGGCCATTACCTAAAATCCTGTTTTCATCAGTTTCTCCGGAACAAAAAGACCTAGAAGGCTGTAATATTGTGTGCAAACTCTTTAGCCAATGGGGATTCTAACTTGTAAATTTGGTGACCCTGTGACCCCAAATATGGGCCACAGCCTAAAAAAAAACTTTGAAATTGAATTTTGAACTGATATTTTATGTGCACTTCAATCAAATTTTCCCTAATAAAATACCTGAGAAAGAGTCATCTCATCTTTTAGATATGTGAGTCCTAACTTGGGTTTGAGAAATGCAGAATTGAGAAAAAAAGTAACTTTGCAGTTAATCTTATTCAGTAGGAATGTAAAATATATGTCGACTTAAGATTACAATCTACATTGTGGACATGTGTCTCAAATTGATGTAATCAATGTGAAATGAGAATTATTGAATAGCCTATGAACTGAATAATGTGACAAGCCAAAAAGGAATAAATTGAAGAGGAGCTAAGAATTCTTTTATTCTACATGAGATATGTGAACTGCATATGACTGGTGATGAAATGATAAGATAGGACTATTTTCATTTTCTTCTCCAGAACAAAAAGACCTTGAAGGCTGTCATGTTGTGTAAAGAGTCTTTAGCCAATGGAGATTCTAAATTGTAGATTTGGTGACCCTGTGGCCCCAAATAAGGGCCTCACAGGTCATTACCTAAAATCCTGTTTTCATCTTTTTCTCCGGAACAAAAATATCTAGAAGGCTGTAATATTGTATGCAAACTCTTTAGCCAATGGGGATTCTAACTTGTAAATTTGGTGATCCTGTGACCCCAAATATGGGCCACAGCTTAAAAAAACCCTTTGAAATAGAATTTTGAACTGATATTTTATGGCACTTCAATCAAATTTTCCCAAATAAACAAAACATAAAAATCTATTTTCATCTTCTTCTCCAGAACAAACAAGAAGGAATATTGCGTTCAGAATGTTTAGATGTTTGGATGAAAAGGCTAAGAACCGATTAAATTGTGCAAAGATTATTTAGCCAAAGTGATTCTAAATTGTACCATGAGATTCATCACATTGCCTGTTCTCTCTAAGCCTTATACAGTTAGATCAGTGATGCCAGTGTTTTGTGCAAGGCAGAGGCTATTACATAATTTGGCTGTAAAAGCACAGCTGGCTTGTAACCAGAGCCAAGGGGTCAGCATATTGCATAATCTCCTGTGTGTTGACCTTGCTGAGTGCTCTCTCTCACTTTCAAGACGAAGATTTGTCAGGGCTAGGGATTATGCATTATATTGAGACAATATGTTTCTGTCTTCATCATCAAACAATATAAACCCTGATTAGCTACAGAGCCCATGGCTCTATTTTTATCTTGCCGCCATTTTTTATGTGTACATCGTCAGAGTCAATGAACACGAGATACGCACACTTGAACCTTTCGTCATCAAATAAAAACAGAAGGTTTGTGTGTGTACGTCATTGAAATATGTTTAATCCGACCTTAAACACGTGCCTATCAGTGAACCAAACCGGCCGCCATTTCAAGCTTTCGACAATCAGCGCCTCTGGCGGCGGCTGCGGTCGCTACCTGTGGCCGGTGATGTGGCCTTACAAGTCTACAATTCGTTTGAATTGACGAACGATGGTGATGATAAGAGACTTGATAGAGTTAAACAGAAAGTTCAACAGTACTGTGAACTTAACAAAAGAAATGCATGCTTTCTTTCCGAGATCACATAAATCAGGGGAAACTATTGACCAATACGTTTCTGATTTGAAAAATATGGCCAAAAGCTGTGAATTTTGAACTTTGACAGAAAGTTTGATTAAAAACAGAATTGTTTGTGGTGTAAGCAATGATGGCATGAGAATGAGACTTTTGAGAGAAACAGACTTAGATTTAGGTCGAACTGTTGACTTGTGTAGAGTCAGTGAGGCTAGTGCTCAGCAAATTAAAGTGTTGAATGAAGAAACAAGTGAACAGAAGAACATCCATGCAATCAACAAACATGGTAATTTTCGTGATGATCAGAAGAAAAGTAAACCAAAATTCCAGGAATCAAATTCAAGTAGAGACACTCAACCCAAATGTCGGCAACAGTATCCCCAGTGTCGTGCATGTGGGTACAATCACAAGAAAGATAGATGTCCGGCAGTTGGTCAAACTTGTGATAAACGTGGAGGAAAACATCATTTTACAAAGATGTGCAAAACCAGACTTACTAAATCTGACAGGAGAGATCAGCAGCATCGATGAGGACAGAAGTCAGTCCATACTTTTGAACATACTGATGCAGAATGTGATGAGTTTCAGGACTTGTTCATCGGAATGGTAGAAACAGACAGTGATGACGATGATGATGATTGGATGGAAAATGTGAACATTCATGGAAATAGTGTAATGTGGTTTGCAAGCAAGTGCTAGACAGTCTGAATTTAGGGTAATACACTCTGCAACAGTCACTTGCCAGACTTATCTCTTCACGGGATAAAATCACAACACTTGGACAGATAGAACTTCCATGTAAAGTGGGGAAGAATAATACAGTTCACAATGTGTCCTTTCAAGTAGTGAAAGAAGACGACCAAGTTTATTGGGTAAACGAACTTGCTCAAAACTTAACTTTGTGCGACGTGTGAACTTGGTTGAACAACCAGCGCTTGATGAACCTGTTAAGAGTGAGCGCAATGTTCTGGGAGAATTTCCAGAATTATTCAGTGGTCTAGGATGTATGCCAGGAGAGCATCATATTGAAGTCGACCCTGAAGTTACACCGGTAGTACATCCACCCAGAAAGGTACCAGCTGCACTTGTGAATCAAGTTAAATCAGAACTGAATAGAATGGAGAAAATAGGTGTGAGATGGGTAAACAGCATGGTCACTGTTGGGAAGCCCCACAAGATCCGCATTTGTATCGACCCAAAAGACCTCAATAAAGCAGTGATGCGAGAACACTATCCAATTAGGACTGTGGAAGAAATCATGGCAAGACTACCAGGTGCGACTGTGTTTACCGTCTTGGATGCAGAAGCAAGTTTCTTGCAAATAAGACTTGATGAAGATAGTTCTAAATTGTGCACATTCAATACACCTTTTGGACATTACCGGTATACACGATTGCCCTTTGGTGTGAAATCCGCGCCTGAAGTTTTTCAAAGGGCCATGTCACAGATGTTAGAAGGACTCGAAGGTGCAGAATGCATAGTGGATGACGTGTTAGTCAGGGGTAAGACTGTCCCTGAGCATGATGACTTACTGATAGCAGTTCTGAAGAGACTGTCAGAGAAAGGTGTTACACTGAACAAGTCAAAGTATAAACTCCAAATGACTGAAGTGTCATATGTGGGTCATCTACTCACGAAGGACGGAGTCAAACCTGACCCTGGAAAAGTCCAAGCGATTTGTGATATGCCTGAACCCAAGAACAAGCAAGACTTGATGAGATTTTTGGGCATGATTCAGTATTTGGGAAAATTCATATCCAACTTGTCGAAGGAGACTGCAGTGTTGAGAGAACTGTTAGGCCATGACATCGAGTGGTACTGAGTCACACAAACTCTGTTTTCAGAAACTGAAGATCCGGGTGACTGAAGTCCCCATACTTCAGTACTATGACGTCAATCAACCAGTGACGTTGTCAGTGGACGCAAGTTCGGAGGGCTTAGGTGCTATGTTGTCTCAAGATGACAAACCAGTGGCTTTTGCATCCAGATCACTCACTGAAACGCAAAAGAATTATGCACAAATTGAATAAGAAATGCTAGGAATTCTTCACGGCTGGAAAAAGTTCCATCAATATATCTACAGAAAATCAGTGAGAGTATAAACAGACCATAAGCTGCTTGAGGTTATCTTTTGAAAACCTTTATGTAAAGCACCCTCTCGTTTACAACGAATGTTGTTACGCTTGCAAAATTATGACCTTCATGTGTCATACAAACCTGGAAAAGAACTTATCGCGATCGTTCCTGATACTTTGAGTAGAGCATTTCTACCAGCAAGTGATGACTGGTATGAAGAGACTGACTATGAAGTGAACTTCATCGCCATGCTTCCTATGACCCCTGAAAAGGTGAAAGAATTCCAGGATGCTACTACAAGTGATGTGCAGTTGCAACAGCTGAAATCGGTTGTGCTATCTGGATGGCCAGATGACCGACAAGATGTTCCTGTGTTAGCAAGAGACTTTTGAAACATTAGTGATGAGATTACAACAGTTGATGGGCTATCGTTCAAAGGAATGAAGCTAATTGTTCCACAACAATTACAAAAATAAATGCTTCACAGAGTCCATGTGTCGCATTAAGGCATTGTGAAATGTCAGCCGAGGGCCAAAGACATTCTTTCCTGGATTGGAATGCACAAACAGATTGAAGAATTCATTACAAAGTGTCCTGTGTGTAATGAAAACAAGAGATCAAATCCAAAACAGCCTTTACAACGTCATGCTATTCCACCAAGACCATGGGCTAAAGTCGGTGCAGATTTATTCACTTATAAAAACAGTGAATACCTCTTATGTGTAGAGTACTATTCCAAATATCCTGAATTTGTGAAACATGTTGATTTGTCAAGCAGTGCAACTATTACTGCTATGAAATCAGAGTTTGCCAGGCAGGGAATTCCGAACCTAGTGATTTCAGATGATGGTCAACAGTTTTCGAGGGGAGAATTTCAGAAATTCACCAAACAGTGGGAATTAAGCCAGTAAACTTCTTGCCCTACTTACTCTCAGTCTAATGGTCAGGCTGAGAGAGCCATTCAAACCGTGAAAACCCTGTTGAGAAAGGCGGAGAGAAGTGGTACAGATGTGTATTTAGCGCTTCTGGAGTATAGGTATAAACTTGTCGCCTGCACAGATGTTGATGGGTCGTCGTCTGAAATCGTTGCTGCCTACAACAGCGTCGTTGTTGCTACCGCAATCTCAAAACCAGGCCGAAACGCACAAGAAACTGAGAGAGAGACAGTACAATCAAAAGTACAACTAGGATAGGCAAGGCACTACAGAGTTAGCTCCCCTTACTAAAGGAGATATGGT
The DNA here is from genome assembly GCA_936450465.1 of Gibbula magus. Lineage (NCBI taxonomy): Eukaryota > Metazoa > Mollusca > Gastropoda > Trochida > Trochidae > Gibbula > Gibbula magus. The sequence goes on from OW388294.1 coordinate 60,144,728, forward strand.
GAGAATCCGAGAAGGCAACAAGTGGAATCCTGCCACAGTTACTGCACTTGACCAGTGTCCGAGGTCATATGTGGTCACAGATGTGGGAATCGTAGGCATCTCAGACCGACCCCAGAGACATTCAGTCCCATTGTACAACCATTGGAGCATATCACTGACATTGCTCCCCAATCTCAAACAACAGTGGAACAATCCGACAACACTGAGAAAACCAGCGATGTTAACGCTGATGTCCACACTTCGAGATCAGGCATAGTGATTAGAGTCCCCTTCAGATACCAGGACCGAACTGAATTTCAAGAATGACTCTAAATCCAAAAAGACACTGACAGTAATTCTTTTGATTAAGTTCATATTTCAAGAAAGGCTCTAATTGTTTAACTTTAACAAATTTGGGATAAAGTGTTCAAAATGACATTTATCTAAGTCTTAAGTTGATGTTACGTTTAAAGTAAAGTACAAACAACAAGACTCTAGTTTGAAGAATACTGATTTATGTTTATTAATCAGCAATGAGATTGAGAACAATTTCTCATTATGCTTTATCTAATTATCAGTTTCTGTTACCAAGTTTATTGTCAATGTTAAAAGGCATTACTTAAAATGGACAGAACAATCTCTTAAGAGGAAGATGTAATATAGGCTGGCTGGAGTTGCCTCCCTTTGACCGTGTACTGCGCTACACTATCCATGTACACATGAATCTGTGACGTAATAAACATCTATGAAACTGCCCGCCAGTCTGCAAGTCGGTAGTCTCCCATTACCCCTACACAGCATTACCCCTACAGGTTATCAAAACAAGTTAACGGTCCACCGCACTCCTAATCCCTAGCTTGTTACCTCTTACTATTTTAAACAATTATTGTACTTTACCGTTTTTAGGAAGCATGTGCCTCAAGATGTTTATGCGGAGAAAACTGTTTTATGCATAATACTGTTGGGTTTTTTAAATTAATATTTGATTCATATCCAATGTACCTTGTAATCGTCATAATCTATATTTTGTTTTATACTTTACTTATGGTTATACTATTTATACTTTTAATTTATCTTAAATTGCTTTAATATCCCTTTTCATATCTTAATCATATAATGCTTTTAAAGAATTTGTAGTCTCTCATAACCCTTTTGGGTGGCATTTGTACTCTTAAGTTTGCAATGTAAAAACTCTGTATTTTTACCCATGTTGTACAAATGGTGAGACTTTAATAAACTATATTGTATTGTATTGTATTGTATTGTATTGTACTATGCAATGGAACGGTACAGATTAAAAACAGACAACTGATAGTGTGAGCAACAAGATTTAAAACAACTCAGCAAGGACATTTCATGCCCAGATATTGTTATTTTACAGAGAAGAACGCTTTTACTTTTTAAGAAATGATGTTTATTTATTACTGTCTTTTTATTGACGTACTTCCTTTTAGTCTCTCATAACCCTTTTGGGTGGCTCACTTTTGGGCCTATAATCTGCAAGTCACATCCGGTTACATCACCGGAACAAAACAATCGCTGCAAGTAAATGACGCTATTTTTTATAATCGCAAATAATAAAATAATCTATTGTTTTAAAAATGTTATGACCTAACGGAAAAATCACATTTAGCACGATACTATGCATACAGATGCACATTAGTGTACAATTTTGCTTGGTTTAGTCAAACGAATTTTGGTCAATTTTATCCGGGAGTTGCGCTTTAAAATAAGTTGTCTTTTAGTACTCAAGTCTTCTGGCTTTGTGTCAGCTGTCTCACATGTTGGATGTTTATAAACAACTAGAATGTCGGAGCAGGGGCAATCAACAATATTTTAATATTTTGCTTGAATGGACAGCAATCAGGTGATGATAACCAGTCAAAAGTTAGTGATATCAGCAAGATGTTTCAGTAGATGACAATTATAAACATAGTACGAGTAGTGTCGCTAGCGAGGAACGAACGTCATCTTTAGAAAATATTTGACTTTTAACCAAATGTCAAACAATCGAAAACATATTTGTTTCGTAGTCAATGGAAATCAGGAAGAGAGTGGTTACATTATGATGACAGTGAGAACATAATGTTTTGTTCAGTGTGTTGAAAATTCTACAAAAAGTGATAAATTAAATGCTTTACGTTCAGGAACCAAATTTGACAGTTTTAAGAAGTAAATGCACGACAAATCTGAAATTCATAAAAATTCAGAACATAGAGAACTCAGTCTGGTTGAACTTTGTACTTAAACCTCATTAACCAGAAAGAAATAGCCTCTTAAAAATCAATACCAAAAATGCATGATAATCAAACTGAAAATTTTTATTTACAAGTGCATATATTGGTTAGCAGTACATGAAAAACCATTTAGTGACTTTCCAATGGTATTTGAATTATTATCAAATTGCACGAGTGGTCCAGATTGACACTGAGTAACCATGTGTGCTGTTGCCACATGACCTACCGGGCCTCAATACTCATAAATGGTTATATTCATTAATCGATAAGGCATCCTCTCATAATAACATTTAATAATTTAATAATTAGAAGTCCCGACTTAGTCGGGACTGCAATCAGTTTTTGCGCAGTTTCCGTCGCCGCACGTTTTGTATTGGCTATAACTTATTCCTAGAAAGTTTTGAGAACTCATTAACATATCTTCTTACTTATGCCCCTTGGACATTTTTTGACTTGGTCATATTCAAGGTCAAAGGTCAAGGTCACGAGTTCTGAAATCGCTAAAAATTCCTTGTAAACACGATAACTTGAAACATATTTGTGCTATCAGGCTCTTATTTGTTGCATATCAACTATGGAGAAAGGCCAAGATTTGAAAAGGTTTTCGCTAACATCCGTCAAAGGTCAAGGTCACCGCGAGGGCACGATGCTCTTGAGAAAATGTCTTATCTCAGCTATTAACACTTTGAATCATTACATGACTGTTATACACAATGAAAACTGATTATCGATTGTGTGACCTTGAAGGTCAAAAGTCAAGGTCATGAGATATTGGATAAGGCCATGTTAACCTTTGATTGAATTTTGAAACCTGAAATAGGTTTTAAGATCAAAAGTGACCCCAGTGATGATTCAACTTGCTAGTAATAACTCGAATAATGAAAACAAATTTGTTAAAAAATATTCCTAGTTCATGCTAAGGCGCTTCACAAAACAGTCACATCACTGGTTGAAGGCAATGTGAAAAAAATGTGTTTTCAGCCCTTCTCTGAAGCTGCTGACTGTTGCTGCTTCTTTCAGATTTGGTGGAAGATTGTTCCATAGTGTTGCAACTGCCCTGTACCTGTTCCCATACATTTCAGTCCTTGATTTGGGTACGGTGAGCAGTGAGACTGATTGCGATCGAAGAGATCGTGCAGGTCTGTATGGGAGTAGGAGCTCCTGCAGATAAGATGGTGCTGTTTGATGCAGTGCTTTGAATGTATGCATTAGGATCTTGTATTAGCACCTTAGATGCACCGGCAACCAGTGCAATGATTTCAAGGTTAGCGTGATGTGATCCCGTTTTCTGGTGCAAGTGATCAATCGGGCAGCGCTGTTTTGGACTCTTTGTAGTCAGCACATATTGAGGTATTCCATAGTGTAGAGCGTTGGCATAGTCTGGCCTGGATGTGACCAGCGAATGCACTAAACTCTTACAGCATTCCTCTGTAATATACTGTCTTATGGCACCAATGGTTCTGATCTAATGGTAACATGATCTTGAGATTGCCGTCACTTGATTCTCCATCGTTAAACACTTGTCAAACTGGACGCCAAGGTTCCTTACACTATCAGCTGCCTGAATGGTACTGGAACCAACTTTGGTTCCAGTGAACAAGACACTCATATTTGGAGGTTTTTGGTCTGAAGACAAGCATGTTTGCACTTGTCCAATCATAGATGTCATCCAGACAAGTTTCCATCTTAACCATGGCACACCTGGCGTTATCTTTTGGATGGATGACCTTGTGTATCTTTCTTGCCATCCGCATACACATGGTAAGTGGGGTCGTATTGGCGGCAAATTTCCCCTATGGGCCTTGAGTAGAGACAGTAGAGGACAGGTCCTAAAACAGACCCTTGCGGTCTTGACTCGATATATAGATTGGCATGTCTGGTGAAGTGAAAGATTAGAAAGGTTAAAGGAATCAAAGTGTCTAAATGGATCATCTTAATTGTGCCTAAGGGTTTTTAAGGCTTGTCATCAGATCAACAATAACAAGATATCAATTTAAAATAGCCAAAAATGTCTGCTAATATATTACAGATTATCTGTGTCACTGAATGTAATGTTTAGAGTACAATACTGAATATGGGAAGATGCATAATACTTGAATACTACTACAGAATATGAGTACATCTACTGAATTAAACTAATATGCCCCTTTGTACAAATTTCTGAAGTTTAAGTGGTAATTTCAAGCCTATGACATCTTCCCCTCGCTTCTGAAGTTCGGACTCCAAACTTATATGTGTTCAGGCAAACAATGGTTTTTCGATTATAAACTTTCTAAGAGTCTTATAGTAGAGTCCAACATGGCAAGTCTTTTTCACACAAGAGTTTGTTCTGATTTTCATCCAAGCTTGCACTGAATCTTCATCAGATGTCAATCCTGCTGCTGTTGGGACTTGACCTTCTGGTCTGGTCTGAACATCTTGATGTTCTGTCCACTTGAAACAACTTATCTTGTAGAGTCAGCCAGCATCATATGGATTAGAAAGAGAAAATCTAGACAGTATTTGTTTTCTGATAACACTCTTAATTTACTATTTTGACTATACACATAGCACATTTTGATACGGTAATCAGCATCGTTCCTTACTTGTACGTTGTTACATAGATACATTTTTACATAATACACATTAAATATTCATATTCATAATCTGAAAGGAAACTTTGTAAATCATTAGTACATTAAAGGTGAATATGTATAAACATTTATATTCTGTTATAATAAGATATTCTTTAAAAAACATATTCCCCCAAAAAATAATATGGAAAGCTGTGTTTAATTACTAACTATTTACGCCACAAAAGAACTTCACCGACTGCTGCCTGTGGCGATATTCGGCGGGGTTGGGCTGTGACATGCTTTACGACCCGCCCTGTTCTAACAGAGTGAATGGGAAAATGTAAGTGTGGAGGAAGAATTGGTTGAACACGTAGATTTCGAGACAGTTTCTGACTTTATATGGTATATTGTGTAGCTTGGGGTGTAGTAATTCAACCAAGCTTGGAATAAAGTTTCATTTTTAGCTCATCCTGAAAGGCCAGATGGGCTTATGGCATGGCATGGTGTCCGGCGTCCGTCCATCCGTTCGTCTGTAAACTTTTCGCATTTTCGTCTTCTTCTCCAGAACCAATTGGTCTACGGAGTTGAAATTTCTGCAGACACCTGATTCTAAATTGTAGATTTCATGACCCTGTGACCTCAATTGGGGTCACAGGGGTTACAGCCCCAAAAACCTATTTTCATCTTCTTCTCCAGTTCCAAAAGGTCTAGAGAGCTGAAAAGTTGTGTGCAGACTCCTTGGCTAATTGGGTTCTAAATTGTAGATTTCATGATCCTGTGATCTCAATTGGGGTCACAAGGGTCACAGCCCCAAAAACCTATTTTCATCTTCTTCTCCAGTTCCAAAAGGTCTAGAGAGCTGGAAAGTTGTGTGCAGACTCCTTGGCTAATGCGAATTCTAAATTGTAGATTTCATGACCCTGTGACATCAATTGGGGTCACAGGTGTCAAACCTTAAAAACCTACTTTCATCTTCTTCTCCAGTTCCAAAAGGTCTAGAGAGCTGAAACGTTATTTAATGATTTCAGAACCTAGCTGTGACCTTGACCGTATCTCGTGACTTTGACCATTGACCTTCAAGGTCACACAATCTATGATCACTTTTCATTGTGTATAATATTCGTGTAATGATTTAAAGTGTCAATATTTGATTAATGAATGAAACATCATTATCACTCCTGGGAATTAGTATTTCTAATACGAATAAAGAATAACATTGTTTGATACAGATTGTGAAGATGGATGGAGATTCTGGCACAGATGATGTAGAAGTAGATGCTGAACCGGGAGCATCGGGAGGAGTTGAGGAAGTAGGAGGTGAAGGAGGTTGTGGTGGTGGAGGAGGAGGAGGAGGAGGTTGTGGTGGAGGAGATGTTGAGCAGTTTGACTTCGACGTGGCGCTGTTGTACAGCAGAAATAGTGAAACGGATGAGGACACTGCAGAGCGTCTGGTGTCTGAGATGCAGACAGTGAAGCTGCCCAACCACCGACAACTTAGGGTCTGCCTTTACTCACATCCTACTTTTGGTGCCTCTATCATAGAAAGACCTGGGAATGTACTTCGTAGATGTAGGTTTATGTTTGTTCTGGTAACAGAAAACACTCAAGTAGACAAAGAGACAACATACACAAAGAATGAAACACTTGGGCATATTTTAGCTGCAGAAAAGGGAGATCGGCGACATTGTGTTCGACCCTTGTTGCTACAGAGAGAGGAGCCTGCTGCACTCCCGGACGGGCTGGCAGATCATGATAGAGTGTACTGGCTGGAGGGGGCGCGAGACAAGTGTGCAGAAACCCTGGCCTTGTTGGTTCAAAACAGCATAGATAATGGTAAGAATAATGTAAGAGAAGAAAGTCTTTAGGTGGTTCTTTGTAAAGTAATGTTCAGTAGAGAATCATTTGGGTGGTTGCGGATAGAAGGGTACTCAAATCAAAGTCTTGTAACACGTAGAATTGCATGTGACAATGATATGAATTAAATGGTATGGTTTAAAATTTCATCATCAAAACCTATTATCTCTTACATCATAACCCAGATGTAATCACAATGCTGTTACATATAAACTTGATTTCAAAATGCTGTGACTATGCTGCGCTTTAAGTCTAATTGCAAAACAAAATTCAGAAATGTATTTGTTTTTAGCTCATCAGGCCTGAGAGGCCCGATGGGCTTATGGCATGGGATGGCGTCCGTCCGTCCATAAACTTTTCGCTTTTTCGACTTCTTCTCCAGAACCAATGACTCCAGAGAGCTGGAATTTTATGTACAGACTCCTTGACTGAAGGGGATTCTAAATTGTAGATTCAGTGACCGTGAGACCACAACTATGGGTCACAGAGGCAGTGACCTAAAATGCTACTTTCATCTTCTTCTCCAGTCCCAATGGCTCTAGCGAGCTGAAATTTGATGTACAGACTCCTTGGCTGTAAGGGATAAATTGTAAATTTGGTGAGCCTGTGACCCCACATATGGCTCACAGGGATCATAACCTAAAAGCCTATTTCAATTTACACCATTTTATCAAATATTGAAATGGAGCCTATGAGAAATGGGATTTTCAAAAACTTTACCTATTCATTATGTAATAAATGTTGATATTTCCAGAATGCAATTAAGAATTAAAACAATATAATGCAAATGTCTATGATATCTATCAGATCTATAGCAGATTGGCAAAGTTATGGTAACAAAATATTTTTTAAACTGCTTTAATCGTTTCACTGCCTAGATTCTTATTACTACATTCCATTATCTGACCATTGCTATAAAGCCCACTCCATAACATACCCCACTTATTATCTCCTGATGAGCTACAGAGGCCATGGCTCTATTATTTGTGAAAACTATTTATTATGAAGAATGATTTGGATTATCAAAAGAATCTCAACCTCTTGTCTTCTGACATCAAATATATATTATTACATTACTGATTTAAATAAAATATCTGATGTTTGTCAACTTCAAATCCTGATGATATATTTGACAAGAGAAGAGGGGGCGGAAGACACGTTGTGCTTCCAATCAAGAGGTCGTTGTTTTGAATCCCACTTAATAACTTTGTTTCTCGTAGAGACCGTTCTATATATGCACTGAGGTTTTGGCTCATTTGATTGGGACTTAGTCGTTTTTTCTCAGCAAGCAATGTTTGTTTTCATGCTTTCTTTCATGCATCAGGTACGTATTACTGGCTTGCAAGTTATTTATTTATGCTATGCAGGACTAAAGTAACTACCTCTGCCGGGGTTCATTGCCATTGTTTATGTTTTTACATATGCATATGTCTACCCCGCCCCCTTTTGCCTCACACTCTGATTGTTGGATTTTTTCAGTCCTTCACTCAGTGTTCGGGGTGTCATGTCAAGCTGCCTCCTGCAGATCGGCACTCTGAATGCCTTGCTGAAGACTGCCATGATGACAGCCTATTCGAGGTCTGCCAGCAGTTCACACCAAAAGCCAGGAAGAGCCGCCACGCTTACTTCCTCTATTACCAGAAGCTCATCAAGGCGGGGACCCCACTTCTAAGTTAAAACGTGAAGCCGGTAAAGGCAAGGCCACAAGGCTCGCTCACCTCCTCCTTCTGATAACGAATCGTCGTCGGAGGATGAGAGGCAGCCCCCTGTCCTAGAGAGACAGGTTCCCCTCACTGCATTTGACAATCACTTCTGCTTTGCATGAACACATGAAGGGGAGCACGGTCTCGGGGCTCAGTGCGTAGTTCCAGGCCCCGAAGCCGGCTGAACTGGATGCTCCAGGACAGCCCCGAGTCTCTAGTAGGGTAACCAAGGCTCCGACCTTGCTATACCGTCTACCTCCGGAGCCAACCTATGACTCGAAGCTCCAAGGTGCCTCCAAGGAGCCTCTCTAAGACCCGAGCCTCGACGCAGGGCACCAAACCTGGGTCCAGGGAACCGGGTTCGGGGGCAGTTCAGGAAGCCAGGGGGCAGTTTGTGCTGACACCGATCTTTCCCATCGGATCTTCCTCTCTCGTTGACCCGGTTGACGTTTCCTCTCCGGAGGTTTCGGACTACTTTGATCAACGGGATGATGAGAGGGGTGAGGTGGACACTAGGAATGTCACTTTAACAGGGGCTTTCGCCGTGAGGCAGATGATAGAATCGCTTTGGCTCTGCCTCAAGTGGTTATTCCGCCCCCGGCAACGGTTTCAACTGGATTTAGCTTCGCCACCCCTAAGGCCGCACAGGTGCAGATAAGCCTGCTCCCTTCCCTCAAGGCGGAGACAATTAGTCCTCAGCTGATCAACACCAGGGTCCGTATGGACTGTCGGGACCTGGTGAAGAGGTATCAGATCGGCGAGGACAGGTTGTTTGAAGTCCCCGGGGTCGGTGGGTACGTGCTCCTCTTCACCTCCCTTGCTGGGTCCGCGACCCATTCCATTAATTGGGCAAGCAAGGGCGCCGTCAGCCTCCTTTACCCAGCAGGACATGCACCTGCGTTCGGCTTACAGGTCATTCGAGGATGCCTTCCGTAATGCCGCTCAGCAGGTGCGAGTGTCCACGCATTGGGCCTATCTCTCGGCACTTCAGTCGGAGATAGTAAGGAGGTTTGGAGACCCCAAGTCCGAAGCTCCTAACCCCGCCAGTTCCCGAGGTGACTTCTGAAATGCCGGTGGCCGCAGAGCTACCGGACACTGGGGTTCACTGTCTGTTGCCAAGTGTTCTTGTAGGCAGACGTCTGTCAAGGTTCAGTCCAGCTTTGTCGAAGGTAACCACTAACCCCTGGGTCCTGTCCACACTCAGGGACATCTGCCTCAGTGGAAAGTCTCGCCACCAGTTTTCTCCAGGATACGGTACACGCCAGTCCCCTCTGTGCCAGAGAAAGCTAAGATTCTCAGGTCCGAGCTGCGAGCGTTGCTCAAGAAGTCGGCCATAGAGGTAGCGCCCCCTGGTCAGGAGCAGAGTGGATATTATTCCACCTACTTCATAGTTACCAAGAAAGATTCAACCTCAAGTATCTCAACAGGAAGGTAGAGGTTCCATCGTTCAAGATTGAGACCTTGAGGTCAGTCACAGCGTTGGTAGAGGTAAGCGAGTGGTTATCCTCAATAGACCTCAAGGATGCTTACCTGCATATCCCGATGCACCCAGAATTCAAGAAATACATGAGGTTTGCTTTCGACGGGACATGTTCTACCCTTCGGCATCTCCACGGTGCCGAGGGTGTTCACGAAGCTTATTCTCATTCCCGCTCAGATTGCCAGGGCACAAGGTTGGTTTTGCCACCCGTACCTTGACGATTGGTTGGTCAGAGCTCTGTCTCAGGCTCTGAATCAGGCGGCCACCTTGGAGATTATCAGTCTACTCGTTTCCCTCACAGGATCAGATTTTCCTGGGGGCCAGGTTCCAGACGGATCTGCAGGGCTGCCTACTTGTACACTTTTGGAGTATTTTGTACACTTGACTGTCATAAAATATGATTGTACACCAATGTTGCAAATTGAACACCTCCCCCGTGAAAATAAGAATTGTTCATGTATAAGATAAATAGTTGCGTTTGTAAAATTTCCGGGATTCATTGCTATTCAACACCCGCAAATTAAGTTTAAAACAGAAGGCTTTATTTATCGATATTGTAACGTGACCGTTAAATATCAGGCGTTTTGAAACAAACTCTCTTTTCACGTACCTATCTCTGAGTGGAAAGGACTTTGTGACTGTTCCATTTTGTTAGAGGTGTGGTCAGGTCAAAACAAATGTAAATACTCGGCGTAATATGTACATTAGCAACAATTTACACATAAGCTCAAACAGTGTCACTCAACTATGTTCACTTCATAATATTCACGTATCCTTTTAGATGGCAATAAACATTTATCTTCGACATCAACACAGTTAAAGACCTAGGAACAAAAATTTTTAACTTGCCCTAACCCATTGTGACAATGACCCTAGCATTGTGACGTCAAAACGGGTGATCACTATGACGTCATGCCATGGCAACGGCATTCGGTAAACACAGCATGGATTAAGGCATCAAACTTGGACAAATCTTACTTGTTAAAAACATTTTAGTTACTTGAAACTAATTAATTTTGAGAGTTATTTGTGACCTATACTGCTATACACAAGTAAGAAAACGACTATGCCACCTGTCAAATTGGAGAAAGGAACAAATATTAATAGAAATAGAAAAAATAAATTTTGAGTCGGGCTGAATCTTGTGAACACGATGTATATGTTCGCGGTGATTCGCCCCAAGTAATTTGCGGGTATTCATTGTAATTCAATATAGGCAAATGAACCAATCAGAATCAAGGATACACCGAAATCATGTTACAATTCATGAATTTCTGAATGGAGTAATAGAATACTGAACTGTTACTGAGTTAAATAATAACTAAGTTTAAGAGCTAACCACAGTAAACAAAGTCAGACAATGATTATTGTTGTCAAACCAGAGCATGATATCTTGAAACTAATAGTATCATACTAACGTATCATTTTTGTACACTTAAACATTACAAAATACTCCTAAATTGCATTGTATTGTATTGTAGACACTTAACACGAAAGGAGGGTAGGCAGTTCTTGATCTGGCGAGAGTTTCTCTCGCTCCAGACCGGGTTCTGAAGGTTCAGAGAGCCACGCTTTTGTTCCTAGGGTCCCACTGTCACACTGCTCGCAAATGGCTCCAGCTGCTGGGGTTCATGGCGGCAACAGTAGATGTGGTTTACAGAGCTCGACTCCAGATGAGACCAGTTCAGCAGCACAGAGAACCTTTCGAGGGGTATCTCCGGGGGGTGAGGCCGGTGCCCTCGTGCACAGTCCAGACAGACGCTTCGCTCTCGGGCCGGGTAGGGGTCTTAGGTCTCCACTCGGCGTCGGGTCTTTGGTCCCAGGCCGAGGCCAGCCTGCACATCAACTTGCTAGAGCTGAGAGCAGTCAGGCTGGTGTTCAAATGCTTTCAGCAGAGGCTTTGTCATCAAGTGGTTCGTCAAGAAATGGACAACCAGACAGCCATTGTCGTACATCATGAAGCAAGGGGGGACAGTGTCCCCGGTACTTTCTCCTGTGGTGCGACAAGTTCAACATCACAGTCCTTCCGTTTTACCTTCTTGGAGTGGACAATGTGTGGGCGGATACGCTCTCGCACAGAATCCTAGCCCCACACAAATGGGAGCTCGACCCGGAGATATTCGCAACTATCTCCCCGTTGTTCGGGTTATTCCAGGTGGATCTGTTTGCGTCAGAGACGAACAAGCAGGTTCTAGTGTATTGCTCCCGGCTGCCAGACCCAAGGGTGGTAGCCGCAGGTGCATTCGCGCAAGACTGTACCAACAGAGTTATGTGGGCCTTCCCACCAGTTCCTCTGATCTCTGGTCCTGTTGCATCTAGCGATTGAGACGGTTCGTCTGCTGGTGCTGCTCGCGCCGCTGTGGATAGTGCAGTCTTGGTTTCAACTGGAACTCAGGTTTCTGGTATTGCCACCTGTTCTGTTACCGTGTCACCCAGGACTGCTAGCTCAGGAGGGCAAGCCACACCAAACCAGAGGTTCAGAGGGTGGTTTTGCCTCTATCCGGAATCACCTCCAAGAGGACGGTATTCCTGCACGAGTTGCAGACACAATACTGGCTTCACGGAGGGATTCAACAAACATTCAATACGAGGATAGATGGGCCTGTTACTCCGCTGGTGTAGAGTTAGACGGCTGCCAGATCCCTTTTCTACGTCTCTAGTGGCGGTCCTAGAATTCCTTCAGTCTAGACTTGATGCTTGCTTAGCCGCATCAACAGTCAGGGGATATTCTACAGCCAGCTCTGCCTTCCACATACCAGTGGATGGTGCTTTCCTAGGGGCCCTACCCCTGGTCCAGCGCTTCTTAGCAGGTGTGGACAGAAACAGGCCTCCTGTAAGGCGGATTTGCCCCTCGCGTGATCTATCAATAGTATTGGATTGGCTTTCAGGGCCCACTTTTCATTCCAGTTACTAACATGGAAGAAAGCCTTCCTTGTGGCGGTTACTTCCAGCAGGCGGGTAGGAGACATCTATCTATGTCTTTCACAAGGACAAAGTCAGCATCAGGCTGCCGGATTCATATCGCCTGAAGGTGGATCACTCTTTTCATGTTACCGCTCCCATTGAACTGCCTGTGCTACACCAGCTGGCAGTTTCAGGGACAGTTAGTGCTCGCCCTCATATTCTTGACGTGCGACGAACACTGAAAAAGTATTTGTCCAGAACTGCCAAGCAGAAGGGCCAAGCAGTTGTTTTGCTGTTATGGCGGGGCCAGCCCAGGTTCTCCCGCCACTAAGCAGACGATATCGAGGTGGATTGTTTCAGCCATAGATTTTGCTTATGTTCACACGGGTATGAGCTGGACAGAAGGTCTGAAGGCTCATTCTGTTATAGGGCAGTAGCGACGTCTAAAACGTTCGATGGGACCCTGCCCATCGAAGAGATCTGTCTGCAGCTATCTGGAGCCAACCGAGCACGTTCATTCGGCATTACCAGTTGGATAAGCACTCCAGGGAACGTGCTCGGTTTGGTCAGACAGTTCTCTCCAGTGGGCAGAGTCATAACTTCTCTAGCTGAATGAGCTTTTTGAGGTTGTTTTTATTTTGACACTGTTCTACTTTTTACTGTTTTACTAACTTCACAATGTTCCGTCCCGAAAAGAGAAATTAAAAAACGTGCGTAAGGACAGGGGGCTGCTTCTCAGGGGTTTTATGGGTGAAATTGATTTTTTGTATCTCCCCCCATAGTCCTTTTCCCAAAAATAAGGGGGGGGGGGGGGGGGGGGGGGGGTGCAGCATTTCGGTAAATCATTAATTAAACCCGTTTTAGGGCTTTATGGACGTTAATCCCTGGTCCACTGGTACGTTCCAACCCTTGGAGCCTTCGATATTTGGTCCACGTTAGTTGCTTCCCTTTTTTTCCATCTTAGAAATTATCTGCGTGCAATCTATCATATACAGTCTATCAGACAGAATTCCACTGCCAGGACTCTTCTTTGGGAGTCTGTCTTATGCTTATGTACCCCAAAGAGGATCCCTTCTGAAAGAAACGAACCAACCTGCAGAGGTTGCACATTCTTTGAAGAGGATCCTCCTTGGGGTAGGGCCACCCGCCTCCCCTTATTCTGTCTGCCTGTCAGATTTATAAGTGGTGAGATGAGAGTTACCTGCCCTTGGTGTGGTTAGCAACCGCCTGGGTTGGGGCCCACTTAGGGTGGTCCAATGTTTATTTTTTAGTAATTTTTATTTTTACGGTTATTTTATTAAAACTGTCATATCTCAAAAATTAGGATTTTTATGCTATATGTGCCCCAAGGAGGAACCTATTCAAAGAATCTGCAACCTCTGCAGGTTGGTTATAATTTAAAATCTTTTTATGGATGCATGTTTGAATATTAACACTTCCAATTATTCATCATCATTCATCCCAACTTTCAATCATTAAATATTTTAAAGAATCGCACATTAGGATAAACTTAAACACTGATATTTATCAATGCATTTACAGGTTGCCTGTTACAAGAACCAGCAAATGTTTACAACATATCAGCTGGAGCCTCCAGACCTGGCACTGTTGATTCAGGTGAGAACACAACGTAATGTAATGTTTTATGTTTTATACTCAAACTGCAGACTGCTTCACTGTGATCAAGTCTTGGTAGAGTTACTGTTACATACCTTGTCGCCACATTACAATTTACTGGCTTTTTAGGGCGTGACCCCTACTTGGGGTCACAGGTTCACCAAATCTACTATTTAAGATTCCCATTAGCCAAGGTACCTGTACACAAGATTTCATCTTTCTACACCTTTTAGTACTGAAGAAGATGAAAATAAGCTTTGTATGTCTTGACCCCAGTGACCCATATTTGGGGTCACAGGGTCACCAAATCTACAATTTAGAATCTCCATTAGCCATGGTGCATGTACACAACATTTTAACTTTCTAGAACTTTTGAAAACAGATTAAAATTCCCAAGACCCAAGGCTTCCAAAGTTCAATGGCCTGCCACACGAAAACTGTGGCAGATGCCTGCTTGAAAATTGTCCTTAATAAAATTATTGTTCTGCTTTTTGATCCGATATTAAACATGTTGTTATCTTCAGTGTTTTACAATCGAACATTCTCCAAAAAATACCTCTTGAAAAGTATCAAAATCACAAAATCTCAAGTTTTTTGTAAGTGTTCAAATTCCGCTGTTACTATCAACTTTTATATGATAATAATCTGAGATTGAATTGTTTGACAAGTAGTGGGGAACAAATTGCAATTTATAACTTTGGCATAAATTTATTTGAAACAAACATTTAAAGAACATATAAATTGGAACATATTCAATGACAAATCAATTCACTTCTGGGAAAACTTTTGATCGTTACTTTAATTTGTTAACCATTTATTCAACTTCAAAATTGGCTATCATACATTTGTCTGTACGTATTGCCTTTAGTGGAGAGAAGATTTTCCAACACCCACACTCTCAAAATCGTGAAATTTCTAATTCTAAAAATATATATATATTCAAGAGCCAGATAGAAGAAGCTGTGTTAACCCTTACGTTGCGTTAAATATTTTACCATTTTTAGCCCCTGTGGCAGAATTTACAGGCTCGCAGCTCGCAGCAGTAGTTTGAGCTTAGGCACTAACGAGCTCTTCTGGCGGAATTTCCAGGCGGCGATTCCGGTACCGTTTTTACGAAATATACCGCATCTACATGGCGAATAAGGACTATATACGGGCGTTCAATACAAATTCAAGTAGCGACACCCGTACACAAATGGCTAATTCACACCTGAAACTTTGAATGAATTTTCTATGATTTTTCGTTTTTATTCTACTACTTTCGAAAGATTTTCTTTAATTCGGGCCTCGTAACATCATAAATACCAAACGAAAAAAAATCCATTTATATACGGAATTGAAGACAAGGTGTCTAGCTTCACATTGATATAAAAAGTATTAGAATGCGACCTTTGGTTATAATTCTATAGCTATGTAAAGTTTGTCTTTATTTCCACCTATAAAATCGTCAATACTTACAACATGTATGCGGCATTGCAAACGGTCGTTCATCGCACTTTTCCAAGAAATCATAATCTCGAACCAGTTGACAAATAAGCACATGTCAACCCAAATATGGTTATGTTGTTTGATAAAAAACGCTAACCTCGAACCATAACTGATGAACATATGTTGATTAGTTTGTGTGCCGTTTGGTTTCACATGCCTCTCAGAAAGGTAAAATTGTATCTTTATTTCTGTGAATAAATATGCGCATTTTATATAAAATAAAAGATTATTCTTTTCAGTTTATTGTGATATAAAAATTATGAAAATGCATTCAGTATTTTAGCCGTGATAAATGTGTAAGAAGTTGTGAAAATCGCTGATTGTTTCAAAATTTATGAAGTGTAAACATGACCTTTTTCACGGCGCTTGCTGTGTCTTTATTATTTTTTGGAGATTTTCTAATTTTATATGGGAATGTAGTCCATTGTTTCCCCTTTATTTTGCCGTATTTTTTTTTGAAAACAAACAATTCGCTCTCATGATATGAAGTGCGGGAGTAAGGCGATTTGCCGATTTTTCCCCCGTCTCGCTAGATGCGAGGCAGATAGCAGGTACGGGCGAGACAAACCCGAGGCAATGCAAACACGTGGGTGAAAATAGCCCCAAGCGAAATTAGGCTTCGGAGCGAAGCACGACAAAATTGGCCTTTTGTAAAGCTAATTATCGATGTGTTTCGGGTCAACAATGCACACCCAATTTGATGTGAATTTTACTTGATATTTCGACCGGACATTGACACAGACTCGTAATCGTGGCTAACTGCGAGATGTATGTAAACAAGTTTTCATGTGGCGATCCACGGACACACTTCGTCTCGCATTTCGCCTGGGGGGCAAATATTATTATTACCAACCTGGTAAATGCACTAAGTCCAACGTACGCATCTCGCCAAGGGGTATAACATTTTTCTCTATGAGCCTCTCGGATAATTAAGGGACCCGCAAGTTGAGGGTTAACCAATTATTCAGCTTTACAATGAGCTATCACACATGTATGTACGTATTGCCGTTAGTGAGGAGAAGATTTTTAAAGATGCATACCCTGAATTCACAAAATTTCAGTCCATATTCAGTTTCTTTCTAATTGTGACCCGGAATGACTGTTCACAAGCGATTTAATTATGCTTCATAATGTCGATCGTATTGTCTTACTCTCCTGAAAAAGCATGAAAGTAGGTTTTTGTGTTATGTCCTTTTGAAATTTGTGTTTATTTCAAAATCACTTACTTCAAATGCTCACTGTGACAAAACAATTACAAGTTCTCATATTAAAATTGGAAATTCTATTCTGCAATGCTTTAGCTACATCATTCGATGATTTCATGTATAGAAATTATGCTCTTAAGATGGATGGGGTCATCCTCGATAATCCATCGCTTTCGTTCTGATAAATCTACACACAAGGCCTGGACAATTTTAAGCATATTTATCTTGAACCTAGTTAACTCCTCTTGGGTCCATGTTATCCAATCAGAAACAAAACGCAGACACTATCTGCGTAAACAACTCGACCAATCAAAACGCATCTTTTATCACTACCGTTGTTAAGAGAAAGAAACATGCCGGCGGCCGACTCACTCGATTACAATAAAGTTTGTAACCTGACAGAAAGTCAAAAGAAAATTTTAAGAAGTCTGTACGAGAAGAAGGAAGTATTCATGTCCATCAAAACTGGTGTAGGTAAACCCCTGTGCTACCAGGCGTTCCCAATCATCTTCGAAAGCCAAGATCCTGACACGAGAGTTACGCCCTTTCCACAACTGATCTCATTGGTTGTTAGAAAGCATGGGATTTGCCGAGTCATTGCAAAGGGAGGTAACTAGGTTCGAGATAAATACCCTTAAAGTTTTCCAGCGCTTGTGTGTAGATTTATCGGAACAATTATCGAGGATGGGATGGGGTTGGCGTCAAAACCATGTGACTTACAATTTCAACATGATGTACTTTTTTACTTTCATTGTCATTGCATATATTTTAAAAGTTGAAACTCTAACTGCATTTTGAAAATACTTCCCATGTTAAAAAACGAAAATTAAAATCACACTGGACCTTTCGAATTGGCCCAACAGCTGCGGGGGGAAATTTATGTTAAGGGCTACCAGCATGTAAAGTTTGGTTGCAATAACTGCATTCCATCTGCCAAAGTGCTGCCACAAAAGCCTTGGAATAATGATATGATGGCAGTAAACATAACATTACTGATTCAGCCGTATTAACACTTTTCATATACATAGAGACAAAAGCATAAGCAAGCAAGATGTAATCCATGTGTACACCCTCTGTGAAAACATACATTAATACAGACTTTACTTAGAAAGGGCCTACCAGCATAAATCAGTTCTTATTTTCCCTGTCCAGCCTGTCTCAGTCATGCGTGATTCTTCTTTGTAATCAGTGTTCTTTACCCCTATCACCCATGAGAAAAAAGAACGTGAATATGTTTTCTGGCCTCTGTAAAGGGCTTGAGGGGTGAAACGGTAAAACCTCTTAACTCCCTTTAACTAAATCTTACCACACATGTGGAAACAAAATACATCAATAAGTATGACGTGACGCCAATGCTGTAATGTTGCAGAAGAACTTCCTCCAAGCAGGATATGTATGAAGATCTTTAATGGTAGCCCTTCTAGCCTTGTATCCATGTTGGAGTAAGTTGGTATTCAGAGTCACTCTAGACACTCTAGACATAACTCATTCATGGCGCATTGTAGTTGTTGTAGGACGAGGCATCGTCAGTAGGAAACAAACGAAATGCAATCAGTTTAGAGTCGAGAATATGTTGTTGACATTTTACCCGATTGTAAACAACTTCTCTGTGCAATAGTAATTATCAAGAGAAAAGGCTTCAATTCATTACCGTACGAATCGAACTTGTGAAGTATTCAGGGCAAGATAACCATTATTGGCAATAATGATAACGTTTTATAATGTGTAACGTTGTTGTTAACTGTACACTACTTTGAAAGAGTTGTTCAATGGTCTAATTCATTACAATTTTAATATTTCAGACACATTGGAGCTGATGGTGGCACAGGCAAATCAAACATTTGTTCCCACAAGGTCGTTTGAGGACATCAAAAGATCACTTGAGAAGAACTGTCACGGGACTATTTGTGGAGCTTCTGGAGAAGGGAAGACCACGATGGCTCTGATGATTGGACAGATGTACAGAAAACAAGGTTATGAGTTGTTGTTTGTGAACAAGGCAGATGTCTTTGATCTTGGTTCTTGTATTAGTTCAGGTCAGAAAATTTGTCTCATTTTTGATGATATTTTTGGCTCAGTAGGTCAGTCAACTGACTTCACCTATATGAAACGTTTGTGTGATTCTTTGAAAATGCACATTGACCATAACCTCCTGACAGGCCAACGAAACAAGAATCATGCAGGACAGAATGACAAAGGACGAGAACAAATCAGTGGAGTCAACAAAGATAAAACCAAACACTCGCCAAAACCAAACAACGAAAAATCATTACGGGTGATCTTCACAGCAAAAACCTATAATTTCAATGAAGGAATGTCTAAAATGCAATACCTGCGTTTATCTATGTTCAACATGAAAGCAGTGGTAGATTTGACCCTGAATTCTGAATCATCCTATTCACACCAGGAGAAGAAAGCAATGTTCCAAAAGCACAGAGAGATACATCCGAGAATCAAGCTTGGAGATCTTGTAGTAGAAGACGTCATCGACCAAGAATCAACTTTGTTTGGTTTTCCACTCACTTGCAGATTGTTTTTTGAATTTCCAACTTTCACAAAAAAAGCTGTTGACTTCTTCAAGCGTCCCCTGTACTATCTCAGAATTGAATTGAACGATATTCTGAGCCGGAGAAATGACCAAGCAGCTGCATTAGTTCTTGTCTTGCTTTGTGAGGAAAACATTAAAATTCCAGAGCTTGAGTCTCCAAACAGCAATAAGAAGGTGGAAGATATGTTTAGGTGTATAAAACACTTTGCAAACTCTGCATCACTTTCAGGTATAGTAGATGCTGCAAGAAGCTTCAGAGGAACTTTTCTATCCAGGGGAGACAACCTCAGTTTTGCCCACTCTTCTATATACGAGGCATGTGCATGTGCCTTGTATAAGTTCAATCCAACTTTTGTGTTGAAGTACTGCAGCTTAGATTTCCTGTATAAACGACTGAAACCTGGACATGTTGATGAATCAGGAGTGTCAGATCGACCTCACTACCTTTTTGTATCTGAGGGATATTACCATCTTGTAGCTACCAGACTGATAACGTCAATGAAACAGGGTATTTTCTCAAAGACAATTGCTCATCCTATGAATCAAAATGAACATTTTGTTGAAAAGTTTCTGGAAGAACTTATGGCATCTGCATCAGAGAACAAGGATTGGATTCAGTTGAAGGAAAAAGGAAAAGGTTTTCTGTACTGGGTTGTGAGAAGTAAAAGCACACAACTAGTTCAAAGTATTGAAAAGGTTCTTTTGAACAAATTTACACAAGATGATATCAGTGAAGCTATTTTTGCTTCTGTTAAATGTGACAATTTGGCAACCCTGAAACACTTAGTTGAAAGACTTGACACAAATCCTGACCAGTCTCATATGAATAAACTCCTCCTTGTCAGTGCAGAAAGGAGCAGCAAAGAGATGGTGAGTTATTTGCTTAACATGGGAGCACATATATCAGGTACTGACACGAAGAAGAGAAATGTTTTGCATCTCCTTTGTATTCATGACAGATCAACTGTATTCGAGACAGTGATTACTCAGTCTGATGAAAACAAAGATGATCTACAGACGGCAAGGAATGCACTTGATAAGGACGGAAGAACTCCACTGATGTTGTCAGCTTTACAGGGAACATGGGACTGTTTCAAGCAGATGCAGGAGGAAGGTCCAGCTGACCTCGCAGACAGTCATGGTGATTATTTGATTCATCTTGCATGTTATGGTGGAAACAAACACATTGTTGAACGAGTTCTGACAAGTGAGAACATCAACAGGAGAGGTCACTATGGAGGTACACCAATAATGATAGCAGCCTCTAATGCAAAGTCAGATGTATTTGACATTCTTCTGTCAAAGAATGCTGATACAACACTTGTTGATGATGATGGAGACACATTGCTACATCTAGCATGTTATGGAGGTAGCAAGCATATTGTTGAACGTCTTGTTACCCCTGATAACATCAACAGTAGACGTAAGTCGGGGTGGACACCAATAATGAGTGCTGCCTTTAATGCAAAGTCAGATGTATTTGATTTACTTTTATCAAACCATGCTGACACAACACTTGTTGATGATGATGGAGACACATTGCTACATCTAGCATGTAATGGAGGTAGCAAGCACATTGTTGAACGAATTCTCACTCCTGATAACATCAACAGTAGAGGTGAGTCTGGGTGGACACCAGTAATGAGTGCTGCCTTAAATGCAAAGTCAGATGTATTTGATTTACTTTTATCAAACAATGCTGACACAACACTTGTTGATGATAATGGAGACACATTGCTACATCTAGCATGTAATGGAGGTAGCAAGTACATTGTTGAACGAATTCTCACTTCTGATAACATCAACAGTAGAGGTGAGTCTGGGTGGACACCAGTAATGAGAGCAGTTGCAGAATCAAAGTCAGATGTATTTGATTTACTTTTATCAAACAATGCTGACACAACACTTGTTGATGATGATGGATTCACATTGCTACATCATGCATGTATTGGAGGTAGCAAGCACATTGTTGATCGTCTTGTTACCCCTGATAACATCAACAGCAGAGGTGAGTCTGGGTTGACACCAATAATGAGAGCAGTTGCAGAATCAAAGTCAGATGTATTTGATTTACTGTTATCAAAGAATGCTGACACAACACTTGTTGATGATGATGGAGACACATTGCTACATCATGCATGTATTGGAGGTAGCAAGCACATTGTTGAACGTCTTGTTACCCCTGATAACATCAACAGTAGAGGTGAGTCTGGGTGGACACCAATAATGAGTGCTGTCTTTAATGCAAAGTCAGATGCATTTGATTTACTTTTATCAAACAATGCTGACACAACACTTGTTGATGATGATGGAGACACATTGCTACATCTAGCATGTAATGGAGGTAGCAAGCACATTGTTGAAAGTCTTGTCACCCCTGATAACATCAACACCAGAGGTGAGTCTGGGTTGACACCAATAATGAGAGCAGTTGCAGAATCAAAGTCAGATGTATTTGATTTACTTTTATCAAACAATGCTGACACAACACTTGTTGATGATGATGGAGACACATTGCTACATCATGCATGTATTGGAGGTAGCAAGCACATTGTTGAAAGTCTTGTCACCCCTGATAACATCAACACCAGAGGTGAGTCTGGGTTGACACCAATAATGAGTGCTGCCTTTTATGCAAAGTCAGATGTATTTGATTTACTTTTATCAAACAATGCTGACACAACACTTGTTGATGATGATGGAGACACATTGCTACATCATGCATGTATTGGAGGTAGCAAGCACATTGTTGAAAGTCTTGTCACCCCTGATAACATCAACACCAGAGGTGAGTCTGGGTTGACACCAATAATGAGAGCAGTTGCAGAATCAAAGTCAGATGTATTTGATTTACTTTTATCAAACAATGCTGACACAACACTTGTTGATGATGATGGAGACACATTGCTACATCATGCATGTATTGGAGGTAGCAAGCACATTGTTGAAAGTCTTGTCACCCCTGATAACATCAACAGCAGAGGTGAGTCTGGGTGGACACCAATAATGAGTGCTGTCTTTAATGCAAAGTCAGATGCATTTGATTTACTTTTATCAAACAATGCTGACACAACACTTGTTGATGGTGATGGAGACACATTGCTACATCTAGCATGTTATGGAGGTAGCAAGCACATTGTTGAAAGTCTTGTCACCCCTGATAACATCAACAGCAGAGGTGAGTCTGGGTTGACACCAATAATGAGAGCAGTTGCAGAATCAAAGTCAGATGTATTTGATTTACTTTTATCAAAGAATGCTGACACAACACTTGTTGATGATGATGGAGACACATTGCTACATCTAGCATGTAATGGAGGTAGCAAGCACATTGTTGAAAGTCTTGTCACCCCTGATAACATCAACAGCAGAGGTGAGTCTGGGTGGACACCAATAATGAGTGCTGTCTTTAATGCAAAGTCAGATGCATTTGATTTACTTTTATCAAACAATGCTGACACAACACTTGTTGATGGTGATGGAGACACATTGCTACATCTAGCATGTTATGGAGGTAGCAAGCACATTGTTGAAAGTCTTGTCACCCCTGATAACATCAACAGCAGAGGTGAGTCTGGGTTGACACCAATAATGAGAGCAGTTGCAGAATCAAAGTCAGATGTATTTGATTTACTTTTATCAAAGAATGCTGACACAACACTTGTTGATGATGATGGAGACACATTGCTACATCTAGCATGTAATGGAGGTAGCAAGCACATTGTTGAACGAATTCTCACTCCTGATAACATCAACAGTAGACGTAAGTCGGGGTGGACACCAATAATGAGTGCTGCCTTTAATGCAAAGTCAGATGTATTTGATTTACTTTTATCAAACCATGCTGACACAACACTTGTTGATGATGATGGAGACACATTGCTACATCTAGCATGTACTGGAGGTAGCAAGCACATTGTTGAACGAATTCTCACTTCTGATAACATCAACAGTAGAGGTGAGTCTGGGTGGACACCAGTAATGAGTGCTGCCTTAAATGCAAAGTCAGATGTATTTGATTTACTTTTATCAAACAATGCTGACACAACACTTGTTGATGATGATGGAGACACATTGCTACATCTAGCATGTAATGGAGGTAGCAAGTACATTGTTGAACGAATTCTCACTTCTGATAACATCAACAGTAGAGGTGAGTCTGGGTGGACACCAGTAATGAGAGCAGTTGCAGAATCAAAGTCAGATGTATTTGATTTACTTTTATCAAACAATGCTGACACAACACTTGTTGATTATGATGGATTCACATTGCTACATCTAGCATGTTATGGAGGTAGCAAGCACATTGTTGAACGTCTTGTTACCCCTGATAACATCAACAGTAGAGGCCAGTCTGGGTGGCCACCAATAATGAGTGCTGCCTTGAATGCAAAGTCAGATGTATTTGATTTACTTTTATCCAACAATGCTGACACAACACTTGTTGATAATAATGGAGACACATTGCTACATCATGCATGTATTGGAGGTAGCAAGCACATTGTTGAACGTCTTGTTACCCGTGATAACATCAACAGTAGAGGTGAGTCTGCGTGGACACCAATAATGAGTGCTGTCTTTAATGCAAAGTCAGATGCATTTGATTTACTTTTATCAAACAATGCTGACACAACACTTGTTGATGATGATGGAGACACATTGCTACATCTAGCATGTTATGGAGGTAGCAAGCACATTGTTGAAAGTCTTGTCACCCCTGATAACATCAACACCAGAGGTGAGTCTGGGTTGACACCAATAATGAGAGCAGTTGCAGAATCAAAGTCAGATGTATTTGATTTACTTTTATCAAAGAATGCTGACACAACACTTGTTGATGATGATGGAGACACATTGCTACATCTAGCATGTAATGGAGGTAGCAAGCACATTGTTGAACGAATTCTCACTCCTGATAACATCAACAGTAGACGTAAGTCGGGGTGGACACCAATAATGAGTGCTGCCTTTAATGCAAAGTCAGATGTATTTGATTTACTTTTATCAAACCATGCTGACACAACACTTGTTGATGATGATGGAGACACATTGCTACATCTAGCATGTAATGGAGGTAGCAAGCACATTGTTGAACGAATTCTCACTCCTGATAACATCAACAGTAGAGGTGAGTCTGGGTGGACACCAGTAATGAGTGCTGCCTTAAATGCAAAGTCAGATGTATTTGATTTACTTTTATCAAACAATGCTGACACAACACGTGTTGATGATGATGGAGACACATTGCTACATCTAGCATGTAATGGAGGTAGCAAGTACATTGTTGAACGAATTCTCACTTCTGATAACATCAACAGTAGAGGTGAGTCTGGGTGGACACCAGTAATGAGAGCAGTTGCAGAATCAAAGTCAGATGTATTTGATTTACTTTTATCAAACAATGCTGACACAACACTTGTTGATGATAATGGATTCACATTGCTACATCTAGCATGTTATGGAGGTAGCAAGCACATTGGGTGGACACCAATAATGAGTGCTGCCTTGAATGCAAAGTCAGATGTATTTGATTTACTTTTATCCAACAATGCTGACACAACACTTGTTGATAATAATGGAGACACATTGCTACATCATGCATGTATTGGAGGTAGCAAGCACATTGTTGAACGTCTTGTTACCCGTGATAACATCAACAGTAGAGGTGAGTCTGCGTGGACACCAATAATGAGTGCTGTCTTTAATGCAAAGTCAGATGCATTTGATTTACTTTTATCAAACAATGCTGACACAACACTTGTTGATGATGATGGAGACACATTGCTACATCTAGCATGTTATGGAGGTAGCAAGCACATTGTTGAAAGTCTTGTCACCCCTGATAACATCAACAGCAGAGGTGAGTCTGGGTGGACACCAATAATGAGTGCTGTCTTTAATGCAAAGTCAGATGCATTTGATTTACTTTTATCAAACAATGCTGACACAACACTTGTTGATGGTGATGGAGACACATTGCTACATCTAGCATGTATTGGAGGTAGCAAGCACATTGTTGAACGTCTTGTTACCCGTGATAACATCAACAGTAGAGGTGAGTCTGCGTGGACACCAATAATGAGTGCTGTCTTTAATGCAAAGTCAGATGCATTTGATTTACTTTTATCAAACAATGCTGACACAACACTTGTTGATGATGATGGAGACACATTGCTACATCTAGCATGTTATGGAGGTAGCAAGCACATTGTTGAAAGTCTTGTCACCCCTGATAACATCAACAGCAGAGGTGAGTCTGGGTGGACACCAATAATGAGTGCTGTCTTTAATGCAAAGTCAGATGCATTTGATTTACTTTTATCAAACAATGCTGACACAACACTTGTTGATGGTGATGGAGACACATTGCTACATCTAGCATGTTATGGAGGTAGCAAGCACATTGTTGAAAGTCTTGTCACCCCTGATAACATCAACAGCAGAGGTGAGTCTGGGTTGACACCAATAATGAGAGCAGTTGCAGAGTCAAAGTCAGATGTATTTGATTTACTTTTATCAAACAATGCTGACACAACACTTGTTGATGATGATGGATTCACATTGCTACATCATGCATGTATTGGGGTAGCAAGCACATTGTTGAACGTCTTGTTACCCCTGATAACATCAACAGTAGAGGGGAGTCTGGGTGGACACCAGTAATGAGAGCAGTTGCAGAATCAAAGTCAGATGTATTTCATTTACTTTTATCAAACAATGCTAACACAACACGTGTTGATGATGATGGATTCACATTGCTACATCATGCATGTATTGGAGGTAGCAAGCACATTGTTGAACGACTTCTCACTCCTGATAACATCAACAGCAGAGGTGAGTCTGGGTGGACACCAGTAATGAGAGCAGTTGCAGAATCAAAGTCAGGTTTATTTGATTTACTTTTATCAAACAATGCTGACACAACACTTGTTGATGATGATGGATTCACATTGCTACATCATGCATGTATTGGAGGTAGCAATCACATTGTTGAACGTCTTGTTACCCCTGATAACATCAACAGTAGAGGTGAGTCTGGGTGGACACCAATAATGAGTGCTGCCTTTAATGCAAAGTCAGATGCATTTGATTTACTTTTATCAAACAATGCTGATACAACACTTGTTGATGATAATGGAGACACATTGCTACATCTAGCATGTAATGGAGGTAGCAAGCACATTGTTGAACGAATTCTCACTCCTGATAACTTCAACAGTAGAGGTGAGTCTAGGTGGACACCAGTAATGAGTGCTGCCTCTAATGTAAAGTCAGATGTATTTGATTTACTTTTATCAAACAATGCTGACACAACACTTGTTGATGATGATGGAGACACATTGCTACATCTAGCATGTAATGGATGTAGCAAGTACATTGTTGAACAAATTCTCACTCCTGATAACATCAATAGTAGAGGTGAGTCTGGGTTGACACCAATAATGAGAGCAGCCTTGAATGCAAAGTCAGATGTATTTGATTTACTTTTATCAAAAAATGCTGACACAACACTTTTTGATGATGATGGATTCACATTGCTACATCATGCATGTATTGGAGGTAGCAAGCACATTGTTGAACGTCTTGTGACCCCTGATAACCTCAACAGTAGAGGCCAGTCTTGGTGGACACCAATAATGAGTGCTGCCTTTAATGCAAAGTCAGATGAATTTGATTTACTTGTATCCAACCTTGCTGACACAACTTGTTGATAATAATGGAGACACTTTGCTACATCTTGCATGTTATGGACATTGTTGAACGTCTTCTCACTCCTGACAACATCAACAGTCAAACTAAAGTTAGATGGACACCAATACAGTTTGTTGCTTTTGGGGGACACGTCAACATCCTTGAACTACTGTGTGAGAAAGGAGCTGATCTGACCTGTTTAACTCCGGATGGGAGGGATGTTGTAGCTGTAGCTGAGAGTGCAGGCACGACAAACGCTGTCAAATATCTCAAAACTCAACTCAGTAAACAATGAATGTGTGACTGAGAGGTGTATTCTTGTGACATGAACGAACATGACCTGTTTGCAAAGAGATGCAGCAGAATGTGACCATTTAGTTAATATGTCCAATCCCGAGATTGTCTTGATTGGTTGTTTTCATCAATGTTTGTTGTGAAGAAGTATAAAATGTTTTCTTCTTCCATCTTTTGCTTATTTAAAAAAACGTTGTTAATCAGCTTTGTCAGTCAGTTTGATCTGGTATTTGATTTTTCTTGGCCACATTAACTGCCTGAAAGTTCTAGTTATAAATGTCCATTTACACTAGGTATGAGTTGTATTGACTTTGTTTGTAATGGCCTGCTGAGACAAACATTAAGTTCAACACATTGTATATTAAACATGCTTTTATTAGAATATCCAGATGATATTTACAAGAAATGTACATCATCGAATATATAAAATCCATATTTTGCAGATTCCAGATTCCTGTACAGTCATGCACAATCTCTTTAAATATATACACTAAATAACCCTATTAAGTAAATAAGTATTCAAGCGCCAAGTTTTATGGTCGATTCATACACTGTACACAAACAAATGAAAGACAAACAAAGTTTATGAGTATGCACATAATTTAAATTGGCTTTTATCCATCATTTTATTAATGTTTAGCTCATCAGGCCTGAAAGGCGCGATAGGCTTATGGCATGTCATGGCGTCCAGTATCTGTCAGTCCATCTGTCATTTTCAACTTCTTCTCCAGAACCATTAGTTCTAGAGAGCTGAAAATTTATGTGTTAACTCCGTGGCCAATGGGGATTCAAAATTGTAGATTTTGTGACCCGGTGATCCAAAATAGGGCCACAGGGGTCTCAACCTAAACAAAACTATTTTCATCTTCCTCTCTAATTCCAAAAGGCCAAGACAGCTGAAAAATTGTGTCCAGACTCCTTAGCCAATGGGGTTTCTCAATTGTAGATTTGGTGACCACTTGACCCTAAATAGGGTCACAACCTTAAAAACCTATTTTTTACTTCTTTTCCAAGTGTGGGTCACAGGGTTTGTGACCTAAAAACCTATTTTCATCTTCGTATTAAGGATGAAAAGATCTAGAACGAGCTGAGGAAAACATATTTTGGTTTTTATTACCTCAAACATTACTTCATTACTACTGAACCCATGGCTCTTTTTTGTAGTTCCTGCCGATATCAAAATAAATGTTTTGTCGAAATAGGTCTTTTCTGCTTGAATCGTGTAATCAATGAAAAAGTATTTGGACAATGCCATCATTTCCTAACACTTGCATACTAATTTAGTATAGGATAAATATTTTTCATAGACAAATAGAGATTATTAACCTCGTGTGTTTCCGTATCATTAATATCATATTTTTGGAATAAAAATTGTATTATGCGAGCCTCTGGCGAGCATAATACATTATTTTTTATTCCGAATATATGATATTAATGATACGGAAACACACGAGGTTAATAATCTCTTGATCATATATGTCATTATTAAAATAAACGTGTTTTTGTGGTAAAAGTGGAAAGAGAATTGACCTAGTTTTAGCGGAGTAATATCACAGACGGTACGGTACATCAAAGTGATGGTCACGACATCGGCAGTGAAGTGCCTAAAAATAGTTCTAAATTAAAACAATTAAAAAAACACATGTGCGCAATTGTTTCTAAAATTAACCATTGGTCCCTGGTTTCTTGTTCATAGAGATGTTTTCAATCAGTTCATAAGCTTCTATCTAAAGCACACATAAATAAATAAGTTGGTCACGTTGCTAGAACAAGGGAAGTAACTCTAGTTTCAACGTTTTGGAAGCTGCGTTGCCGGGTTGTTTCGGATTGCTGCATAACCACTATTAACCAGTATCTTTCGCACTTTAACGGTAAATATTTGTGAGGTGAAGTTGTTTCCTTTGTTTATGACAATAAATACCTATTAATGCACCTAATACCGTGTACTCATCCCTCAAGAACAACCAAAAATGTTTATGTGATCGACTCGATCGATCGATGATGTTACCTTATTATGTGCAAAATTTTAATTACTAGCACATTTGACAGTGTTGGGACTTCAGACAGCCTGGCTTTTAACATTAGATAATGAACTGTTCCAGCAAAGCTTCATGTTTACAGTACATTTAATGATAATCAGTTTTAATGCTTATGATGTCAGTAATGTTACCTTTCCTTTCAGTGATGTTACCAATTATCAATGACGTCACCACCATCAAAATCCTTTATTTTGAAATAACAAATAGGGAGAAACACAAGTCATCTGTTATTGTATTACAAGTGGACCATGTCCATACCCTAAAGTGTAGATAGTATTTATTGAACTTAATTTGCGATCTGTACCAATCTTGTTGTACCCTTTTAAAAAAAATGTTTTTTAAAAACTTAACATTGAGTTTCCTTATTAATTTTGAGATCATCCATTTGTTCATTAAGGAGGAGTTTGAGTTTATCCACTTATCAATGAAGTATTGTGATAATATCCAAGCGAACAATGTTGTTTTAATCACAACACTATCGGCGACTTCAATACACGGTAATACCATACAGTAAAAATTACATGTAAGGATTAAAACGTAAATAACAACAAACTAAATAATACTTTTATACTTTATTTCTCTATATAAAATTCATCGACGTTTTCGCCAGGCATTTCTTCGACGTTTTCGCCAAATATTCGCCGTTTTCGCCTTTCGACGTTTTGGTTTATCGCCGTTTTGTCCCGTTCCCGGCGCATCGGTAGCTCACTCACCGACACATCGAGGTTCATTTCGTACACAGGACACTGCAGCTACTTGTTGATGCTCTCAGCAATAGCGCACTGAAGTTTTGAATGATTCTTAAAACAAATCAATTATATTGACTGTGTTAACACTATAAATGCACATATTGTACCATATCAGATGATTTCGTGTTTTCTATCAAGCGGAAATACTCGGGTAAACTCCCGGTTGCGCTTTTCAATGATTCGTAATGTGTTTTAGGATTCGCATGAAAAGATAGGAATTCTGCGAAAGTAGTTCGTGTATTTGACCTTTGACCTGTTTTGCATATTTATCAGATTTGGATACCAAGTTTATCAGATTGCTTTATTGCATCGATAACACCCTCCATTATATGATAATGCATATTATTCGATCCTATTCACATTTATCAAATTTGTTTGGAATCATCATCATAATTTACGTTCAATCTTCTATTGCCTATCTAGGGAATGGCAATAATTTGATCAACAGATATACATATAGTTAATATGGCGATCTATGGAAACTTATTATGTAATGTACACATGTATCTAAATCAAATGACATTAGTTAAACTGCCATTAGATAATCTATTTTCAATTATGTACTTCAGATTGAGATGATTTCAAATCAATTCAAAACAATTTGACACACATTTTAGATCCAACCGGAACCTATTTTATAAAAATTATTTGTACTAAATTAACATTCAAATTTGTTGAAAAATGGCACCGTCGGTATACTTTTCGGATGAAAGTATATGTGTTAACGTTTCTAATGTAATCACAATAAAAAATACCATTAAACAACTAAAATGCCAATAATTTGTATATTTGTAAGACATTAAGAAATATGTTACTGTTACATTGTAAACTGTTTTATTTGTGAGATGATGACATGTTAATTGTAAAACTGATTTCAATAAAGAAAAGTGATTTCAATGAAAAAGAAACTGCATGAATGTTGTTTTTAACTCATCCGGCCTGAAAGGCTCGATGGGCTTTTGGCATGGCATTATGTCTGGCGTCCGTCCGACCGTCTGTAAACTTTTCGCTTTTTGGATTCCTACTCCAGAACCAATAACTTAATGAGAGCTGAAATTTGATGTGGAGACTCCGTGGCCAATGGGCATTCTAAATTGTAGATTTGGTGACCCTATTACTCCAAATAGTCACAGGGTTCACAATCTAATAACCTATTTTCATCTTCTTCTCCAGTCTGTAAAGTTCTAGAGAGCTGAAATGTTGTGTACAGACTCCCTAGACAATGGGCATTCTAAATTGTAGAACCTATTTTCGATTTCTTTTCCAGTATGAAAAACTTGAGAAGATGCAAATGATACAGACGCTGATGAGCTACAGAGCCCATAGCTCTATTTTTATGCCCCCGAATCGAAGATTCCGGGGGTATATTGTTTTTCACCTGTCCGTCTGTCTGTGTGTTTGTCCACAAAAACTTTAACCTTGGCCATAACTTTGGATTGCTAAGAGCTAGGGCTTTCATACTTGGCGTGTGGATACCTTGTGATGAGACCTTTCAGCTGAGGTCATCATATTCGACCTTGTGACCTTGACCTTGACGCAATTGACATTTTCATTTTTATAATGAAATTAGCATGTGTCTGTTTCTGCTGAGACAGAAATTGAAGAATCATGTATTTAAAGAAAGAGATCACTTTCAAATCAATGTGTCCAGACGTGCCAATTTTTAAACACCATGTACAGAACAATATCATGGATCTGTTTATAAAGAAATATTTCCCTTTTATGATCACCTTTTAGTACATTTTCTATTTTGATTATTTGTGTTTTATACTAGCAAAATGGAAGGATAGCTTTATACATGTTTGGTTAATCGGCATCTATAAATCAAAAGGTCCCTCTATACAAACATCTGATATTTATAACTTTTATGAACAGAAATATATTTGATACAGAAGACACTTACAGGTAGGCCTACATGAAATTCTCTTAATATCATTTTGCTTTGATCTGATTGTCAAAAATCTCCAGTAACTATAAAGTGATATATCCCAGGAGATATTGCTTGATTCTACACCGCTTGAGCGTAATTGCCCTGGAAAGTTGAAATGGCAGCACGAAGTGGTGAGATCACTCATTCACTGTTATCTAATGAGTGATCTCACCACGGGTGAGTAATACACACGTGTGTTACCACCGCGTGCTGCTGTAACGTCATAGTCGTTTTTGGTTGACGTCACAATGTTAGCCGCTCGACTGCAATAGCAGATAACTTTTTGCATGTGAGCGTCACTAACGGTTTTCTTTCAATTCAGCGCTATTTACATCATTAAGTAATAAAATAAATACTAAATTCGCTCCCCGTTTGATAACATGTTTATGCAACTTGTGAATGGCATCAGTATTAACAAGCTTTCACTCATTGAATTACCAAACCATTCACTGGATTCATAAACATGTTATCAAACGAGACATGGTTTAGTATTCTATATTTCTTGCCCGTTCTTATTCCCGTTCTCAGTTCTAAATTGAAATCATCCATAACAGTTTGAGTCTGATCTAAGACGTAGTGAGGTACCATTTTTCAGTTTCTTTATAAGAGTCAGTATTCAATCTATTTTATAACCAATTTTATGACCAATTTTCAATTAAGTGAAATAATCTTGAAAGCGGCGTTAAACCCCAACTCACCTCACCTCACTCACTCCAATTACCCTTCTTTTCTATACCAATCCTGTAATTTTTACTTAACTTGATAGCTCTATTGACACAGTATTTGACATGAAATGTCAAATATCAATTTGGTAATATTTATACGACAATACCGCATGAGTGTAATACCTAGAGACGAATGATTTTATTAATAGGCCATAGAACTTTACGACGTTACAATCTTTTAGCATATTTGATCTTGTTCGCTCAGAGCATCGTCACTTTAGGTGGAGAAAAGTTTTCGTTTTCACTAATCTTTAAGGTGAGGTGGGTGAGTTAAGTTGGGGTTAAACGCCGCTCTCACGAGTATTCACTTATATCACGGCTACTTGTATTATTGCAGGGAGAAAGACGCAACATCTTGGTGGCTATGCATTGCGGTGAAACCTGCGAGCATCGCTGAAACTAGCGAACCATGGATGGTATTGAGTTAAAATTCAGTGTAGCATTGCACCCAAACCTTACTGCATGTAGAACAGTTCTCCACAGCAAACAAAGTTGTCGAGCCCCTGACGGGATTCGAACCCCGGAACTCTCTCTCTTGATCCGAAACCGAGCGCTCTAACCAGTATTTCCTGAATAACTCGTTTGATAAAAATGGCAGTGGACGGGGGCAGTAACATGATTTTTCACTCAAATAACTCGATAAAATGTATTTGAAAAATAATGTCACCAATAGTAAAATACCCCTCTTTCTGCGGAAAATCAAAGAAATTAAATGAAATTAAATTAAAGGAAGGCCAAAATATATTATTTTCTATTGAATTCTTAACTGCAATTGGTTCATTAGACTGTTTTGTGAAATATTAAACTAGGGCGACTTAAACTTTGCAGAAAAAAATCATCTGCTTTTCACACGCGAGCATCAAACGAAAAATGGGGCGGGCTTAGAGAGTTGGAAGATACCGGAAGTGACGTACGTAACGGGGTGTAAACATTCGCTTACTATTTACAATGGCAAACACTGGAGAATCGGCCAGTTAATCTGTTATATCTACGCTTTGCAATAATGCCACATCGCTGTTCTGCTGTAAACTGTTCGAGTAATGTTAGTTATCAAGTTTCACTTTACAAATGACCAAAAATATCGGTTTATATATCAAATATAAGTGATGTGAATAGTGAACGACGGTGGATTCATAGATGTTCGTAGACATAGGATAAATCCACTAATGAGATATATGATGACAAAATGAAAGCAAGATATGATAAATGAAAAAATTAAAGTGACAACGAAATCAGATTTTCGGTGTTGTTATTTTTTGTTGGAGAATGTTTGTGTATAAAATAAAACAACAAACGTGAGATTAGCAGACGCCGGCGAA
Organism: Gibbula magus; assembly: GCA_936450465.1. Classification (NCBI taxonomy): domain Eukaryota; kingdom Metazoa; phylum Mollusca; class Gastropoda; order Trochida; family Trochidae; genus Gibbula; species Gibbula magus. The sequence goes on from OW388294.1 coordinate 60,179,046, forward strand.
GTAGGCCCTACGGTAAACCATCGCCAATCAAAGCACATAACAACATCCTGATTTGTTAACGTTGTTAATCTACCGAGAACCTAATTTACTAACCGTACATTACCAGAATCAAAGAAACTCACCACATATTTAATCCCAATGTTTCATTTTACGATTTAGTTATCACTTAGTAACACACTCAGAATCCAATAGTTAATAAAATAATGTTTTCAATAAAAAGTTTGGTCAATCAAATCAAATCAAATCAAATAAACATCGTATTAAATTGACATTTCAGCAGTATATGAAATTATACCTACCATATATATTTATTTATTAATTCAATACAAAACAAAATTAACAAGCCGATTATTCAACATAATTTGATAAATTGATCCTACTTAATCTCTCTTCACCTGATTCACGAGAGTCTTCTTCCCTTGTTTCAATGTCACTTGAACTGTCACTTGTAAGGCAAGGCATCGGTCACGTCACTTGAAATGATGGAATTTGAGCTTGAAGACAAACACTCCACGGAAAGTGATGTCATTTTCTGATTCGCTTAAAGACATTTTCTGCACAGCACAATATGGGTGAACCTGTCTACACTTCTTTGGTAATCTGCGGTACGATAATCTAGACATAGAGAATCTCACCCAAGTGTCTTCTTTTACTTTAATCAACGAGTGTTGATATATTTGAAATCAGAAGACACGAGGTGAGATTTTATTTATCATTCAAAATGTGAGGACATAGCATTGTGACGTCATAAGCATTATGGCATCAAAGCATTGTTACATCATCATCATTGTGACGTCATAGCATTGTCAGCAGTGTTCTAAGTGATGCAAAAGCTTTGTGATGTCCTTAACTGATGATGTAATAGGATTATGACGATTTGATTGTAGCGATATCTACAATGTAGACATAGTATTTGTGAGCTCTAGAACAAACAGGATTACATTTTAGCTCACCAGGCCTGAAAGGCCCGATGGGCTTATGGCATGGGATGGCGTCCATCCATCCGTCCGTCCGACAGTCCGTCCGTCCGTCCGTCCGTCCGTCCATCCGTCCATAAGCTTTTCACTTTTTCGACTTCTTCTCCAGAACCAATGACTCAAGAGAGCTGAAATTTTATGTTATTGTATTGTAGATTTGGTGACCCTGTGACCCAAAATAAGAGCCCCAGGGGTCATAACCTAAAAAGCTATTTTCGTCTTCTTCTCCAGAACCAATGACTCAAGAGAGCTGAAATTTTATGTACAGATTCCTTGGCCAATGGGGATTTTAAATTGTAGATTTGGTGACCCTGTGATCCCAAATAAGGGCAACAGGGGTCATTACCTAAAAAGCTATGTTCATCTTCTTCTCCATTCCCAATGAACATAGAGAGCTGAAATTTCATGAACAGACTCCTTGACTGACAGGGATTCTAAATTGAAGATTTGGTTACCCTTTGATCCCAAATAAGGGCCACAGGGGTCACAACCTAAAAAGCATTTTTCATCTTTTTCTCCAGTCCAAAAAGCTCTAGAAAGCTGAAAAGTTATGTACAGACCCTTGGCCAATGGGGATTCTAAATTGTAAATTTGGTGATCTTGAGACCCCAAATATGGATCAAAGGGGTAACCACTTAAAACAGCTGTTTAAATGAACTGTGAAGATAATGAGATTTTATGTGCACTTCATATGTCAGCTTAAGAGTAATACTACATTGTGGACATGTTTGATGTAATCAATGTGAAACTAGAACTATTGAATAGCCTGTGAACTGAATATTGTGACAGGATGCATAGGAAAAAAATTAAAAGTGGTTAAGAAATGTTTTATTTTACATTAGATATGTGAACTAAATATGACTGGTGATGAAGTAAGATAAGACTATTAAAACTAGCTACATGAATTTGTGATACCACATCTTCTTTTCCAACAAAGAAAAATAAATAAAGATGGGGAAAACAAAATTTAAAGATATAATTTACTGACTGTGAGTCCAGGGTCTGCATGTTGTGTAATTGCAGGTGTTGACCTGGGGAGTGACCACTCCCTGGCAGAGATACAAACAGCAGCTAGCTAATACGCGGAGGTTTCAGGTTACTTCTATGCTATGTTACTGATTTAGTCTTACACTCAGATGCTCAATAGAATTTATTAATTAAATATTGAAAAGGAGCCTATGAAACTATGAGCCTATGAGAAACAGGATTTTTAGACACAAATAGGGGCTCTTTTTCATTATGTAATAAATGTTGATAATTCCAGAATAAAAATATGAATTAAAACAATAAACTGCAAAGGGCTACATTATTTATAATGAATATGGATTAATGTGTAACCAATTTTGATAATAACTTTTAAATTTGATGACTGGGCAATGACTTATTACGTGATATCTTAATCTTTTCCTTAGAGTTAATAAATAACATGATTCCTGATGAGCTTCAGAGCCAGTGGCTCTATTTTTATTATAAAATCTGGAGTGAGATACTCAGTGCTATCAAGTAATGATTCTGATGATACATTCGGCTAATAATTCTATCTCTAAAAGTATTTGATAACCAGCTACTAAGGCAGTCTCAGCTCCCAGTGCCGTGTTTTACCTTACTATTTCCAAGGTTTTCCCATGCACAGACTACTCTGGGGTTACACTAAGCCTTATTAAATCTAAACGCACAATGCCTGATACGTCTTCACATAAGAGAGCGCTAAGTGCTGCATCTCAACAGTGTATCTCAACCAAAACATTGTTACCCAATTTCAGAGTTTGCGTCTAGAATGCTCAATCAACGCGGAACAAAACAACAGATATTATGGATTTCATCCTTGAAGGGGATTTAAACATTCTTTTCATAACTGAGTCCTGGCTTCATAGTCATGGTGATGTAGCAAAAATCGCGGAAATGACACCACCTTCATTTTCTTGTGTCAACTCCCCTCGTATAAATTCATCCTGTTGAGGCATAGCCTTATATATACAAGTCTTCTCTCATCATCACTCGTCACCAGGCAAAAACATCTGAAATACCTTTTGAAATGTTAGATGTTTGTGTTTTAGCTGATAAGTATGTTTTTCAGGGTGATTTGTATTTATAGGCCTCCATCATCACGGAAAAATCAACTAACAAACACTCAGTTTTATCATGAAATGTCTAATCTTTTCGCGTCTCATCCTGGTAGGAAAACTTATTTTCTTGGCGATTTCAATGTTCACTTCAATGATAAAGAAAATCCGTTTGCTAAGAAGTTTGTCAATCTCCTTTCTTCTTTTGGACTCAAGCAACATGTCCCAACACACAAATCTGGAAATACTCTTGACTGTGTAATATCTCATGAGGATAATACAACCATTTTAAACGTTTTTGTTGCAGACAAACAATTATCTGACCCCTTCTTAAGTTTTGTTACACTGAATACATGTAGACCTATGAAGAAAATGGAGACTGTCGTAATCTTAGAAACATTGACCATATTGAGTTTCAACTTGACCTGATAGAATCTGCATTGCTGTGTGACCCAACATCTGATGTGAATGAATATGCTCAACTGTATCATGGCACTCTCTCCACACTGCTTGATAAACATGCTCAACCTGTAGTGAAGAAGGTCAAAGTGCGCACAGACACACCCTGGTACTCTCAACAAGTTCTGAAAGCCAAGACCGTACGTCGACAAGCTGAACGGAAATGTCATCTTGAAATAGATCGCGAACTTTACAAACAAGCTCGGAATGCTGCAACAACTGTCAGTCGTAATTGCAAGTAGGATAACTGTCTTCAGCAGCTATTCAAAATGAATGAGAATCCCAAAAGATAATTTGCTTTTATGAACAAATTGCAAGGCAAGAAGACTGAATCAAAACTTCCACCTTCTGCATCAAATCGGGCCCTTACTGACTCATTTAACAACTTTTTTTCTGGACAAAGTTGACATGATACGATAAAATCTCTCTCAATGACCGCTTCTTCTCTCTTGAACGACACAGTGCAAATTCCTCGAAGTTTGCTAGCCTTGCTACGTAGCGCTACATTGAGCAATCGCGTTCAAGAGAGGTTTAAAAGTAATCGCTAATTGAGCGATAACTTTGAAACCTATCTTGAACACGGCCATTGTGTACCACAGGGATCTTTACTTGGTCCAGTGCTTTTTATTCTCTATTGTGGCTGTACTTCAATCATCATCCCACAACACCGCCTCCTCCACCACTCGTTTGCTGATGACTGCCAGTTGTACAATCAATTTCATCATCAGAACTCAGTAGAAGCTCTCTTGAATAAAGCGTATTGTACCAGGTCCTTAAAATTTTGAATGACCGAAAACAAACTAAAACTGAACAGTGATAAAACTGAAGCAATTATGTGCTACTTGAACCAACGAGTGATTGGAAATATTCGTCCTTTGATCATCATAGAAGCTGTACATTGTCTAGCCAGATGTCTGGTAATGAGTAGACTCGATTACTGTAACAGTCTTTATGTCGGACTCCCGGATATTCTCCTTGACAAGCTTCAAAAGGTACAAAATACAACAGCGCGAATCGTGACTCTCACATCGAAGGGATCGCACATTACTCCTGTCCTTAAACCTCTTCACTGGCTTCCAATTAGAGCAAGGATTCAACACAAAATTCTCTGTCTAAAGAAGTGTAATTTGTATTTACGGATTTAAATAAACTATCATCATATACGTTGTTGACAGCCTTTTGAGCTGTAAGTAGACAGTAATTATTCAATGTGTACGGAATAATCCATTACTAATTGTGAAATTGTAACGTTACAGTTTGCCAGTCCCTACGTACGAATCGATATTATCGGATAGTCGAGAACACAAATGGTTGAAAAACAATTTGGCTAAATTGTCGAAAATTGGCCAAAAAGTCGAAAGTTTTGCGCCAAATAGTCGAAAATATTTGTTTAAAATACATTTGTTTATTATGCCTGATTTAGTATGGATAACAAGTAGAAAGTATGAAATAGGAACTAGTTTGAAAATGAGAAGTGTGAAACCAAGATGAATGCTTCATTTATTCATTGATATATATACATGTTTGTCAATAACAGAACAACCACATAGCAACTCATTTTGATGACAATAATCAGACCACACATCAACTCACATACACCTGCAATTATATATAGATGCATGTCACTCATGTTTTAAAAAATTATAAGCTCACTACTGGTCATTTTATTACTGGTCGCAAGGTCAAGGTTTGATAATAAAAATGATAAAAGATGAAGAAAAGAATACAATTGTATGTTACAATCATACAATTCAAGAAGGCTTTGATTCTATTAGTAGGTCTAATCTGTGGACTTGGTTATAAAGTACGGGCTTGGTGGTAAAAGGTATATACATATCCGTTACATCGTGTGTATCGCAATTTTAAACGTCCATTTGGGTTAAGACAAGAGTGTATACTAAGTCTGATGCTTTTTTCAATATTCCACAAACACCAAATGCGAGTGAGTGGCGAATGTATATCAATTCTCATTCTTATTATAACTTACTTACTGCTCAAGCTATGAATTATTAGCTGAAGATATGCATAACATGAAGATCGTTAACATAGTTTTAATTACATCATTTAATAGTCATTTGGAAGAATTAAGTGAATGTTTCAGTGAACTCTTTAACCCCCTGATCCTAATTATACTTAATAAATCCCCCCCCCCCCCCCATTGTTGCATCCTTAATTTTAAATTAATCTGCTGACGACATGTTTAGGTGGACAATAGAGGGATTACTAACTTGTAATGTTTACTGATACAGTTGACTGATCTCATCCCATTAGACAAAAAGATCTAACTTATCTGTACACACTCCCAATAAGAATTGCGAAATTCGTAAATATAGAAACACCAAAATACTGTAGGCATTGGTAATGGCATATCATCGAATTGCTAAGTTGCTCAGTTAAGATATTCAAATCGCAAATTAAATGATGATCTATATCCCGGATGTATTATGTATTTTTATATTAAGATAAGATAAGATAAGATATCTCTTTATTGCCCGTTAGGGAGTTTGTTTCACATCTGAGTGAGCATAAATACAAAATTATACACATTCATTTATAATAAATACATGGAATATAAACATGGTTATATACCATTGAGAACGAGGAAGATGATGGGAACAATTCAGTAAACTGCGTATTACCCATTAGAATAAGTTTGCAGTTTGTTTGTTACATAAACAGAAATATGAAAATATAGTCGCAAGCGACGATAACAGGATTCAGTTAATAATTATTTGAAATATAATACTCCATGTTGGACTCTCTGTTATTCATCAGTTTCTCAGCTTTAAAATGAGTTATCAAACATGTCTCTATCTTCAGTAGTTGTTTTACAAAATTCTCCAAAGACAATGACCCTCTGAAAAGGGAAAAATTGCTTATTATTGGACCCCTACATGATCTTTCTCACGATTAAGACAAAATGGTTAATATTTTCATGCTAAGGTATAACATAGAAAAAATTGTGCTTTTATTTCCACTTAAGAAGATGTTATCATCATTAAGATTGCATACATAAGTAATGTGTTATGTGGTTCTGAATATTCAAAAAAATACTTTAAAATGCTGAAATTTGGACCCCTAGACGAAATTTCCTATGTTTGAAGCTTAACTATTAACTTTTTGATGAAAGGGTTCGACATAAAAGTTTTTGAAATTGTACATTTGCAGGTGTGAATAAAATTTCAATAGCATAATTGGTTAAGCAGTCATGATCCTTTGAACTTTGATGAAAATGGCAATTTTTTAAAAATGACAATGTTCTGTGACTTGTCACACATAAAGTATGACAGATACGCGCTTGAAATGTATTGCTCTTCATGAGAGACATGTTTACTTCACAATGAGCCATAAAACATTATTGTAACTTCAGTGATTTACGAAAGAAAATTCTCCAAAGTAGGTACTCCTCGAAAGGTCTCAAAATCACAAAATTTAACTTTTTGGGGATTATGTCCAAATTGTGCCTAATCTATCCACTTTTACACGATGATGATATGTTATGGAATTGTTAAACAAGTTATTATAAAGAGATTGAAATAAGTAACTTTGACATAAATCAATTCGTTACAGAGTTATGCCACTTTGAACATGCAACCGGAAAACGCACTCTTCAAAAAGGTCCAAATACAAGGGCACATTACTCGAATTCTAAGCCAAAATTCAAAATTCTGTCTCGATAACTTTTTTAACGTTTATCCAGCTTTCAGATGAGCTATCACACATAACTGTATGCTGTATGTGTTCCCGGGATTAAGAAGAAGATTTTTGAAGACGCGTACCCTCAAATCCGCGAAAGTACACAACAAAATTAAGTTTTTTTCGAAATAGCAAACATCTATTATTACGGTCGCTATAGACTTAATCGACGGGGAATGTTGTTGCGCACATTTTGGTGAAAGTTTTGTGCAAATATCTTGATAAGTTTTCGAGCTATTGAGGTTTGAAGTTTCAACTTCCAGGGGCGATAACTCACGAAAGAAGTCGAACATCCAAAATCGGGCTCCGTTATGCACCAATTCGGGTCACAGGCTATCTCTCCTGAAAATGTCATGAAAATCAGTCCAGCCGTTAGTTCTGAACCCGTTACACAAAATTCTTGAAATAATACACGCCAATAACAATAAGGATTCAGCCTAATGGCTGAATCCTTAATAAAAACCAGATAGAGTATTTACAATAACAACAATGAGTTAACACTACTCAGTTGACAAGTAGCTGTATTGTGTTCAATACAATAACTGAATGTAGGCCTACTGTCACACTTGTATTATATTTATAATTTCATAATTCTAAAGCAATCATAGACAGTACCTTCCCTTTATTTTATTTATCAAACACCTTTTATTTAGTTTCGAATATTTGCCCAATTTTTTACCTTTTGGCAAGAATTTTCATTTTCGACTTTTTTGCGTTTTCGACTATTTGGCCTGATTCCGTATTATCAATCTTCTCTTGACATCTGACAGCTCATCCTCACTTGATTACTGGTGTTCAGGTACATCTTGATTCATAATAGGTTCATAGAGATAAGGACGACTGTTGTTTATCTCTTTTCATCTCTCTCAGACCGTTTTATCTCCAAAGGGATTTCGGACAAATATTTCTGACTCTCGTCTATGTTCCATCAGATGCCAATGCAAAATCAGCGGCAGAGACGATTCACACTGTCATTGATAAGCTCGATGGTTTCTCATCTGATGCGTCAAAGTTCATACTTTAATTCATGTGATCTAAAGCAGGTATAGTCTAATTACCACCAATATGTAAAGTGTCCCACTCGGGCTGGTAAAACCATCGATTTATGCTATGGCAGTGTAAAGGACGCTTATAAATCATTTGCTAAACCCCCACTTGGAACGTCTTATCATAATACTGTATATCTTCTTCCCTCTTCCGAACAAAAACTTAAAGAGCCATCACGGATGTTAGTGTTTCGAATTTTTGGAAAATATACTTATAACGTCAATCGCCAGAGAAATCTTTTATCTACAACATGGCATATGTTAAATAATGTTCATATCACGACAGTGTATTGCAATTTGGTTTCAAAGAGAAGTATCACTTCGACTAGCGCGCGCTACGGGTATCTGACGTACATAAACAGAGTCCCCTTTTTTGCGTAATACGTACTACACAAACAGCAAGCGCTTCCGAAGCGTGAAGGCTCGTCTCTAGCGCAAGTCGCCATAACAACCCATGTGCTGCACGTGCTTCACGCGTCGCTCTTGCAAAGTACCCTTGTCACACATTACTGAATGTGACGATTGCTTTACATATATGTTTCTTAATGTCCTGAGAATATACAAATTATTTCCTGTTTAATGTTCTTTTTATTCAGATAAGACCAGCAAATTATGAAAAAATTTTACTCTCATTAATTATAAAATTCAAGAAAAATACCTAGTTGGGTAAAACAATTATTCCAATATTTGTAGCAAATACATAATCAAATGAAATGGTAAATAAATAACCATAATTTTTTATATATATTTCGATTTCTTTCATTGCTCATATTTTGTGTTATTCTTTCGTGTCTTTGTTTACAGTGTGTGAGCTAGACCATAATGCTTTGCGCTTGAAAATAATAGACTGAATCTATATTTAGACTGGAAAACACCTTTACTAATTAATGCAATTTCTCGGCTTATTTTAAGTTGGAAAAATTAGGGAAAAATTAAGTGTATTTATTTCACGGAGATACATTTTTGGAAAAAAATTGATATTTTCATCAACATCCGTGATGGCTCTTTAAAACTGAAAAACAGGTTGTTAAACATGTTAAATTTTGGACTAAAGATTGTTTAGACACCCTCAGGGGATGTTTTGAGTGTACAAACTGGGATGTATTTGAACATACTTACAATGACTTGAATGAATTAACAAATGTTGTTACTGACTACATTAATTTTTGTGTGGAAAGTATTGTACCCACTAAAATTATAAAGATTTATCCTAATAATAAGCCATGGGTGACAAAGCAATTTAAGTCTGTTTTGAATGATAAGAAAAGGGCGTTTCGTGAAGGGGATAAAGTTAAAGTAAAGGAAATTCAAAAGGAAATTGTTCATCTGACAGGAGAGTGTAAAGATAATTACAAATCAAAAATAGAAAACAAATTTTCAGAAAATAACATACTCAGTGTATGGAGTGAACTCAAAACTATCATCGGATCTGTGAAAAAGCCTCAGGACATTGAATGTACCGATAACATCACCTTCTCAAGTGAACTAAACACTTTTTATTACTCAACCGTGGTGAGATCACTCATTAGATAACAATGAGTTGGTTACACACATGTGTGATACCACCGCGTGCTGCCGTAACGTCATAATCGACGCATGACGTCATAGTCGTTTTTGGTTGACGTCACAATGTTAGCCGCGTGACTGCAATAGCGGGTGACCTATTTGCAAGTAAGCGTCACTAAAAACGATTTTCTTGCAATTCAGTGCTATTTACATCATTGAGTAATAAATAAAATACTAAACTCGGTCCCGGTTGATAACATGTTTATGAAACTCGTGAATGGCATCGGTATTATACTCGCTTTCGCTCGTTAAAATACCAAACCATCCACTCGTTTCATAAACATGTTATCAAACGGGACGTCGTTTAGTATTCTATATTTATTCAAGATTTGATTCTGTTGACTTCTCAGATAATAGGACATTGGTTCTAGACTCTCTTCCTCCAGGTGATATAATTATTTCTATTGATGGTCTCATCAATTCTTTTTACCGAATCAACATACAAGCGTGTGGTTCAGATAATTTGTGTGGAATTGTACTGAAAGAATGCAAATAACAATTGTCTAAAATTTTCCATAAAACATTTCAATATTCCTTAAATACACAAACAGTACCCATCCTTTGGAAAACCTCTAAGATTGTCCCGTTCCCAAGAAAACAAAACCATTGGCCAATAATGATTATAGACCTGTTGCGCTGACTTCAATTGCCATGAAATGTTTTGAACGTCTGATAACAGTTATATTATTGAATCAAATAAATCAACTCTTAGATCCGTTACAATTTGCTTACATGCCTAGTAGAGGAGTTGAGGATGCTACTATTACCCTTTTTAACAAAATATCTCAACATTTAGAGAATTGTGGTTCATATGTAAGGATATTATTTGTAGACTTCAGCTCAGCATTTAATACCATTCAACCTCATGTATTAATGAAGAAACTCTTAGATATGGATGTCAACTCAAATTTGATTCGATTGATAAATTCCTTTCTGGTCAACAGACCACAGTTTGTTTGTGTAAATGGTACTGACTCAGCATGTGTTTGTACAGCCACAGGTGCGTCATAAGGCTGCGTTATTTCACCCATACTGTTCATACTCTATACAAATAACTGTAGATGTAACACTGACACAACATTTACTGTTAAATTCGCAGATGATGCAGCATTGGTCGGACTTATTACAGAATCTGAAATGTGTTACAGGAATGAAATTAATAATTTCGTAGAATGGTGTAGTTCAAACTTTCTATTTTTGAATGGTATTAAAACAAAAGAATTGATAATCGATTTCAGAAGAGGTAAGCCATCTCACTCAAAAGTAAGCATAGATGACAAGGATATCGAGGCACTATTTTAGACTCAGAGTTATCATCGAATTCTAACACTGACCATATATACAAAAAAAGCAAGCAGTGATTATTTTTTTAGTTGAAATTAAAACACTTAAGTTAGACCAAAACATCATGATGCTATTTTATAAAAGTTTTATCCGAAGTGTTCTTACTTTCAACTTTCTATGTTGGTATGGTAATATTTCAGTTCAAAACAAAAATAAAATTTGTGACTTGATTTAACTGTGATCTAATTGTGAATGAGGTAACTTGGTTCATATATATGTCTGTATTATATATATATTTTTCTCTATGTGTTACATAAATTTAATGTATTTTTGTTTTGAAAACAGTGTACAACAAATTACCAATGGGCATTAAAGAATTATCTTATCTTATCTTATCTTATCTTATCTTATCAACGACTCGCACCGAAAACATTTTGTCAACTTTTCTACATAAAATGTTGCATTTTAATAATTTTTTGGACACACTTTGTCTTAAACAATACTGTTGAACATGTTAAAACAAAGTTTTTCTCTAATATTCTCCTTGAAGCTAAGAAGTTGAAAATACCAAAGGTCACATCTACACATGATGATTATAGCATTCATTGTCGAGCTGTGTCTTACAGGTTTTGAGTTCTGCTCCGGAAACTAGAGTCCAAGTCGCATTTAGATAGAAACAACCAACCTGTAGGACGAACATATTCATTATATCAATTATACAGTGCTTTTTAATAAACTGAACTTTATCAAGCGCAAAAATACTATATCATTTTACAGGACGTAAAATATATACTGAACAGCAAAAGAAACGCGAGTTAATGATTATAGTTTCTGTTAGCATATCAGTCGATGGTTTGTCATATTATTAGTAAATGTCAGAGAACATGTTGAGCTATTTGTACTATAGAGTACAGATAGTTACCATTGTAAAATCAAAGGGTATCAGTTCGCGAAAATGCACGTCACATGTTGTCATGGTAACATGATCTGCATGAACCTGGTAAAATTCAAATTACTCGTGCTGTAATCCGAGACTTGCTCATTGAAAATGACCCCAAACTGTGACTCAAGCCTCAATGTTTAAGAAGTTAATGATTGGCAAAAAACACCCGTGAAATTATTGGAAACTAAGAAAGTGGCCAACTGCATGCTGAACAGTTTGCAAGGACTGTAAATGTGCTCGTGGTACACCTTGGTACCGAAAAAGAATGCAATACCTTGAAGTTTTACCAAAATGAGACCCATAGAACCATTTTGAATTTCACGCCATAACGTCAAATCAACTTCAGCTAAGACAGGGGTATTGCATCAAACAATGGTAGTGTTTGCACAAGTTCCTTTTGCATTTAAAAGCACATTGGGCCCTTCATCATTTGAACAGGAATGTGGCACAAGATAATGCTCTGCAGAAGTTCTACACCAGTATTGACTTTTCGTTCTGTATGCATTTTGTTCAACACGTTATTATTATTTAAATGGGTTCCTGAACACAGGAGTAGCAGCCTGAAAGTACAATTCCTTCAGAGTAATACTATTTGTAGCGCTTCGAGCATTCTAAGCATGGATTTAGCACAATATAAATATGCATTCATTATTATTTATTATTTATGTCAACAACATTTGAAAGCTCTGCTATTATAAATTTGCTCAATACAGCGTTATTACAGTTACAAATTATTACAGTGGACTCGCGTTTCTTTTGCAGTTCAATATATATATATACAATTACGTTAACATATTAGCAAAAACAATATTTTTTAAATGGAAACTGAATACGTCAAAGGACAGATGTAATGACATATGGTCAAACTCAGATTCATTAAATTGGGATGTTAATTTGATAATTGCTCGATTTTAAAATTCTGAAATTCGTCCGTAAATTATTTATATACGGCTTTTTAAAAAACCGCCTAATTTAGCCCCGGGGACCAGAATGAAAATCTGCGGGGGTGTGGTCCCTGAAGCGATGACTCCTGTGACGTCACTGGAGTAATCTCATCGGCGATAGTCATAATTCAACGTATTTTCGCAACATTTTGATTGTTAATTTCACTAATAAATCTTCAATAAAAAAAACTTAAATTTTCCATATATCGAATGTTTAGATATCCAAATAGGTAATTCCGCAGATGACAAATACACAATACATAGAGATTATTAACCAAGTGTGTTTCCGTATCATTAATATCATATTTTTGGAATAAAAATTGTATTATGCGAGCCTCTGGCGAGCATAATACATTATTTTTTATTCCAAATATATGATATTAATGATACAGAAACACACGAGGTTAATAATCTCTTTATCATATATGTCATTATTAAAATAAGCGTGTTTTTGTAGTAAAAGTGGAAAGATAATTGACCTAGTTTTAGCTGAGTAATATCACAGACGGTACATCAAAGTGATGGTCACGACAACAGCTGTGAAGTGCCTAAAATAGTCCTTTAAAAAAAAACAATTTAAAAACACATGTGCGCGATTCTTAAAAAAAAAATCAACAGTTGATCCCTGGTTTCTTGTTCATGAAGATATGTTCAATCAGTTCATAGGCATCTATCTAAAGCACTCATAAATAATGTTGTCACGTTGCTAGAACAAGGGAAGTAACTCTAGTTTCAACGTTTTGGAAGCTGCGTTGCCGGGTTGATTCGGATTGTTGCGTAACAGTATCTTTCGCACTTAAACGGTTATCATTTGTGAGGTGGGGTTGTTTCCTTTGTTTTTGACAATAAGTTCCTATTAAAGTACCTAATACCGTTTGCTCAGCCCTCAAGAACTGCCAAAATGCTAGTGCGATCGACGAGGCGCGTCGGTAGGTCACACACTGACACATCAAGATTCATTTTGTACACAGGACACTGCAGCTACTTGCTGATGCTGTTGGTTAGCGCACTGAAGTTTTGAATGATTTTAAAAACAAATCTACAATTATCTTCACTTTGCTGACACTATAAATGCACATAGTGTACCATATCAGATGATTTCGTGTTTTCGAATATCCATTCTTTCAAGCGGAAATACTCGGGTAAACTCCCGGTTACGCTTTTCAATGATACGTAAACAGTTTTAGGATTCGCATGAGAAGAGTGGAATTCTGCGAAAGTAGTTCGTGTATTCGACCTTTGACCTGTTTTGCATATTTATCAGATTTGGATACCAAGTTTATCAGATTGCTTTATTGCATCGATAACACCCTCCATTATATGATAAATATACATACTACATACTGAGCTGACATTCTATAAGAATACTGAAAAAATGTGCCGCGTTTTATCAGGAAACATTTTTTGGTTATGACTTTAGCGTTAGCAATCAGAATGTGATATCTTGGATGGTTTTAATTTTCGCAAACGGTGCTCTGTCATTTTCACAATATTGTATGATTACACAATTTTACTTTTTCGTATTATAACCTTCATCCTACGGTAATCACCTTCACCGAGTTGTTATAACACTCTCACTAAAAATGGATGGAAATTTCAATTGCAACCTAAAATGTGTCTACGCCAGAAGCTGAAAAGTGCTATATATCGTTAATATTGATTACTGAAATTGACAATTTTAAATTTGATGAACCTTTTACTTACATTACTGATTGCTAGTGCTATAATCCCCAAATACTATTCATAAGGGAGGAATACGAGTCGATCGAGGCTTCAAAGAGCATTTAGGAATGGAATACATAAGAAAACAATATTTTCTGGACAACAACTTCTTTATTGTGACATTGAGAACATACGCGGCGTTTCGGAGTATATGCTTACTCCTCCATCAGGTGGGGTATAACAAGGTGGGGTACATTTAAACAGAGTATTAACAATTGTGAGGATATTGAATGAAGGAGATTACAATGAATGTGTATGTGTGTGTTATGCAATCGGGATTAAATTGCACGACAAGGTAAAGAAGAACAAAAAACGCCGATACGTTATACATGTACATAACCTTTATAGGCTACAATGTTTGCTCAAGTGACGTTTTTCTTCACTGGATGCGGGTTCTGACGGAAAATCAATAAATGAGTCCCCAAGGTCCCCCTTGTCCCATAAACAGCAAACCGGATATTTTTCTTGGCGAACAGATCTGAAATTACCGCAAACGTTACTGACGCAACTTTTTATACAATGTTTGGTCTGGTTATTTTCTACGTGTTTCAAGTCCTCAATAGAACTCAATGAAGAGACCCCACTCACCCCTGTAAATCAATAAACCTAATTTCATTAAAGCATGTTTATTTAAAAGAAGGAAATGGCTACATATTATTCAAGTTAGTGAAACTCTCCGCCTTGTTTAAAATATATTATCAAAACGTGGTATATCTAACAATTGACAAACCTATGCAGTAAATTCAATAAAAAGATCGTTAAGGACACAAAGTAAAAAATTAACCGAATATTTCCCTCGTTGAAACTCGAGACAGGTGATTTTCTAGTTGTGTGAAATATCTCAATAAAATCGAAGGTCCCCTGGCTCTTTAAAGGAAAACAAACACTTTCTTTACTTGTCACTTGACCCAGACAGGTAACAGATATACAGGCACTATTTAAATTTGGTTATGATACACGATGATCAATGTTAATCATAAATTGTGAATTTGATGACTGCCTTATCATTTGTTAAGTAATGTTTTACCTAACAGACTATGAATCATAAATTACCTGATGAGGTACAGACCCCTGGTTCTATTTTAGACTATTAGACATCACATGACGTTGAAGCTCAACACTAAAAGTCCCCTATGTCTTTAACACCTACGAACTGGATATGTATTGGCCAACATGTACCATGTATTTGTCGGTCAACCTAGAAAGATTACAGACAATGTTGACACAATGTTGACCCAAGGAAACTCGATAAATTAAGTCCCTAAATATCACCAGGCCTGTAAAAAGCAAATTAGATACATCCATGGTCAACATGCATCATTTATTCGGTCAACTTAGAAATGTTACAGATTCAGGGCTTGCCTAGCTGTAATATCTGTAGAAAACTGAATAAAGAAGTCCGTAAAGATCACGAAACATATAAACAGCAAGCCGAATAGTTTCCTTTCTACTAACACTTTGAACAATTTGAAGGGTTTGCGAATTGCACAGAATCGTGAGGTGATTCTGTTTCCATCTTCAGGGCACTTGTACCAATTGGATTTCAAGAATTTTGCACGACTATGACTGAATCAAGCGTGATTAAAAATATAAATATAGGGAAATAGGGAGGTATATATAAGGAAATAGGCCACGATAGCTCAACAATTAAAATATAATCCAGCATCTCTATGTTTAAAAATGTGTCAACAATCATATATGAGCAAATGATAAGTTTTGTCTTTCAAAACGGCACTCAAATAAAATGTCGTCTCTTCAAGGATTTTCAAGAGTTTCAAAACAATTAGTTGTAAATAACTGTTATGAGTGGATAAAGACTTATTTCTGCAACTTAGTAAAGAAAACGATTGGTAGAAATCGGACTTTGATGAGTTCAAAACAATTGTAGATAAATGTCATATTAAAAAAACATAGTCTGGTTTCAGCACACGGTGTATGCCCAAGACGGACTGGTGACAGGTTAATGTGATTCATAAAATATATTTTTGAATTATGATATTAGAAAGGAAGAGGCTTAATGATCCTTATTTTATTTCTTGCATTCAAGATTTGGTCAAAGTACATTTTTATGGAAATGATTTTTATGGAGTTTTCACTAGAAGGAATGGTTTTCTTGGTTGATCTCATTCATTAACCTGTGACTAATAAAACCCTTTACATAAAATGACCGAGAAAGTGTCTAATGCACAATAATGTTATTCCTGCCACCATGGCCTCAAGAAGTATGTCAGTAAACAAAGTCAGTCACACGTTTTTGTTTTTCCTTTGACAATTAATTAATGACCGTTGTTTTAGAAGATTAACCTTATTTTGAAGTAAAGCACAAAGAAAACAGATTTTACCCGTGTGGAAGTATGTGACTACAAGTCATATCCAAACAAGAAATACATTTTCAACAAGATGATGCAAATCACATAAGAAACACCATTTGTATGAATATAGAGTAATTCTAAGGTAATCATCTTGTCGTTGAACTCTCATATTCGCATGAGACCTACAAACTTACCTATGATACTGAAGAGTTTCACTGTCGCTTTATACTTATATATAATTAGCACCGTTTTCTACGGATATGGATTTTCAGATCGTGTAATGAGATGTTTTACCCTCTAACGTAACAATATATTGTATAAATGGCAGAAATTTGAGAAAACATAATTTGCAAAACACGTGCTACAGCGCCTTTAAAGAAGATCTAAAATGTTTTAGTCCCAATGTGACCAAAACAGCAACAATGATTCGACTTCTCGTCTCCACAAACAATCTCCAGCATATCTCACTGAACCCATAGCAGAATAGTTATTTATACAGAACGTCAAGATCATTCGAGAGAATCAGCGCTTGCTGCCCAGGTTTCGCCTAGTGTCTTAAATAAAGGTCTTTCTGACATACCGCACTAACTCTTTGGTACACTTTACCACTCATCCTTGGTTACCCATGGTTTTATATATGCTCCGTTACTATCGACTATATCACGCATGGGAAATTTCATCAGATATATATCTGTACTCAAATTACCCGCCCCTGGCCGGCGTGAGCCAATCAAACCGCTACGCAGCTTGGACCTGCGAGCCAATGACAATTCATATCACTTCGTGTCAAAGCACGCGAGGTCATTTTGTTAGTCATCCGTCACCCGTTATCTCCCTTGACCATTCACGTCTTATCGTATTGAGTATTTTCTTTGGTTATTGACTTCGTCACGCTCGCCAAGGGCGAGTAGTTTGAGTACAGATTCTCCTGATAAGGTTTCCCATGGGTGATATAGTCGATAGTAACGGAGCATATATAAAACCCTGGGTAACCGAGGATGTTTACCACTAGACATCAGACATTGCGAATCTCTCTCAATCTTCAAGTCAAAAGTTAAAACCTATCTGTTTCTTAAAGGTTCATCCGTTGTGTTGTTGGGGGTCACATATTGCAAACGTTATACATGGTGTTACTTTATCGAGAAGTACGACTGTTACCGAAAACTACCATTTTGATGATTGTAGACTTAGCTTATTGACGACAAGAAGGTAAAAGTAGTGATTTCTAATCGAAAACCGGACAATGCATAGCGTGTGGCGCGCGTCATTGAGTCAAACGTAATTTTGGAACCATATTTATAACAGACAAAAAGACAAATTTGAGTTGTTAATGTTTAATAGGTCACATAACTACTGTTCATGTAAATGGGACGTGCAGTTTCGGTTTCTGCACATACATAATGATGTTATTAAATTTTAATTGGAAACAAGTAATTATGATATATTTGGTGATTGGGTATAATATAATGCAAGCTGAGTGAATTTATTTGATGAGTTCGAAGGTATTACAGCCAAATAAAATTTTATGAAACACAATGGATGCACCTTTAATATATGACTCGCTGTTTTATGGGTGTAGAGTATAAAGGTAACTTTTTACTGCCTAAGTGTTCGTATGAGTTAACTTATATATCCTTTAATTTAGTGTTCTTAAAAAAAATAACTTGAAATTAGATCCATTAGATCCGATTTTCAAGCATTTATATAACCCTGATGGAGATTTTACACAACAGATACACATACTTTTTAATGATGACATTTCATCATGTTTCAAAATCAAATTCTAAAACAATACACTGTATTTGTTTTCAGTTGATTAATTTTGCGTTCAAATTACATCTTTGTTTTTCGACAATTTTAAACATTTGGACATCCTTTTGACAACAAAGTCATTCTTTCTAGTTAACATGTTGTTTATTATATAGAATGTCATTGTTTCTGTTGACAAAAGGGCAAGGTAATTTAATGTAAAAAATGATATATATTTGATGAACTGACACTTCAGTTAAAATTGTGTCACAATTTACAGATTAAACAATTCAAAATACTTCTTAATGCATGTACACCATGTTATTACGATTCAAATATGATATTATCAGTAAAGTAGAGTAAAGTAGTATTTAATATTTGTGAATGTATATTATGATTTAGACAATAACTAACGAGTGACGGGGAATGACAGATTTTATCACCCAAATCTGTGTTCCACAGGAGATATCGCTAGTGTGAGATCAAGCGATATCTCCTAGGAGATATCGTTTTGGCAGTAGATTTTGCACAATGCCCTGTCACCGGTAACTACATGACATCACAATGCTTTTACATCATCAAGTAATGACATCACAATGCTATAACGTCATAGACATGATGACGTCACAATGCTATGACCTCACCGCACTGGAAGTCAAAATGCAGAAATGTGCTCAGAGATGTACACTATTTTCACTTAAACGTAATAAGAATGATTTTGGATGATAAATAGAATCTCACCCTCGTGTCTTCTGATATCAAATATATCAACACTCGTTGATAAAAGTACAAATATCCTCGGCAAGCCTCGGATATTTGTAACTTTTATCAACTCGTGTTGATATATTTGATATCAGAAGACACGAGGGTGAGATTCTCTATATCTTTCCCTCGTTATATCATTTGAGTAATTCTCGAGCCTTGGCGAGAGAATTACACACAATTGATATAACGAGGGAAAGATAACCTGCCATTCCCCGTCACGAGTTGGTTATTGTTTATATTACCCATATGACAAATTAAAGAAAAAACGCGAATATTAAAAGCCAATAGGACCCGAGAAGGAGATGAATCTCCATATCCATACGCGTGTGACGTGGATTCACTTCTTACGTACCTATCCTTGTTTACTCCGCACGATTAAAATGTCCCCTGCGAAAATGTCTTTCACAATAAAAGAAAGATGTGGCTTTAGTTGAAAGTTTTGTATTCCTGTCAATTACTATCAATCCATGATTATACATATTAGTTATTGCAACATCAATATCAAGAGGTGTGCGAAGCTCAAAGACAAGTCGGCTCAAACCGAAAAGCCCTGTAACGTTACAATCGACATTGTGACGTCATAATCGCTCGCGCCTATGACGTCATTACATTCGAACGATCGCCGTCCTTCTTGAAACTTTCCGTGGTTATACAGTAAAGCAGTAATCGCTAGTTTCTTTAAATTTCGGACAATTTAACTGCTTCCTCCGACATTTGATGCGTCGGCACATGTACGAAGTGCAGAAGACAGTTTCTAAAGTTACTAGTCGGGGAAAGTAAGAAAGATGAATGAAGTAAGTCCGGCAACCAATGAAATTCTTATTTTTCTGTAACAGCCAATCAAAAGCCAGAAAAAGGTGTAACTCCCATGTGAATTCAGGAAAAATACTACCCTGTGTCCGTCTTCCCATATGGGTAATATTTAGACAATAACTAACTCGTGACGGGGAATGACAGATTATCTTTCCCGAGTCATACCAATTACTTTATTGATATGACGATAAACACGAAAATGACCTCTTTTTTGGTCTAAAATGTCTCCTAACGGAGATCAAACAATTAAACTTTTGTCGATAAACACGAAAATGACCTCTTTTTTGGTCTAAAATGTCTCCTAACGGAGATCAGCCCGCTGTCGCGCGGTTCTCTATATATATACATGCTCGCTTCGCGAGCAGTTTACTGCGTAGCAGTAAACTGTCGTTCTTACACGTGCTTACACGTTCTCTCGCGTAGCGAGCAGGCGCCTTCGGCGCGTGCTTATCCCGGTAAGGGATACTAAAGGTGATCCTAATCTACAACAAATTTTTAAAATCAACTCAGACAGTGGTTTTATTTGACTGTCAACTTTTTAACAAGAAACACAAGGTGGAGAACACCGCGAACATTTGAATATTGTTCAGTGAAATCGACCAGAAGTCGTGTATGCAGTAGGCCTACTGCATGACAGGATATTTGTATGCGGTAACTCGGCACATGCAGCTCACCTTGCTCACTTCTTACAACATAAACATTGAAGCTGTTCAGTGGCTGAACAATATTGACCACTCTTCCCAATATGCTTCCATCAATCTTTACGAGGTCATTCACTTTTATCGGCGATACGGATGACGCCATGTTTGTTTACATCGGCAACTCATTAGCAGACGAATTATCTTACCTTATTTAACAAAGTATTTTTTAGTTTTTCTAAAATATTATCAACAAGTGTGTAGATATAATAGAAACGTCTTTATCGTTAATAAAAAAATAAATGTACATTTGGTTACGTTTCCCTTGTTCTCGTGTAGAAGAGAGTTTGAGTGTAAAAAATATAGAATGAACTGAAAAGATGAATGAAGTAGTTCCGGCAACCAATGAAAAAGTTTATTTTCTGTAGCAGCCAATCAAAAGCCAGGAAAAGGTGTAACTCCCGTGTGACTTACAGAAAATATATTACCCTGTGTCTTTCTTCCCATATGGGTAAGATAAATCTTTACTTCGGTTCATTGCGTTTATTCAGTTCACATTGAATGATTCTAAGTGTGTTTTGTGTCCGTACAAGAACATGAAAGTTGGCACTTTAGAAATGATTAGTATTTTTTACCAATTACGAATCAGCAGTTACATGTTACACTCAAGTGTGAAAAGTCGTTTATCTGATTTTCAGTGAAAATATGGTTTCTGACAACGGACATGTACAAAGAGGAGTTTTAAATATTTCATAGCGAAGAAGGTATAGTATTACTATTATATCAACACAACAGTAATAGACGATTAATCATTGAGTAAATTAATCCAAATGTCATTGATCAATGTATTTCACTTATATTGCGGCTGCTAGTTTTATGACAGGGAGAAAGCCCGCAACGCCATGTGGCTATGCATTGCGGTGAAACCTGCGAGCATCGGCTTGAACTAACGAACCATGGGTGGTACTGCACTGAAATTCAGTGTTGCATTTCTCACGGTGTACAGACTTAATGTATCCGCTGCCTAGATGCTCCTAGCAAAGAGTAGTTGTCGTATTATGGTCGCCACTCGTGAAAATATAACCTTTCTACCTCACTCGATGAGATAAACATGGTATTAGTCAAGAAAAGACAGATATCCTCTATTTATTAATATTTATATAAATATATATTATATATAATTCTAAAATGCCTAGCGGCTAGAACAATCGAAATAAAAGTACTTTTCAGACGATGAAGGTATAGTTTTTGTGATGACGTAACAATTGAATGACGTTTCCGCTCCCCTCGTAGTCACGTGTGACAATAGTAACCCAACGAAAGAGGGCAGTTGAAAAGACCGTGTTTTTCTGCAAATTATAATGTCCTAAAACAACGGTAACGTTGTTATAACAATTATTGAAGGAATGTGTTCTTTTGTATCCGAATTAGTACTTTTCTACTTGAACCAAAACGACGAAATCCGCATTAGGTTACCCCAGGAACCACTATGACGTCACAACAGAACAATGACGTCATAGTCGCTGTTGTCGCACGGCTCGTCAGTTGGCCCTGATCATGGATTATTAATATTAGGGAAGTAAACTCTATTTTTCTTGCAAAATTACTAAAAGCAGAATGTTGTGTTATTGGTTATCTTAGAAAAGTAATAAAGTTCGCTGTACCCCAATGTGTTTTGTAATAAAGTATAATTTTGCCCTGAACCATTATAACGTCAAAGTGCTCGGACTTTCGTCCTCGTACTTTAACTATAATAGTTCAGGGCAAAATTATACTTTATTACAAAACACATTGGGGTACAGCGAACTTTATTTCTTAAATATACATTTTTTGTTTCATATTTCGTACGTCAAATACGAAATGTTTCGTAATTGTTACAATGGTTATCCAGATAGTACGTTGAAAGGGGAATTTATAAACAGGGATATATACCCCTATATATTTATCTTTTCCCGTGACGTTGACAGAATTTATGCATTATAACATATTACTGTTAACAAATAAAATAAAATAAAAACGCTTAATAAATGCAAATTTGTTAAGTTAGTCTCATCAGATAAGTCATTGTTACCACAGCTTTCAAATTGAATCCACAAGTTAACATAACAATTATAAGATAAATAGTTGCGTTTTTAAAATTTCCGGGTTTCATTGCTATTCAACACCCGCAAATTAAGTTTAAAACCGACGGCGTTAGCCGGAGGTTTTAAATGCTGAAATTTGCGGGTGTTGAATAGCAATGAATCCCGGAAATTTTACAAACGCAACTATTTATCGATATTGTAACATGACCGTTACTTATAAGGCGTTTTGAAACGAACTCTCTTTTTGCGTAACTATCTCTGAGTGGAAAGGACTTTGCGACTGTTCCATTTTTGTTAGAGGTGTGGTCAGGTCAAAACAAATGTAAATAGTACTAAATACTCAGCGTAATATGTACATTAGCAACAATTTGCACATAAGCTCAAATAGTGTCACTCAACTACGTTCACTTCATAATATTCACGTATCCTTTTAGATTGCGATAAACATTTATCTACGACATCAACACAGTAAAATACCTAGGAACAAAAATCTTAATCTTGCCCTAACCCATTGTGACAATGACGCTAGCATTGTGACGTCAAAACGGTTGATCACTATGACGTCATGCCATGGCAACGGCATTCGGTAAACACAGCCGCATGGAAGAAGGCGTCAAACTTGGACAAATCTTACTAGTTGAAAACATTTTAGTTACTTGAAACTAATTAATTTTGAGAGTTATTTGTGCTATACACATGTTAGAAAATGACAATGCCACCTGTCAAATTTGAGTAAGGAGAACATATTAAGAGAACAAAAATAAAAAATGTTGAGTCGGGCCGAATCTTGTGAACATGATGTATATGTTCGCGGTGATCCGCCCCAAGTAATTTGCGGGTATTCATTGTCATTCAACATAGGCAAATCAACCAATCAGAATCAAGGATACACCGAAATCATGTTACAATAGCTCTTTGATCTAATGCCTGAATAGTTTTGGCAGATGAAAAGATGCATAATGGTAGTTGCATAGGCAAGTAGCAGACTTTTCTATAACCCTATCAAATTTGTGGTCACTGCAGAGTAATCAAAGCGACAAAGTGTTACTAGATTGATGTCAAGACGTCAGCGCTTGTGAAAGATATGATAAATGTGATTATTATATTTGTTATGAAATATGTATATGAGAATAAACAGTTAAACAACCTACAACCTCCTGACATACGTATATCTATTGTAATGTAATGTAATGTAGAAGTTTTGGCACATATATCAGACTAGTCCATTCTTACTTGAGGTAATGACCGTGTGCAGTGGACCCTGAACTGTGTTGTTTTTCGTATGTAGAAGTTTTGGCATGTAGAAGTTATGGGAGGTTACCCTCCCAACCCTTATTGTCGACATATTCTACCGTCGCCTCTGTGGGATTCGATCCGGAGGACTACTGCAATCCATTTTAAATGGTCAAACGCTGTTGCAGAACGCGGGAAAAGGAATTAAAACTTCAGAACCCATTTAAAGCTGAAACAACTAGATTTGAGACACTTCATTCCTCAAGATAATCCGTTTCACACTCAATTTATCGTATCTGAAGTCTGCTCCAGAATGACACAGCAATATAATCAGAACTGGAAGGAAGAGGTGCACAGAACAGAAGGTAGAAGGGGACAGAGTAGCAACAAACTGAGGCTGTATAGACATTTCATGGAGAGCATCTCTGTCGAGTCTTATGTGAGGGAAGAGTTACCTCCAAGATACAGAAGTGCCCTAGCCAAATTCCGGTGTGGCGTGGCACCATTCCACATAGAGACAGGAAGATACAGCAATAAGCCAATAGAAGAGAGAACCTGTTTCCATTGTAGGAGTTAGAAGATGAGTTGCACGTGCTTTTACATTGCCCACTATACTGTGATATTCGCTCTTATCTGTTTAATCATTGTATGAATGTATGTGCAGGTTGTATTATGTTATCTGATTTTAAGAAACTATGTTATATTTTGTCCAGCCCCGCAGTTGTGTATTATGCAGCCAAAGCCTGCAATGATATTTTACATTTTAGAAAGCGCATTTTATATAATATTTAGAAGTTTTATATTGCATTGCTATATTAATTATGTGTTGTATATATCTATTTAACTTTTTCTTATTTTATATATTTATGTATATACATTCCATAGTCTCTCATAACCCTTATTGGGTGGCTCGTGTATTTTAACGTCAGTTTTATGTTTTATTCCATTTTATGTATGAGGTGAGACTAAAATAAAGTATCTGTCTGTCTGTCATATTAAAAACTACAAAGATATGAATATACAGGGATACAAGTTTATTATTTTGTTTATTGTAGCATATATATTTTATGTAGAATATATCTACCAATCAGCAAATGCCGGGTTACATGTAAGAGGCATTGATAACTCATCAAATAGATGTGTGATATATGTTTAATATCTGTCCTTGACACGGTCGGGAAACACTGGAATAAAGATGGTACACCAGACCATATTACCCGAGAGAAGCATACAACTTTTGTACATGACATATTTAAATGAGATTAAATAATGTACCCTAAACAATTATCCGCACTATTTACTTACATTCAAATCATATTTTTTCGTCTGGCAGTTCTCTAAAGAGGCGTCCGAAGTAGAGAACCTTTTCCATTGTCAATTACTTTCATTTGTAAACAGAAAAGATGAGTGGTAATTCATTGTGACTGAGTTACCGAAGACATAAACATACAAGAGTAATAAAAAAAACCAACCATTACCATCATCATCATCATCATCATCATCATCATCATCATCATCATCATCATCATCATCATCATCATCATCATTATCATCATCATCATCGTCACCATCAACATTATCATCATCATCACCATCATCACCATCATCACCATCTCGTTCATCTCCTCCTCTTGGAAAATTATAAGTGACGGAGCACATTAAACATTAATCATCCATATATCCCTTATCATCTTCATCACACCAACATCTAGAACACAGATGTACCATGTATTTTTTGGCGGACTAAGAAAGATTACAGACAGACATTTACACAACTATTTACACAATGTTGACTCAAGTGACATTACTTCTTGACTAGCTGTACATTCGGAAGGAAAGTCGATAAAAGAAGTCCCCAAGGACCACTAGACCTGTAAAACGCAAATTAGATATTTCCATGGTCAACATGCAACATTTATTGCAGGCGACTTATATATGTTACAGATTCTTGGCTAGCTGTAATACCTGAAGAAAATCTGATTAAAAGAAGTCCCCAAGGATCACGTAACATATAAACTGCAAACCGACTACTTTCCTTGACGAAAAAGGTCTAGGCGTAGTATAATATTTATAATATGAGCATTATCATTGAATAAGACATCTTTGAATGCAGATAATCTCTGGACTATATTCATACTGTTGGGGTTTCGGTGTCCTAGTGGATAAGATGTTGGGACAGGCAGTGTTGGGGACATGATGTGGGTCGAATCCTGCAAGGGACTCGTCACGAAAGTATATAATCTGTGCTATCGGAGATGGTCATTCTCTGACCACATATGTTACTGTATTCACTTCTTCCCACATAACCTCTACTACAAGTTGGAAACTTTTCAAGCAAAATGCGGATACCATCGTTATGGCTTTCTATCAACGATCGTCTTGTAAGTCCGACCGACTTCTGTCTTGTAAACAGATCAAAGTGATGTTCAACTTGAAAAGAAAAGATCATTAAAATTCTAACATATTCTTTTATGTGGCCTTTTTCCTTTTTTGAAATATATTTAAAGATTAACGTTTGTCAACCGAAATGGCGCTCAAATAAATTGAAGTCCTGTCTTCAAAGATGTTACACAAACTTATTCTGATCCTTATTGAATAAAGATTACCATGGGTGGAATAATACTTATCAGAAGTAGATACCAGAGAGAACAAGAGGATTGGAGGATTGGTTAAAGGTAGAGATTTTGACAGTTGAGTCCATGAAATATCTACCAGGTGAGGTGAGGTGATTTGAGGTTTAACTTATACAGCTGCTAGTATTATTGCAAGGAGAAAGGCCAAAAACCATGTGGCTATGAATTGCGGTGAAACATGCGAGAAACGTATTATAAAGTGAATACCACGTTTTGCTTGTATGTCCATTATATGACAAATTACGTAGAAAATACCTTAAAGAATTCTATGTCCATCCTTCCCAAGAGAAATGTTCATCTTTATTAAAAAAAATCAGGATGTAATTAAACATCTTGCTATGTTTATGTACAACGCTATGAACATCAGAATTGCAAGAGAACAGCGGAATATGTCACCTTTGTTCATGTATATTCAAGTGTGTTATGTATTGTATGCCTGTGGCCTTTGAGTATGGTATACACAATTGGATTGGTATTCGTGAGGGTTCACTAGATTATGATCGATATAAATCATTTTAATTAATTTTTCAATTTTGATAATTATGAAATTTTAGGAAAGTTCAGACAAAACAATGAAGCTCCCTATCAAATTCTTTATTTCAGTTCATTGTGTTTATTCAGTTATTATTGAACGATCCAAAGTGTGTTTTGTGTCAGTACAAGAACAACATATTTGTAAATGTTGACTCTTAAGTTTTGATTAGTCTGCATATTAATTACGATTTGTCCGTTACAAACACAACCACAAGTTTTGTGTGAAAAACAAGTTTTCTGCTTTTCAATGATACTGAAAAATGGTTTCTGACAACGGAAACGGCATACACACGGGAACTTTTAAATATTTCATGGCGAAGAAGGTATAGTATTACTGTTAATTCAACACAACAGTAATAGGCGATCATTCATTGAGTAAATTAATCCAAATATCATTGATCAATGTGACTAGTGACAATGTTGTTAACAGCTTGAACATTGATATTGACAAATTGATATTGAGAAATGAAAGATGTATTACACAATTGACGTAAATAAATTGCAGTGATTGCAACGGTGAACTGTGTTGATGGATATTGAAATTTGAGCGACCATTCTCAAAATGCGAACGAAATATAGCAATGACTCGGTATTCAAATTTCGTTAATTGTGCTGATATATAAACAAAAACTAAGTTAACTGGATCTACTTAATATATTCACCTTTTACACATTGAGGGCCACCAAAAAGTGTCTACTCTCGTTTTAAATGAGTCATGTGATGTAAATCGTTGAAATTGAAAACTGTCATCATCATCATCATCATCATCATCATCATCATCATCATCATCATCATCATCATCATTTTTTATCTTTTATGTTCTCCTCTCGGGAGATGTTGATCATAGATAAACACAGACGGCAGTATAAAATGCTATGTTGATACATTTAATTATAGGTTTTATAATAGCTTTTAACTTTGTGTACCTTTAACGGTATGTGCACTAATTTATAATAATTATCACAAAATTAATTAATTTTGGCTAGTAAGAAGAATATACATTTTTGGGGGCTGTGAAGTTAGCATACAGTTCCTTATTCCTTATTACTTATTCAAAATGTGAAGTTAGCAAACAGTTACTTATTCCTTATTCCCTATTCAAAATGTGAAGTTAGCAAACAGTTACTTATTCCTTATTCCCTATTCAAAATGTGAAGTTAGCAAACAGTTACTTATTCCTTATTCCCTATTCAAAATGTGAAGTTGGCGAACAGTTACTTATTCCTTATTCATTTTGTTTTGCAATTCACACTTGTCCGTAGCTTATCATTAACGTTTTAAGAATGCAAACAACAATAACGTTCGCCTCTTGTGTGCCGGTAGTTAAAAACACAGAAAGCCCACAGCGTTGTGCATAGCTGAACCGAGCTCTCCACGAGCTATAAATAGCACGCAGTCGATTCAACATGGCGTCGCTTCAATCTGTTGCTGTCAACATCAAATCAAAGATAGCTTCCATGTCAGCACATAGCGATTTGAATACAATAAACAAATATTAAGTTTATCTCAAAAGTTCATGTGAGCTGTAACAATAGTTTATAAACGACGTGCTCCGCGAACATCGCAATACAGGTACATCTGAATCCGTTGCTGAGAGTGTGAAGTGAGTTACTTATTCGATATTGGACATTTCTGTAGCTGGTACCCGTTTCAGAATACATAGGTTTATATAAGTATCAGCATATGTTAGCTCCGTCTCAAGGGTACATTTTAGCTATAACAAAGTTTTAGTTACGGCCTTGAACCAGCGCTGTGGGCTCGACATAGTCAATCTGAATCCGTTGCTGAGAGTGTGAAGTGAGTTACTTATTCGATATTGGACAATTCTGTCGCTGGCACCCGTTTCACAATACATAGGTTTATATAAGAATCAGCACATGTTAGCTTCGTCTCAAGGGTACATTTTAGCTATAACAAAGTTTTAGTTACGGCCTTGAACCAACGCTGTGGGCTCTACATAGTCAATCTGAATCCGTTGCTGAGAGTGTGAAGTGAGTTACTTATTCGATATTGGACATTTCTGTAGCTGGTACCCGTTTCACAATACATAGGTTTATATAAGTATCAGCACATGTTAGCTCCGTCTCAAGGGTATATTTTAGCTATAACAAAGTTTTAGTTACGGCCTTGAACTAGCGCTGTGGGCTCTTCATAGGTCAATCCGAATCCGTTGCTGAGAGTGTGAAGTGAGTTACTTATTCGATATTGGACAATTCTGTCGCTGGCACCCGTTTCACAATACATAGGTTTATATAAGAATCAGCACATGTTAGCTTCATCTCAAGGATGCATTTTAGCTATAACAAAGTTTTAGTTACGGCCTTGAA
Source organism: Gibbula magus (assembly GCA_936450465.1). Lineage (NCBI taxonomy): Eukaryota > Metazoa > Mollusca > Gastropoda > Trochida > Trochidae > Gibbula > Gibbula magus. Next base: position 60,208,834 of record OW388294.1, read on the forward strand.
CCAGCGCTGTGGGCTCGTCATAGGTCAATCCGAATCCGTTGCTGAGAGTGTGAAGTGAGTTACTTATTCGATATTGGACATTTCTGTAGCTGGTACCCGTTTCACAATACATAGGTTTATATAAGAATCAGCACATGTTAGCTCCGTCTCAAGGGTACATTTTAGCTATAACAAAGTTTTAGTTACGGCCTTGAGCCAGCGCTCTGGGCTCGATATAGTCAATCTGAATCCGTTGCTGAGAGTGTGAAGTGAGTTACTTATTCGATATTGGACAATTCTGTCGCTGGCACCCGTTTCACAATACATAGGTTTATATAAGAATCAGCACATGTTAGCTTCGTCTCAAGGGTACATTTTAGCTATAACAAAGTTTGAGTTACGGCCTTGAACCAACGCTGTGGGCTCGACATAGTCAATCTGAATCCGTTGCTGAGAGTGTGAAGTTAGTTACTTATTCGATATTGGATATTTTTGTAGCTGGTACCCGTTTCAGAATACATAGGTTTATATAAGTACCAGCACATGTTAGCTCCGTCTCAAGGGTATATTTTAGCTATAACAAAGTTTTAGTTACGGCCTTGAACTAGCGCTGTGGGCGCGACATAGTCAATCTGAATCCGTTGCTGAGAGTGTGAAGTTAGTTACTTTTTCGATATTGGACATTTCTGTAGCTGGTACCCGTTTCAGAATACATAGGTTTATATAAGTATCAGCATATGTTAGCTCCGTCTAAAGGGTACATTTTAGCTATAACAAAGTTTTAGTTACGGCCTTGAACCAGCGCTGTGGGCTCGACATAGTCAATCTGAATCCGTTGCTGAGAGTGTGAAGTGAGTTACTTATTCGATATTGGACATTTCTGTAGCTGGTACCCGTTTCAGAATACATAGGTTTATATAAGTACCAGCACATGTTAGCTCCGTCTCAAGGGTATATTTTAGCTATAACAAAGTTTTAGTTACGGCCTTGAACTAGCGCTGTGGGCTCGACATGGTCAATCTGAATCCGTTGCTGAGAGTGTGAAGTTAGTTACTTTTTCGATATTGGACAATTCTGTCGCTGGCACCCGTTTCACAATACATAGGTTTATATAAGAATCAGCACATGTTATCTTCGTCTCAAGGATGCATTTTAGCTATAACAAAGTTTTAGTTACGGCCTTGAACCAGCGCTGTGGGCTCGTCATAGATCAATCTGAATCCGTTGCTGAGACTGTGAAGTTAGTTACTTATTCGATATTGGACATTTCTGTAGCTGGTACCCGTTTCAGAATACATAGGTTTATATAAGTATCAGCATATGTTAGCTCCGTCTCAAGGGTACATTTTAGCTATAACAAAGTTTTAGTTACGGCCTTGAACCAGCGCTGTGGGCTCGACATAGTCAATCTGAATCCGTTGCTGAGAGTGTGAAGTGAGTTACTTATTCGATATTGGACATTTCTGTAGCTGGTACCCGTTTCAGAATACATAGGTTTATATAAGTACCAGCACATGTTAGCTCCGTCTCAAGGGTATATTTTAGCTATAACAAAGTTTTAGTTACGGCCTTGAACTAGCGCTGTGGGCTCGACATGGTTAATCTGAATCCGTTGCTGAGAGTGTGAAGTTAGTTACTTATTCGATTTTGGACAATTCTGTAGCTGGTACCCGTTTCAGAATACATAGGTTTATATAAGTATCAGCACATGTTAGCTCCGTCTCAAGGGTACATTTTAGCTATAACAAAGTTTTAGTTACGGCCTTGAACTAGCGCTGTGGGCTGGACATAGTCAATCTGAATCCGTTGCTGAGAGTGTTTGTTACTTATTCGATATTGGACATTTCTGTAGCTGGTACCCGTTTCAGAATACATAGGTTTACATAAGTAGCAGCACATGTTAGCTCCGTCTCAAGGGTATATTTTAGCTATAACAAAGTTTTAGTTACGGCCTTGAACTAGCGCTGTGGGCTCGTCATAGGTCAATCTGAATCCGTTGCTAAGAGTGTGAAGTGAGTTACTTATTCGATATTGGACATTTCTGTAGCTGGTACCCGTTTCAGAATACATAGGTTTATATAAGTATCAGCATATGTTAGCTCCGTCTCAAGGGTACATTTTAGCTATAACAAAGTTTTAGTTACGGCCTTGAACCAGCGCTCTGGGCTCGATATAGTCAATCTGAATCCGTTGCTGAGAGTGTGAAGTGAGTTACTTATTCGATATTGGACAATTCTGTCGCTGGCACCCGTTTCACAATACATAGGTTTATATAAGAATCAGCACATGTTAGCTTCGTCTCAAGGGTACATTTTAGCTATAACAAAGTTTTAGTTACGGCCTTGAACCAACGCTGTGGGCTCGACATAGTCAATCTGAATCCGTTGCTGAGAGTATGAAGTTAGTTACTTATTCGATATTGGATATTTTTGTAGCTGGTACCCGTTTCAGAATACATAGGTTTATATAAGTACCAGCACATGTTAGCTCCGTCTCAAGGGTATATTTTAGCTATAACAAAGTTTTAGTTACGGCCTTGAACCAGCGCTGTGGGCTCGATATAGTCAATCTGAATCCGTTGCTGAGAGTGTGAAGTGAGTTACTTATTCGATATTGGACATTTCTGTAGCTGGTACCCGTTTCACAATACATAGGTTTATATAAGTACCAGCACATGTTAGCTCCGTCTCAAGGGTATATTTTAGCTATAACAAAGTTTTAGTTACGGCCTTGAACTAGCGCTGTGGGCTTGTCATAGGTCAATCTGAATCCGTTGCTAAGAGTGTGAAGTGAGTTACTTATTCGATATTGGACATTTCTGTCGCTGGTACCCGTTTCAGAATACATAGGTTTATATAAGTATCAGCATATGTTAGCTCCGTCTCAAGGGTACATTTTAGCTATAACAAAGTTTTAGTTACGGCCTTGAACCAGCGCTCTGGGCTCGATATAGTCAATCTGAATCCGTTGCTGAGAGTGTGAAGTGAGTTACTTATTCGATATTGGACAATTCTGTCGCTGGCACCCGTTTCACAATACATAGGTTTATATAAGAATCAGCACATGTTAGCTTCGTCTCAAGGGTACATTTTAGCTATAACAAAGTTTGAGTTACGGCCTTGAACCAACGCTGTGGGCTCGACATAGTCAATCTGAATCCGTTGCTGAGAGTGTGAAGTTAGTTACTTATTCGATATTGGATATTTTTGTAGCTGGTACCCGTTTCAGAATACATAGGTTTATATAAGTACCAGCACATGTTAGCTCCGTCTCAAGGGTATATTTTAGCTATAACAAAGTTTTAGTTACGGCCTTGAACTAGCGCTGTGGGCGCGACATAGGTCAATCTGAATCCGTTGCTGAGAGTGTGAAGTGAGTTACTTATTCGATATTGGACATTTCTGTAGCTGGTACCCGTTTCAGAATACATAGGTTTATATAAGTATCAGCACATGTTAGCTCCGTCTCAAGGGTACATTTTAGCTATAACAAAGTTTTAGTTACGGCCTTGAACCAGCGCTGTGGGCTCGATATAGTCAATCTGAATCCGTTGCTGAGAGTGTGAAGTGAGTTACTTATTCGATATTGGACATTTCTGTAGCTGGTACCCGTTTCACAATACATAGGTTTATATAAGTACCAGCACATGTTAGCTCCGTCTCAAGGGTATATTTTAGCTATAACAAAGTTTTAGTTACGGCCTTGAACTAGCGCTGTGGGCTTGTCATAGGTCAATCTGAATCCGTTGCTAAGAGTGTGAAGTGAGTTACTTATTCGATATTGGACATTTCTGTAGCTGGTACCCGTTTCAGAATACATAGGTTTATATAAGTATCAGCATATGTTAGCTCCGTCTCAAGGGTACATTTTAGCTATAACAAAGTTTTAGTTACGGCCTTGAACCAGCGCTGTGGGCTCGTCATAGGTCAATCTGAATCCGTTGCTGAGAGTGTGAAGTGAGTTACTTATTCGATATTGGACATTTCTGTAGCTGGTACCCGTTTCAGAATACATAGGTTTATATAAGTATCAGCACATGTTAGCTCCGTCTCAAGGGTACATTTTAGCTATAACAAAGTTTTAGTTACGGCCTTGAACCAGCGCTGTGGGCTCGATATAGTCAATCTGAATCCGTTGCTGAGAGTGTGAAGTGAGTTAGTTATTCGATATTGGACAATTCTGTCGCTGGCACCCGTTTCACAATACATAGGTTTATATAAGTATCAGCACATGTTAGCTCCGTCTCAAGGGTACATTTTAGCTATAACAAAGTTTTAGTTACGGCCTTGAACCAGCGCTGTGGGCTAGACATAGTCAATCTGAATCCGTTGCTGAGAGTGTGAAGTGAGTTACTTATTCGATATTGGACATTTCTGTAGCTGGTACCCGTTTCAGAATACATAGGTTTATATAAGTATCAGCATATGTTAGCTCCGTCTCAAGGGTATATTTTAGCTACAACAAAGTATTAGTTACGGCCTTGAACCAGCGCTGTGGGCTCGATATAGTCAATCTGAATCCGTTGCTGAGAGTGTGAAGTGAGTTACTTATTCGATATTGGACATTTCTGTAGCTGGTACCCGTTTCAGAATACATAGGTTTATATAAGTATCAGCATATGTTAGCTCCGTCTCAAGGGTACATTTTAGCTATAACAAAGTTTTAGTTACGGCCTTGAACCAGCGCTGTGGGCTCGTCATAGGTCAATCTGAATCCGTTGCTGAGAGTGTGAAGTGAGTTACTTATTCGATATTGGACATTTCTGTAGCTGGTACCCGTTTCAGAATACATAGGTTTATATAAGTATCAGCACATGTTAGCTCCGTCTCAAGGGTACATTTTAGCTATAACAAAGTTTTAGTTACGGCCTTGAACCAGCGCTGTGGGCTCGATATAGTCAATCTGAATCCGTTGCTGAGAGTGTGAAGTGAGTTACTTATTCGATATTGGACAATTCTGTCGCTGGCACCCGTTTCACAATACATAGGTTTATATAAGAATCAGCACATGTTAGCTTCGTCTCAAGGGTACATACATTTTAGCTATAACAAAGTTTTAGTTACGGCCTTGAACTAGCGCTGTGGGCTCGACATAGTCAATCTGAATCCGTTGCTGAGAGTGTGAAGTGAGTTACTTATTCGATATTGGACATTTCTGTAGCTGGTACCCGTTTCACAATACATAGGTTTATATAAGACATTTGTTCAAAAATCGATTAGTTCAAACATCACTGGCACCCGTTTCTTAGTATCCGTCAGAAAAGAGCATATTCCGAAGAAAAGTCTCCTTGTGATTGGAAACTAGACGACCTACATACTGAAATGAGGATGATGATCATGTCATCAGTTAATCTTTCCAATTAGAACTAAACTAATCTGACGAGCTTAAAGAACACAACATTCTATTTGTGTCAATTTGTTTATTCATGTTTCATCTCTATGACAGATTTATGACATTAAACTTTAAGGCAAGACATCACTTTTACTTTGCAAAATATTAACATCATTATGTTTTAAAAAAATACAATTTTAAGTTGGTTGACATGTATCACTTATGAACAAATCATACCAATGTCAGACAATGAGAACATCCAAGGGGAAAGCTAACAAGCAACTTCTTAAGACAGTTTGATATACCGACTAGGTAACCACTAAAAGCAATGTCCCTTGTATATATAATTTTATAAATATTTTCAGCACTTATTGTTTTGTGAATTTGCTATAAACTGCTTCATTAAAAGAACTATCTTGATTAAATTTTAATAGATTGCTTTTCATGATCATCCTGCTCAATCAGGATAATTCAATCTTCAAGGCTCTTTTAATCTCCTGATTCTCTTACCACATTTGCCTTGTATTCTTATGAACTCAATAGAATGACTTTATATTGAGAAATATTTGCAGTGCCTAGATAAGGAGACTGACGAGATAACATCAAATTTCTAATCATAACATTCAATTGGCTGCCAAAATAATGCTACATAAAGAAAAGATTACTGAACCCTCAGCAATATGTTGCAAATAATGCAAAAGGCAATCAGGGCTATGAAGGAGTAATGTGAAAACATATACCCTCGCAGATCAGGGTGTTCATAATAATTTCAAAGAATTGTTGTTTAAATGTTAAAAAGTAATTAATCTCTCAATCACTGTATACAGTCTTGACATATCTTGTTTTCTACTTTATTTACTATGAAGGCTTAACTCTCTTTACAAACAAACACAGACTGATAATAAGAAACATTTGATGTCATAGAAAACTGTTGTCACTATAAAAAAAAAATAGAGCCATTGGATCTTTAGTTCATCAGTTTTAATTAATAAAATAAAATAATGATAATTACTTATATGAAATATGATCAATGTAACAAAAAGATTCTTTTACAAAATAAATATTACATAACATTTTTGTTGGACCCTCAATTGTTAGTATTCAACTTAAACATTTTGGATTACCTCTCTTAGTCTCTATACTGACTGAGGTGAAGAGCACATTATACAATTAATTACTCATGGTGAGGCATTATGTGAAATATAAGGACTCGAGACCTGACTCCCGAGTTAGTCTGACCTGACCGAGACCGCAGGTCTGTGATCCATATTTGGGGTAACGGTTACCAAACCTACAATTTATAATCCACTTTGGCTAACAGGTCTGTACAGAACATTTCAGCTCTCTAGACCTGTTGGTAATGGAGAAAAATAGGAAAAATAAAGCCTGTATGTCATCATGGTTTATATTGTTTCTTGTTGAAGACTGAAACAGTTTATTCTCTGGATAAAGTACAATCCCTTCATATGAAAAATGAAAAATTTGTTCAGTGTCAGTGCACAAAGAAAACATGACTTGAAACTACATTTTGAGGAAATTGGCTGTTCAAGTGCAAAGATTCCTGAACAAGAGTCATCAGAAGATGTCATATCCCACCGGTTCCACATACTTTGTAAAACACATCTTTGACAGATACTTGTGTATCTACTACCATACTTCAGATAGTGGGTATTACAGATGCTGAGTTTCTGGTATGTTAAGGGTTTTAGACTTCTGCTCCAGAAGCAGTCAAAATCAACAACAACCAACATCCCTCTCATGTTTCTATGGAAACAGAAAAAAATAAATATTTCAGAAAAAAATCTGAAAATATCAAAAGGCACCACTTCAGTTAGTGGGTAATACACATGCAAAGTTTCAGGAAGATATGATGAACGGTTTTGGAGCTGTGCTCCGGAAACGAACCTGTCTCCGAACAAAGTCCAAATTCAACAAGTTTCTATGGAAACGAACAAAAAAAATTTTTTCAGAAATCTGAAAATATCAAAAGGCACCACTTCAGTTAGTGGGTAATACACATGCAAAGTTTCAGGAAGATATGATGAACGGTTTTGTAGCTGTGCACCGGAAACGAACCTGTCTCTGAACAAAGTCCAACTTCAAGATGCTTCTATGGAAACGAAAACAAATAAAATTTTCAGAAATCTTAAAATATCAAAAAGCACCACTTCAGTTGGTTGGTAATACACATGCAAAGTTTCAGGAAGATATGATGAACGGTTTTGGAGCTGTGCACCGGAAACGAACCTGTCTCTGAACAAAGTCCAATTTCAACATGTTTCTATGGAAACGACCAAAAATAAAATTTTCAGAAATCTGAAAATATCAAAAGGCACCACTTCAGTTGGTGGGTAAATACACATGGAAAGTTTCAGAAAGATATCATGAACAGTTTTCGAGTTCTGCTCCGGAAACGAAATGATTAGGGACGGACGGACAGAAGGACGGGGTGATGACTATATCCCACGGTATTACATACCGGTGGGATAATAATCTTCTAGGTCTTTTTGTTCCAGAGAAGATGAAAATAGGTCACCAAATCTACAAATAAGAATCCCAAATGGCCAAGGAGTCTGTATACAAAATGTCAGCTCCCCAGACCCAGCATTTCTGAGAAAGAATATGAAAAATGGAGCCATGGGCTCTGTAGCTCATCAGAGTTTATTTTGTTTGATGATGAAGACAGAAATATGTTGTCTCAATATAATGTACAATCCCTAACCCTGACAAATCTTAGTCTTGAAATTGAGAGAGAGCAGTCAGCAAGGTCAACACACAGGAGATTATGCAATATTCTGACCCCTTTGCTCTGGTAACAAGCCAGCTGTGTTTTTTGTGTTTTACCGCCAAATTATGTAATAGACTCTTGCTTGCACTAAACACTGGCAGCACTGATCTAACTGTATAAGGCTTAAAGAGAACAGGCAATGTGATGAATCTCATGGTACATAGTACAATTTAGAATCACCTTGGCTGAACAATCTCTGCACAATTTTATCGGTTCTAAGCCTTGTCATCCAAACTAAACATTCTGAACGCAATATTCCTTCTAGTTTGTTCTGGATGAAAACAGGATTTTAGGTAATGGCCTGTGAGGCCCTTATTTGGGGCCATAGGGTCACCAAATCTACAATTTAGAATCTCCATTGGCTAAAGACTCTTTACAAAACATGACAGCCTTCTAGGTCTTTTCATTCTGGAGAAGAAGATGAAAATAATCTTATCTTATCATTTCATAAACAGTCATATGCAGTTCACATATCTCATGTAAAATAAAAGAATTCTTAACTCCTCTTCAATTTAGTCCTTTGTGGCTTTTCACAATTTTCAGTTCATAGGCTATTCAATAGTTCTCATTTCACATTGATTACATCAATTTGACAAACATGTCCACAATGTAGATTGTTATCTCAAGTCGACATACATTTCAAATAAAGTGATTGAAGTGTCATAAAATATCAGTTCAAAATTCATTTTCAAAGGTGTTTTAGGCTGTGGCCCATATTTGGGGTCAAAGGGTCACCAAATTTACAACTTAGAATCCCCATTGGCTAAAGAGTTTGCATACAATATTACATCCTTCTAGGTCTTTTTGTTCCGGAGAAAAAGATGAAAACAGGATTTTAGGTAATGGCCTGTGAGGCCCTTATTTGGGGTCACAGGGTCACCAAATCTACAATTTAGAATCCCCATTGGCCAAGGAGTCTGTCCATATAATTTCTGCTCTCTGGAGTCATTGGTTCTGGAGAAGAAGATGAAAATAGCTTTTTAGGTTATGACCCCTGTGGCCCTTATTTGGGGTAGCAGGGCCACCAAATCTACAATATAGAATCCCCATTGGCCAAGGAGTCTGTACATAAAATTTCAGCTCTCTGGAGTCGTTTGTTCTGGAGAAGAAGATGAAAATAGCTTTTAAGGTTATGACCCCTGGGGCCCTTATTTGGGGTCACAGGGTCACCTAATCTACAATTTAGAATCCCCATTGGCCAAGGAGTCTGTACATAAAATTTCAGCTCTCCAGAGTTATTGGTTCCCGGAGAAGAAATCGAAAAAGTGACGGACGGACGCCATCCCATAAGCCCATCGGGCCTTTCAGGCCTGATGAGCTAAAAAGCGAAAGGTTTACAGACGGACGGATGGACAGATGGACGGACGAACACCGGATACCATGCCATTCCATAAGCCCATCGGGCCTTTCAGGCCTGATGACTCAAAAAACCTTACCAACGTACAGACACAATGAAAATAGATAAATACATACATACATAAATACATACATAAATACATACATACATACATACATACATACATACATACATACATACATACATACAGTAAACATAATCAAAAACGTATGTTAGACAAACTGCAGCAGCAGTTGAGGAATGGCTAGTAAATATATTCAAAACATATGTTAGATAAACTGCAGCAGCAGTTGAGGAACGGCTAGTAAATATCATCAAAAACAAATGTTAGACCAACTGCAGCAGCAGTTGAGGAATGACTAGTAAATATCATCAAAACATATGTTAGATAAACTGCAGCAGCAGTTGAGGAATGGCTAGTAAATATCATCAAAAAATATGTTAGACCAACTGCAGCAGCAGTTGAGGAATGGCTAGTAAATAACATCAAAAACATATGTAAGACAAACTGCAGCAGCAGTTGAGGAACGGCTAGTAAATATCATCAAAACATATGTTAGACCAACTGCAGCAGCAGTTTAGGAATGGCTAGTAAATAACATAAAAAACATATGTAAGACAAACTGCAGCAGCAGTTGAGGAACGGCTAGTCAATATCATCAAAACATATGTTAGACCAACTGCAGCAGCAGTTGAGGAATGGCTAGTAAATAACATCAAAAACATATGTAAGACAAACTGCAGCAGCAGTTGAGGAACGGCTAGTAAATATCATCAAAAACAAATGTTAGACCAACTGCAGCAGCAGTTGAGGAATGACTAGTAAATATCATCAAAACATATGTTAGACCAACTGCAGTAGCAGTTGAGGAATGGCTAGTAAATATCATCAAAACATATGTTAGACCAACTGCAGCAGCAGTTGAGGAATGGCTAGTAAATAACATCAAAAACATATGTAAGACAAACTGCAGCAGCAGTTGAGGAACGGCTAGTAAATATCATCAAAAACAAATGTTAGACCAACTGCAGCAGCAGTTGAGGAATGACTAGTAAATATCATCAAAACATATGTTAGATAAACTGCAGCAGCAGTTGAGGAATGGCTAGTAAATATCATCAAAACATATGTTAGACCAACTGCAGCAGCAGTTGAGGAATGGCTAGTAAATAACATAAAAAACATATGTAAGACAAACTGCAGCAGCAGTTGAGGAACGGCTAGTAAATATCATCAAAACATATGTTAGACCAACTGCAGCAGCAGTTGAGGAATGGCTAGTAAATAACATCAAAAACATATGTAAGACAAACTGCAGTAGCAGTTGAGGAATGGCTAGTAAATATCATCAAAAACAAATGTTAGACCAACTGCAGCAGCAGTTGAGGAATGACTAGTAAATATCATCAAAACATATGTTAGACCAACTGCAGTAGCAGTTGAGGAATGGCTAGTAAATTACACCAAAAACATATGTAAGACAAACTGCAGCAGCAGTTGAGGAACGGCTAGTAAATATCATCAAAAACAAATGTTAGATAAACTGCAGCAGCAGTTGAAGAATGGCTAGTAAATTACATCAAGACATATGTTAGATTAACTGCAGCAGCAGTTGAGAAATGGCTAGTAAATAACATCAAAACATATCTTAGACCAACTGCAGCAGCAGTTGAGGAATAGCTAGTAAATAGCATCCAAAAAAATAAGTAACTAACTTCACACTCTCAGCAACGGATTCAGATTGACCTATGACGAGCCCACAGCGCTAGGTCAAGGCCGTAACTAAAAGTTTGTTATAGCTAAAATATACCCTTGAGACGGAGCTAACATATGCTGATTCTTATATAAACCTATGTATTGTGAAACGGGTGCCAGCGACAGAATTGTCCAATATCGAATAAGTAACTCACTTCACACTCTCAGCAACGGATTCAGATTGACTATGTCGAGCCCACAGCGCTGGTTCAAGGCCGTAACTAAAACTTTGTTATAGCTAAAATATACCCTTGAGACGGAGCTTACATGTGCTGATACTTATATAAACCTATGTATTCTGAAACGGGTACCAGCTACAGACATGTCCAACATCGATTAGGTAACTCACTTCACACTCTCAGCAACGGATTCGGATTGACCTATGACGAGCCAACAGCGCTGGTTCAAGGCCGTAACTAAAACTTTGTTATAGCTAAAATGCATCCTTGAGACGAAGCTAACATGTGCTGATTCTTATATAAACCTATGTATTGTGAAACGGGTGCCAGCGACAGAATTGTCCAATATCGAATAAGTAACTTACTTCACACTCTCAGCAACGGATTCAGATTGCCTATGTCGCGCCCACAGCGCTGGTTCAAGGCCGTAACTAAAACTTTGTTATAGCTAAAATGTACCCTTGAGACGGAGCTAACATATGCTGATACTTATATAAACCTATGTATTGTGAAACGGGTGCCAGCGACAGAATTGTCCAATATCGAATAAGTAACTCACTTCACACTCTCAGCAACGGATTCAGATTGACTATATCGAGCCCACAGCGCTGGTTCAAGGCCGTAACTAATACTTTGTTATAGCTAAAATGTACCCTTGAGACGGAGCTAACATATGCTGATACTTATATAAACCTATGTATTCTGAAACGGGTACCAGCTACAGAAATGTCCAATATCGAATAAGTAGCTAACTTCACACTCTCAGCAACGGATTCGGATTGACCTATGACGAGCCCACAGCGCTGGTTCAAGGCCGTAACTTAAACTTTGTTATAGCTAAAATGCATCCTTGAGACGGAGCTAACATGTGCTGATTCTTATATAAACCTATGTATTGTGAAACGGGTACCAGCTACAGAAATGTCCAATATCGAATAAGTAACTCACTTCACACTCTCAGCAACGGATTCAGATTAACTATGTCGAGCCCACAGCGCTGGTTCAAGGCCGTAACTAAAACTTTGTTATAGCTAAAATGTACCCTTGAGACGGAGCTAACATATGCTGATACTTATATAAACCTATGTATTGTGAAACGGGTGCCAGCGACAGAATTGTCCAATATCGAATAAGTAACTCACTTCACACTCTCAGCAACGGATTCAGATTGACCTATGACGAGCCCACAGCGCTAGTTCAAGGCCGTAACTAAAACTTTGTTATAGCTAAAATGTACCCTTGAGACGGAGCTAACATGTGCTGATACTTATATAAACCTATGTATTCTGAAACGGGTACCAGCTACAGAAATGTCTAATATCGAATAAGTAACTCACTTCACACTCTCAGCAACGGATTCGGATTGACCATGACGAGCCAACAGCGCTGGTTCAAGGCCGTAACTAAAACTTTGTTATAGCTAAAATGTACCCTTGAGACGGAGCTAACATATGCTGATACTTATATAAACCTATGTATTGTGAAACGGGTGCCAGCGACAGAATTGTCCAATATCGAATAAGTAACTCACTTCACACTCTCAGCAACGGATTCAGATTGACTATATCGAGCCCACAGCGCTGGTTCAAGGCCGTAACTAATACTTTGTTATAGCTAAAATGTACCCTTGAGACGGAGCTAACATATGCTGATACTTATATAAACCTATGTATTCTGAAACGGGTACCAGCTACAGAAATGTCCAACATCGATTAGGTAACTCACTTCACACTCTCAGCAACGGATTCGGATTGACCTATGACGAGCCAACAGCGCTGGTTCAAGGCCGTAACTAAAACTTTGTTATAGCTCAAATGCATCCTTGAGACGAAGCTAACATGTGCTGATTCTTATATAAACCTATGTATTGTGAAACGGGTGCCAGCGACAGAATTGTCCAATATCGAATAAGTAACTAACTTCACACTCTCAGCAACGGATTCAGATTGCCTATGTCGCGCCCACAGCGCTGGTTCAAGGCCGTAACTAATACTTTGTTATAGCTAAAATGTACCCTTGAGACGGAGCTAACATATGCTGATACTTATATAAACCTATGTATTCTGAAACGGGTACCAGCTACAGAAATGTCTAATATCGAATAAGTAACTCACTTCACACTCTCAGCAACGGATTCGGATTGACCTATGACGAGCCCACAGCGCTTTTTCAAGGCCGTAACTAAAACTTTGTTATAGCTTACATGCATCCTTGAGATGAAGCTAACATGTGCTGATTCTTATATAAACCTATGTATTGTGAAACGGGTGCCAGCGACAGAATTGTCCAATATCGAATAAGTAACTCACTTCACACTCTCAGCAACGGATTCAGATTGACTATGTCGCGCCCACAGCGCTGGTTCAAGGCCGTAACTAAAACTTTGTTATAGCTAAAATATACCCTTGAGACGGAGCTAACATATGCTGATACTTATATAAACCTATGTATTGTGAAACGGGTGCCAGCGACAGAATTGTCCAATATCGAATAAGTAACTCACTTCACACTCTCAGCAACGGATTCGGATTGACCTATGAAGAGCCCACAGCGCTAGTTCAAGGCCGTAACTAAAACTTTGTTATAGCTAAAATATACCCTTGAGACGGAGCTAACATATGCTGATACTTATATAAACCTATGTATTGTGAAACGGGTACCAGCTACAGAAATGTCCAATATCGAATAAGTAACTCACTTCACACTCTCAGCAACGGATTCGGATTGACCTATGTCGAGCCCACAGCGCTGGTTCAAGGCCGTAACTAAAACTTACTTATAGCTAAAATGCATCCTTGAGACGAAGCTAACATGTGCTGATTCTTATATAAACCTATGTATTGTGAAACGGGTGCCAGCGACAGAATTGTCCAATATCGAATAAGTAACTCACTTCACACTCTCAGCAACGGATTCAGATTGACTATGTCGCGCCCACAGCGCTGGTTAAAGGCCGTAACTAAAACTTTGTTATAGCTAAAATGTACCCTTGAGACGGAGCTAACATGTGCTGATTCTTATATAAACCTATGTATTGTTAAACGGGTACCAGCTACAGAAATGTCCAATATCGAATAAGTAACTCACTTCACACTCTCAGCAACGGATTCAGATTGACTATGTCGAGCCCACAGCGTTGGTTCAAGGCTGTAACTAAAACTTTGTTATAGCTAAAATGTACCCTTGAGACGAAGCTAACATATGCTGATACTTATATAAACCTATGTATTCTAAAACGGGTACCAGCTACAGAAATGTCCAATATCGAATAAGTAACTCACTTCACACTCTCAGCAACGGATTCAGATGTACCTGTATTGCGATGTTCGCGGAGCACGTCGTTTATAAACTATTGTTACAGCTCACATGAACTTTTGAGATAAACTTAATATTTGTTTATTGTATTCAAATCGCTATGTGCTGACATGGAAGCTATCTTTGATTTGATTTTGACAGCAACAGATTGAAGCGACGCCATGTTGAATCGACTGCGTGCTATTTATAGCTCGTGGAGAGCTCGGTTCAGCTATGCACAACGCTGTGGGCTTTCTGTGTTTTTAACTACCGGCACACAAGAGGCGAACGTTATTGTTGTTTGCATTCTTAAATAGTTAATGATAAGCTACGGACAAGTGTGAATTGCAAAACAAAATGAATAAGGAATAAGTAACTGTTCGCCAACTTCACATTTTGAATAGGGAATAAGGAATAAGTAACTGTTTGCTAACTTCACATTTTGAATAGGGAATAAGGAATAAGTAACTGTTTGCTAACTTCACATTTTGAATAGGGAATAAGGAATAAGTAACTGTTTGCTAACTTCACATTTTGAATAAGTAATAAGGAATAAGTAACTGTTTGCTAACTTCACATTTTGAATAAGTAATAAGGAATAAGTAACTGTATGCTAACTTCACAGCCCCACATTTTTGTTTGTATATGTTATCAATACATGGCGTGTCAAGAGAGGATGCTTACATTAAATCAATGAATCAAATCATTCTTTTGTCACGGAAGCTTATTTTATTGAACACATCTACATTTGTAAATATTTCTCTGAAATTTGAGATGAAATCTCATGTATGGCTCATTGGTCCTTGTCCTTGGTGATCTGATACGGTACACTAACCACAACTTATAGATTGTCAGATCAAATGATATTCTTTAAAGGCACTGTGGTACTTGTTTGCACTTTGTACATGTTTACATCATAATGTCAACAATCGTAGAAAACAAACAGAATACATCAGAAATTATCAATCACGAAACAGGACACGACAAGGAGACCAGCATTTGAAGAAAATGCTCAATTTTATATTTATCGTAGGAGAATATCTTGTTTCAACTCCTGTTGCACGGGAAAAAGTTGGCATTTGTGGTGAAGCTCTAAGGTTAAAAGAGTTATTTTTTAGGAGAATTAAAATCACATTGAATGGATCACTATTTTTTACGTCCGAATCCAAATAAAGTTTGTTACTTCAGATTTACATGTATTTAATTAAAAATTATGTAGTATTTTTTACTTAAGACGGTAATACAGTCCATTACATGATCCTATTATCCATAGACGCAGGAAAAGGTGTCACGCATAAAACAATAATTGCTAGTGGCCATTTTAGTGTGAACACTTTTTAATTATTCGAGGATTGGAAATGGATCCGCGTTGGCTTACCTAACACTAACAATTAGTTTTAAAACTTAATTTATTGATTGAGGAGGATTGTTTTTCAATTGGTAATATTTGTTTCTTCATTTTATGAGATATCTTCACCTTAAATTAGAAAACGTACTCGATCCTTTAAAGGGGCAGTAGCACGTTTTTTCGCTTAAACAAGTTGATGAAATGTATTTGAAAATAATTACACCAATAGTAAAACATCCTTCTCTCTTCGGAAAATAAAGTTTAAAATGAGTGTACATGTTTCGGTAAAGCCATGGGAATCGGTTTTGTAATACAAAATAATAAATTGTGTTCAATAAATTGGCCGCCATGCAATTTTCCTTTATACGCAACAAAGTGTTTACCACTACAGATAATTGGTTTCTGTAATAAGATGTTTTACCCTCTAAAGTTTGTTTAAAAGACATAAACTATCATTATAAAGGGGAAATTTGAAAAAATAAATTTTGCAAAAAACGTGCTACTGCCCCTTTAAGGTGACATACATATTAAATATCAAGGGGTGAGGATATGAATGCCATGGCGCCATAACTTATATCTGAATTATAACAAAACTATTATAACTTAAATGAAAGACAAACATGAACTTTACAAATGGAAACTATGTGAATATGTAATACATGTAATATAAGACATGCTGTCCATACGTTCTCATAGTGTATAATTCTTTACTGAATGTGAAATTTGTAGCTCTGATTTTGAACCCTGGGACCGATATAGTTGAAATTAAGATAAGTATGTGACAAAGTGTATTAACTACTTGTGCTCACACAGTAGGGACGGCATTTACAGTGTATACTGGTAAGTTGTAACAACTTTGGTAGTCTCACAAACTCGCAAACTAGTTGAACAACTGGATGTCTATACAAGTCGTATTGTGATCACGGACCCCTTACTAATGTCGTTAACCTTTGTAATGGACCTGTGAAGTTGGCAAGCAGTTTTAAAACTGAACAGGGAAACGGGAACTGTTCGCCAACTTCACATTTTGAATAGGAACTGGAACCTAGAAATCTTCGCATCTTCCAAATTTGAATAAGGAACCGAAAACATTTCACCAACTTCACAATTCGAATGATGAATTGTAAACAAAACTCGTCACATCTTCACAATTTGAATTAAAAAAAAAACATTTCACCAACTTCACAATTTGAAAAAAATTGATTGTAAGCCTCGAACTCTTTCACAATTAAATCAAGGAACTGAAACCAAGAAGGCTTCGCCAAAATTACAATTTGAATAAGGAACCCATAACTGTTCGCCAACATTACACTTTGAATAAGGACCCCATAACCCTTGGCCAACATTACAATTTAAATAAGGAACCCATAACTCTTCGCCAACATTACAATTTGAATAAGGAACCCATAACCTTTCGCCAACATTACAATATGAATAAGGAACCCATATTAAACTCTTCGCCAACATTACAATATGAATAAGGAACCAATATTAAACTCTTCGCCAACATTACAATATGAATAAGGAACCCATATTAAACTCTTCGCCAACATTACAATATGAATAAGGAACCCATATTAAACTCTTCGCCAACATTACAATATGAATAAGGAACCCATATTAAACTCTTCGCCAACATTACAATATGAATAAGGAACCCATATTAAACTCTTCGCCAACATTACAATATGAATAAGGAACCCATATTAAACTCTTCGCCAACATTACAATATGAATAAGGAACCCATATTAAACTCTTCGCCAACATTACAATATGAATAAGGAACCCATATTAAACTCTTCGCCAACATTACAATATGAATAAGGAACCCATATTAAACTCTTCGCCAACATTACAATATGAATAAGGAACCCATATTAAACTCTTCGCCAACATTACAATATGAATAAGGAACCCATATTAAACTCTTCGCCAACATTACAATATGAATAAGGAACCCATATTAAACTCTTCGCCAACATTACAATATTAATAAGGAACCCATATTAAACTCTTCGCCAACTTTACAATATGAATAAGGAACCCATATTAAACTCTTCGCCAACATTACAATATGAATAAGGAACCCATATTAAACTCTTCGCCAACATTACAATATGAATAAGGAACCCATATTAAACTCTTCGCCAACATTACAATATGAATAAGGAACCCATATTAAACTCTTCGCCAACATTACAATATGAATAAGGAACCCATATTAAACTCTTCGCCAACATTACAATATGAATAAGGAACCCATATTAAACTCTTCGCCAACATTACAAAATGAATAAGGAACCCATATTAAACTCTTCGCCAACATTACAATATGAATAAGGAACCCATATTAAACTCTTCGCCAACATTACAATATGAATAAGGAACCCATATTAAACTCTTCGCCAACATTACAATATGAATAAGGAACCCATATTAAACTCTTCGCCAACATTACAATATGAATAAGGAACCCATATTAAACTCTTCGCCAACATTACAATATGAATAAGGAACCCATATTAAACTCTTCGCCAACATTACAATATGAATAAGGAACCCATATTAAACTCTTCGCCAACATTACAATATGAATAAGGAACCCATATTAAACTCTTCGCCAACATTACAATATGAATAAGGGACCCATATTAAACTCTTCGCCAACATTACAATATGAATAAGGGACCCATATTAAACTCTTCGCCAACATTACAAAATGAATAAGGGACCCATATTAAACTCTTCGCCAACATTACAATATGAATAAGGGACCCATATTAAACTCTTCGCCAACATTACAATATGAATAAGGAACCCATATTAAACTCTTCGCCAACATTACAATAT
This sequence comes from Gibbula magus, assembly GCA_936450465.1. Classification (NCBI taxonomy): domain Eukaryota; kingdom Metazoa; phylum Mollusca; class Gastropoda; order Trochida; family Trochidae; genus Gibbula; species Gibbula magus. Next base: position 60,227,717 of record OW388294.1, read on the forward strand.
GAATAAGGAACCCATATTAAACTCTTCGCCAACATTACAATATGAATAAGGAACCCATATTAAACTCTTCGCCAACATTACAATATGAATAAGGAACCCATATTAAACTCTTCGCCAACATTACAATATGAATAAGGAACCCATATTAAACTCTTCGCCAACATTACAATATGAATAAGGAACCCATATTAAACTCTTCGCCAACATTACAATATGAATAAGGAACCCATATTAAACTCTTCGCCAACATTACAATATGAATAAGGAACCCATATTAAACTCTTCGCCAACATTACAATATGAATAAGGAACCCATATTAAACTCTTCGCCAACATTACAATATGAATAAGGAACCCATATTAAACTCTTCGCCAACATTACAATATGAATAAGGAACCCATATTAAACTCTTCGCCAACATTACAATATGAATAAGGAACCCATATTAAACTCTTCGCCAACATTACAATATGAATAAGGAACCCATATTAAACTCTTCGCCAACATTACAATATGAATAAGGAACCCATATTAAACTCTTCGCCAACATTACAATATGAATAAGGAACCCATATTAAACTCTTCGCCAACATTACAATATGAATAAGGAACCCATATTAAACTCTTCGCCAACATTAAATATATGAATAAGGGACCCATATTAAACTCTTCGCCAACATTACAATATGAATAAGGGACCCATATTAAACTCTTCGCCAACATTACAATATGAATAAGGAACCCATATTAAACTCTTCGCCAACATTACAATATGAATAAGGAACCCATATTAAACTCTTCGCCAACATTACAATATGAATAAGGAACCCATATTAAACTCTTCGCCAACATTACAATATGAATAAGGAACCCATATTAAACTCTTCGCCAACATTACAATATGAATAAGGAACCCATATTAAACTCTTCGCCAACATTACAATATGAATAAGGAACCCATATTAAACTCTTCGCCAACATTACAATATGAATAAGGAACCCATATTAAACTCTTCGCCAACATTACAATATGAATAAGGAACCCATATTAAACTCTTCGCCAACATTACAATATGAATAAGGAACCCATATTAAACTCTTCGCCAACATTACAATATGAATAAGGAACCCATATTAAACTCTTCGCCAACATTACAATATGAATAAGGAACCCATATTAAACTCTTCGCCAACATTACAATATGAATAAGGAACCCATATTAAACTCTTCGCCAACATTACAATATGAATAAGGAACCCATATTAAACTCTTCGCCAACATTACAATATGAATAAGGAACCCATATTAAACTCTTCGCCAACATTACAATATGAATAAGGAACCCATATTAAACTCTTCGCCAACATTACAATATGAATAAGGAACCCATATTAAACTCTTCGCCAACATTACAATATGAATAAGGAACCCATATTAAACTCTTCGCCAACATTACAATATGAATAAGGAACCCATATTAAACTCTTCGCCAACATTACAATATGAATAAGGAACCCATATTAAACTCTTCGCCAACATTACAATATGAATAAGGAACCCATATTAAACTCTTCGCCAACATGACAATATGAATAAGGAACCCATATTAAACTCTTCGCCAACATGACAATATGAATAAGGAACCCATATTAAACTCTTCGCCAACATTACAATATGAATAAGGAACCCATATTAAACTCTTCGCCAACATTACAATATGAATAAGGAACCCATATTAAACTCTTCGCCAACATTACAATATGAATAAGGAACCCATATTAAACTCTTCGCCAACATTACAATATGAATAAGGAACCCATATTAAACTCTTCGCCAACATTACAATATGAATAAGGAACCCATATTAAACTCTTCGCCAACATTACAATATGAATAAGGAACCCATATTAAACTCTTCGCCAACATTACAATATGAATAAGGAACCCATATTAAACTCTTCGCCAACATTACAATATGAATAAGGAACCCATATTAAACTCTTCGCCAACATTACAATATGAATAAGGAACCCATATTAAACTCTTCGCCAACATTACAATATGAATAAGGAACCCATATTAAACTCTTCGCCAACATTACAAAATGAATAAGGAACCCATATTAAACTCTTCGCCAACATTACAATATGAATAAGGAACCCATATTAAACTCTTCGCCAACATTACAATATGAATAAGGAACCCATATTAAACTCTTCGCCAACATTACAATATGAATAAGGAACCCATATTAAACTCTTCGCCAACATGACAATATGAATAAGGAACCCATATTAAACTCTTCGCCAACATTACAATATGAATAAGGAACCCATATTAAACTCTTCGCCAACATTACAATATGAATAAGGAACCCATATTAAACTCTTCGCCAACATTACAATATGAATAAGGAACCCATATTAAACTCTTCGCCAACATTACAATATGAATAAGGAACCCATATTAAACTCTTCGCCAACATTACAATATGAATAAGGAACCCATATTAAACTCTTCGCCAACATTACAATATGAATAAGGAACCCATATTAAACTCTTCGCCAACATTACAATATGAATAAGGAACCCATATTAAACTCTTCGCCAACATTACAATATGAATAAGGAACCCATATTAAACTCTTCGCCAACATTACAATATGAATAAGGAACCCATATTAAACTCTTCGCCAACATTACAATATGAATAAGGAACCCATATTAAACTCTTCGCCAACTTCATAAACTCATACAAGGCGTGACTCAGTCACATCTTCCAATAGATTTTGCCTCTTCGTGGCCATAGACATCCGTAATGTAGTTAGTTAGTAGTAGTAGTTACCTACTGTTCCAAAATCTTCTTTGAGAGACATTAACACATGAATTTTATTTCTAGTTGAAAAATTGATGTGGTGTGAAACTGTCCATTACTATAATGTAATGGAAGCTGAGATTTATAGGATGGTGACACAAGTGTTATTCAAAGTATGCTCTTGTCATGTTTAGTCTTCAAAACTGAAGAATGTTTTCACGAGTTTGTCGCCAAAACTTTGTATGTGTTATGATTGGAGTCGATTTTACCTCTCAATCTGAACAGACACCTTTAAAAATATTACATAAAACAGCTACAATACTCTTCATGTAGCATTTAAACTTTAAAAGGTAAATTTGATTTACATTGTCACAAAAATCGAAATCCTGTCACGATTTCAAGTGAGATATGATCGAGAAGACAGTGTTCCAGTAATGGGGTATTGATTTTCTCACTCTTAAATCTTCTTGTTTTAACATCATGTTCTTTACTTATAAATCTATATTGACAGATTGTAGAACCTGGCATGTCAATATTTCCTGTCATACAAAAAAGGAAAATGACAACTTTTTCACAATCATCTTTCAAGGCTTTATGTACTATTGCTAACAAACAGCCATATCCATAGTTATGCGTGAAGGAAAAAGAGAGTTCACATTTTAGAAACTAATTGAATACAATGTACACATGCAACATTAAGGGTATTGCACCTTTTATTTAACTTCTAAATGTCCTTCAAAGACTTGAGCATAATCATAGCCCATTGAGTAAATTACACATCTATACTAATTATATAAGTATTAATTCACTTTCTTCGATGACTTCAGTGAGAAAAAAGTTAGTGACTCACTGAAAAATCAGTACTGACACATGGGCTCCGTTCCATAACAGCGAGCGCTTATAATCGCACATTGATCGCTCAATGTATCGCTCAATGTAGCTCTCAATGTAGCGCTCAATGTAGCGCATTCTCTATTGAACGACACGGTGCGATTCCTCTAAGTTTGCTCGCCTTGCTGCGTAGCGCTACATTGAGCAATTGCGTTTCAAAAGAGGTTTAAAAGTAATCGCTCATTGAGCGATTACTTTTAAGCCTCTCTTGAACATGGCCAAGGTGTTCGTGGAAATGGTAGCATGCACTACCCGACTGTTAGCACTTGTCATTCACAAAGTTTCAGTAGTACGTGCCAATAGTTTTTTGTTGTTCCAAAGTCAAATATATCTTGGTAATATATGTATATAATACTAAAAATCATATGACATGAGACAATTTTATGGCCTGAATGTCAATTAGTAAGGGCGAATAGATTTTTGTCTGTCAGAAAAATCGAAATCCTGTCATAATTTGAAACTTCCAAGTGATATAGGAGAAGGGGAAATAACGTTCCTTTAATAGCTTATTGATTCAGTTTCTCGTAAATTTCGTAACTTTTTTCAATGTTCAATCCCAAACTCAAACTCCTTTTTACTGACCAGTGTCTAACATAGTGGATGTGCTAAAGAATAAAGAGCTAGATACCAAATGATAAATACAATGTTACACTATTTTTTTTATAATTATTTGTTTATGTATAAACTATGCAATCTTAACAAAAAAAAATCCTGATCCAGCAGGATATTTGATCACGTATCTCCCCCTGATCCCGTAAACAATTCTGCCTCATATCACACTATATATAACTAGCGAGTAAAATGACTTTCCATGGGGTAGTATAGACGTTCCGGGTGTGAAGACCAATAAGCGACCGTCACATTACAAATCACACCATTTCATTGGCTGACAAAATACGTGCTATATTTATCGACGAGTAACCGATGAATGCCGGTGATACAACACATATTTCCAATCAGATTTACAGCTCATATCATATCATAATCAACTTTCAGATATTTTCAATATTTAGAATTAAGAATGGAACATATCTTATAACTTCATCTTTCAAAATTTACTTTTTTTGTTCAGATATAAATGTCAAATCAGTCATGTTTCTTGTATGTCATGTCTTTTACTTCATTTTAAAGGCACTGAAGTACGTTTTTTGTATATTATTTTTTCTCAAGTTTATACAATATATTGTTACATTGAAGGGTGAAACATTTCATTACACGACCCGATAAGCTGTATACATAGAGAACGGTTATCCCTATTGGTAGACAATTAGACAATTGTGTGCAGCTCATCAGTGTGAGGTGGATTTGCATGCGAGTTTAAGAGTTCAGACAGAAAGATGGTTGACCATTCCATCATTGTAGCGTATTTAAAACTCTACTTTGAGTGTTTAGGTCAGATCGCTTGAACTACTTTTGAGTGGCCATTTTAATGTGAACACATTAAAATGGTCGCTCAATGGGAAATGAACTCGCACATGGCTTAACCATGTACATTCGTTTTAGAACTCTATGTGGGGTGATGGTTTCAAGGGACGTTATTAGATGATGCCATCTCATTGACCATGTCCATTGGAAATGTGTTTTACACTGTTTTCAGGCAAAACAAAATACATAAAATTTACATGTATACATAACACAAATAAAAATATAAATATATTTACAATATAAACCAAGTTACATCACTCACAATTAGATGGCCGTCAAGTTACATCAAAAGTTACATTCCAAACCCAACACCCAAAACCGCCTCACCCCACCCCAGTTTTACACACAGTCTCTTTTCTTATTTATTTCTCGTGTACCAGATGGTACAAATGAATGACGAGCCCTGTTTGTTTTTGGCCATCATCGGTTACCCATGGTTTTATATATGCTCTGTTACTCTCCACTATATCACCCAGGTGGAGGATGGTTTTTGGCATGCGTAATCGTATGTGAAGGACATGACAATGAACATCATTCTTTGGTCGACCGAAAGAAATTGAACGTGATAGTTTTGATAATTCAGTAAGATCATACAAGAAAATGATGAATGCATTAAACCTCTTCAATCTAAATGGATAGTGTGTCGTGTGAGAAACAATGAAAATATTAGATCAATCAAGAAAATCATTCTTTCGGCAAGAACTATCGAACAGGCAATTTCCACAAAAGTGCATGAAGAGAGAATGGATAAATGGCTCATAAACTATGTGCGGCTCCTTCTGAAGAGTGGCAACACTGACCACAAACACCTTGGATATTGAGTGTTTTGAATTAAAGAAAAAACATATTGAACGTTGAAAAAATTAAGAAAAGTGATATTAGAATATTATCTTTCACATGTATGTACAACTTTTGACAATGGGAGAGGGAAATGTTGTCTTTTAACATACAGCACTGTGCCAAAAGTGTTATAAATGATTTTTTAAAAATGAAATTAAACACGATTGTAATTTAACATCTTGAGATTATATGTTTGTTATTTTCAAATTCTTTAATTTTGAGCAAAGTTTTGGGAAACTGTAAAATAATGACTTGGTGATTTTACAGTAAAGTCACATTGCCACCATTATGTAAGCAGAACTAAATGGCTGAAAATGGACATATATATCTCAGTATTCATTTAACTGTTTAAAAAAAATAACGTTGTATTCAAAATCAGAATTCTTTACATGTTTCGGAGTAGATTTTCTGTTCCCATGTCAAGTTTCAGAAAAATATTTTGAAAAATGTTAATATTGAAATTATCTATTCAACACTGAAATTACATGGGATCTTATGGGGAAACGGTGATTCTTGCAACACTTTTGGCACAGTGCTGTAGATTTTCCCCACGAAACTTATTTATCAACTAGATTGGGCGAAGGGAAAGAAAAATTGGGTAACATCTTTTAACATGCTGATTTAGTCACGAACTACCGAAAACGTAGATGATTTTTCATATTTTGATTTGTATATTCTAGAATCTCCTTGAACATTTGCCCTAATGCACACAGATCTAAGATAATAAATTGAGATTCTAATATATAATTGACATATGAGATATGATTCTTTGCAAAGGAAAATAGGTGATTGATTTATATTGTAGACGATATAGTATTACTTTTATTCTGAAGAATGAGATCATTAATTCTGTAAATTAATGATCATAATGTAACAACGTGACTCACCATCAGTAATTGAAATTGATATAAATATGAATGTATCAAATGTTTACAAATGATTTTCACACTTTTATATTAATTAAACACTGCGTTATTCCGACATGAAGTTATGATACTGTGGAAATATTTGAAACAAGTAACCAAATATATCCAGACTTTTTTTTCTTCTGACTTATTTATTTATTCCTTAGATTTACTAATTTATGAATTTATTGAGTACTTTATTGAAAGTTTTAAATAGTTTTAGTGTAAAACTAAAATAGAAATCTCTTTTGCTCAAAGTACAACATTTATTTTATGGTTTATGTATAAAGCATAACGTTTTGTTTACTTAGATAACACTGCACATAATTGAGCTATGATCATGGTTATTCTTCAAGTACCCATATGGTTGCAAATAACCGATTGAGCATTTTTCATCATAGCACATGTGCACATATTGCGTTGTGAGGTATTTCATTGTCTGTGATGTCATAAAACAGTTGTTCTTGACGCAATTTTGTCGCTTGCTATCGCTAAAAACCCTTCTCTGGCTACTTTGGATACGACAGTAAAATACTGGGTAATAAGGATTTTTTTACACTCGAAAGTGTGTCAAAGGAAACTCGTGGAAATTTGTCCTAACCCTTGTTCTTACTCTCGGGCAATACATGAAAATTCACACGCGTTTCGTAAAAATAAGATGAGACACTTCCTCGGGTAATAATCTTTATATCCGAATAAATAAAGTTTGTGAAATTTTCACATGGTATTCCGCAGCTTGTAGTGACTTCATAAGAAGGAAAATGAAATGATTAGATAGACTCAATGATCATCACGTACGACGGCGCAGGTGCCAGTTATGCAATATCACGATTTGAAACAGACCGTTTGCTCTATTTAGTAACTGCAACTCCTTAGATGATAAAGTTGTACAATTAGCCATTTGGTGTACAATTATTTATACAAATATATTTCCGATATATTACAATACTTTAATAACGCATATGAGATTTGCAACATTTCAAATTAAACAAAGTTAAGTGACATAAAACTTAGATTGTCATGGTGATTCTGTTTACTGTCTACGTTCATGTTATTAATTTTTCAGCATTTCAGTTCAAATAGTTATACATTTCTTGACCTGAGTTTTTTTCTATATAAAAAATTAGTTGTTTTAAATGTAACTGTAATATAAAGAGTTAAGATGTCTCCGTGGAGTCAAATTATCAGTGTTACACGGAATAAAACCGTTTTCATTTTTAGCTCATCAGGCCTGAAAGGCCCGATGGGCTTATGGCATGGCATGGTGTCCGGCGTCCGTCCATCCGTCCGTCCGTCCATCCGTAAACTTTTCGCTTTTTCGACTTCTTCTCCAGAACCAATGACTCCACAGAGCTGAAATTTTATGTGCAGACTCCTTGGCCAATGGGGATTCTAAATTGTAGATTTCGTTACCCCATGACCCCAAATGGGGTCACAGGGGTCACATCCTTAAAAACCTATTTTCATCTTCTTCTCAAGTTCCAAAAGGTCTAGAGAGCTGAAAAGTTGTGTGCAGACTCCTTGGCCCATGGGGATTCTAAATTGTAAATTTCGTGACCCCATGACCCCAAATGGGGTCACAGGGGTCACATCCTTAAAAAACTATTTTCATCTTCTTCTCCAGTTCTAAAAGGTCTAGAGAGCTGAGAAATTGTGTGCAGACTCCTTGACCCATGGGGATTCTAAATTGTAGATCTCATGACCCCATGACCCCAAATGGGGTCACAGGGGTCACATCCTTAGAAACCTATTTTCATCTTCTTCTCCAGTTCCAAAAGTTCTAGAGAGCTGAAAAGTTGTGTGCAGACTCCTTGGGTAATGGGGATTCTAAATTGTAGATTTCGTGACCCCATGACCCCAAATGGGGTTACAGGGGTCACATCCTTAGAAACCTATTATCATCATCTTCTCAAGTTCCAAAAGGTCAAGAGAGCTGAAAAGTTCTGTGCAGTCTCCTTGGCCAATGGGGATTCTAAATTGTAGATTTCGTGACCCCGTGACCCCAAATGGGGTCACAGGGGTCACATCCTTAAAAACCTATTTTCATCTTCTTCTCCAGTTCCAAAAGGTCTAGAGACCTGAAAAGTTGTGTGCATACTCCTTGGCCAATGGGGATTCTAAATTGTAGATTTCGTGACCTCGTGACCCCAAAAGGGATCAATGGGGTCACATCCTTAAAAACCTATTTTCATCTTCTTCTCCAGTTCCAAAAAGGTCTAGAGAGCTGAAAAGTTGTGTGCAGACTCCTTGGCCAATGGGGATTCTAAATTGTAGATTTCGTGACCCCCATGACCCCAAATGGGGTCACAGGGGTCACATCCTTAAAAACCTATTATCATCTTCTTCTCAAGTTCCAAAAGTTCTAGAGAGCTGAAAAGTTGTGTGCAGACTCCTTGGCAAATGGGGATTCTAAATTGTAGATTTCGTGACCCCGTGACCCCAAATGGGGTCACAGAGGTCACAACCCCAAAAACCTATTTTCGTCTTCTTCTCCAGTTCCAAAAGGTCTAGAGAGCTGAAAAGTTTTGTAGAGACTCTTTGGTCAAAGGTGATTCTTAATTGTAGGATTGGTGACCCTGTGACTCCAAATACATGTCATGATCTAAAAACCTATTTTTTGCTTGTTAACAATGTATTACTTGAGATAACTTAAATATTCAACCTTAGAAAATAAATCAAATCCTGATGAGCTACAGAGCCCATGGCTCTATTTTTTTGATTAAATTGTTACTAAGATTTACGAGGATAAACTTGTTTTCTTGTTTATTTCTTTCAATTTCAACACCTCGTTAAGTATAATAAATCATGAGATATTCAAAATGGTTATCTGTCTTTTATATGCACAAAAATGATCTTTTCGGATATTCTAAAGCTACAGTTATAAAAATTATTATTGGATTAGATCTTTAATCGATTGATTGACAAAAAAACACCCCAGACATAGCTTCTCTGTCGTCTTTGGACAAAAAGGGAACAGACAAGGTTTTCAATTTTCTCGCTTCTTTTTATTATCAAACAATCTATAACTACTTCGAGACCGTCATTTTTTTCGTGAGACGATATTTTGTTGGCTACATGCTACTCTCAAGTTTCTGAAATATATATATTTACTTCAATTTGTTGCGTTAAGTAAAAAACAGTGATTGCAGTTTCAATAGTATTATACAAGATAATAAAGCAACACACAACCCACTAAGAGTATGTTGCTTGTTTTTGTGAGAATTAAGTATAGAATTTATCAAAGTGATTAAAATGTACTCCCATTTTTTTAGTTGATATTGATGACCTTATAACATGCAAGTGAGGACATTTGTAAAATAAAATGTGTGTGTCCTTTTACGGATGCTTTCACTATTTGTAAGGATAGTGTGTTTAATCGGTCATATTTATGTCAGTTTTATTCATTCTACTATGGACAACAGTGAAAGACGTTTTACAAGTGAACTAATGAAATACCATGACCATTTTGTCCCGCAATCGAAACCTATTCTAAGAATTTGGCTTAATCATATTACATTGAGTGTGATTCCAAATACAAAATCGTGCAAATTTAAATCGAATCGTATAAAAGAAAAAAAATCAGACTAACTAGATGAAAGTTATAATGCATTTAAACAACATATTGATGATACCTTTGACGCTGTATGTATGTGCGTCTCCCTGTCTGTCTGTTAACATTCAATAACATTTATTGTTTGCATTAGTGCCATAAAACTAAAAAAAACATGTTTTCGCAAACAATTTGTAGGTATTTCGATGCAGATTATCAACAAAAGTTAAATAAACTAAATTTTCATACAGATGAATTGTTTCGTTGTCCCTGTCTCTCTGACTGTCCCCGTCTGTCTGTCCCTGTCTGTCTGTTTCTGTCTGTCTGTCTCTGTCTCCCTGTGTATCTATGTCTGTCGGTGTCTGTCTGTCTGTTTGTATGTTTGTCTGTCTCTATCTGTCTGTCTCTCTGTCTGTCTGTCTCCGTCTGTTTGTCTGTTTGTTTGTCTTTGTGTGTGTATCTCTCTCTCACTCTCTCTCTATAACTCTGTCTCTCTCCCTATTTCTCTCTATCTCTCACTCTATATGTCTGTCTCTATCTGTCTGTCTGTCTGTCTGTCTGTCTCTCTCTCTCTCTCTCTCTCTCTCTCTCTCTCTCTCTCTCTCTCTCTCTCTCTCTCTCTCTCTCTCTCTCTCACACTCTTTCTTACTTAGACCTATCACTTCTGAAACACGGTACATTCAGACATTTGTCATTTTCACAAATCTGATGATATATTGTAAATAATTAAACCTATTATAGCGATTTTAATTAGCGTTAAATCAACATTTTTGTTTATATAAGTGTCATAAAACTGAATTTATGGGTTTTGCGAAAGCAATTTGAAGTTATTTCAATGCACAAATAGTTTTAATGTGTTTCGAACAATCATTAGCATGACATGAAACACACTGAGACCATATAAATCAAGCAAAATATGTTTGATTAATGAAAACAAAACTTAATATAAAAAACATAGACATAGACACTTCTGATATAGAAGTCTGTCTAAACATCTCTGGAATTTGATTTAAAAACTACCCACGTGGTATCTTTTATCACATTGTACATTTCATAGTTTTTTCTTCGCAACCCATAACAACTAATCTTTTACCTTATAATTCTGGAGAAAATTCACAGAAAATTTAGCAGAAAGGGATCCTTCTATTGATATTCGTTTTGTTGAATAATAACCGCAATTACGGATTTTCAGACTTTTCTATCATACTGGCTACAGAGGACGAATGTTTGTCTTGCCCTCAGTAAAATCCTTAAATATAAGGTGTCTGCTTGCATTGTCCTTAGCATGGACATATAGAGTATCCAATGAACATTTTTCTTATCATTTTCGGTACAATTTTCAACATCGGACAAAAATGATTTTCTCACACGATTCCACGTAATTTATGAAAACGGAATCGTAAGTGCCAATTATTTGACCGATGTGGAGTAGCTAGGCCTGGGTTCGAATCCCGGTAAAGCGAGAGTTTCGTTTATATTAGGGATATAAGAAGTTGTGCGTGAACTACATGTAATCTAGAGACAGTTAAATCTACAAATGTACAAGTGCAATGTAGTTATATAACGTCTCTAGGTACCAATTTAACTAAATATATTGTTTGAAACATTACCTTTCATCTTTCTGATAAACTATAGGTGAGAAAGGATAATCCGTGAAGGAAATGTTCGACAACATATTTTATTATTAAAAGTTCCATATTTCATTAATTATTAACTTACTTGCCAAACATTCTGATCAAAACAATTTTGGAAAAGCGATTTCAGAATCCATGTGTTTTAATAGTTGTGAAAATAAAGGGATCCTGCCCTGATGAATGATATTTTGAGTTCTTGTTTATTAAACATTGTCTTATTTCAAACAAAAAATGATAAAACCCTGTGACTTTTCAGCTTGACCCTTGACCTCAGAGACGGGCAAGTCATGACCATATCAATATATTATCCATCAATAATGCTTTAAACTTTGTAAGGAAACTAACTTGGATATCAATTGGATATATGTGTCTACATTTCTTTTTTTTCAGATGTTTAAATAAAAACAAAATATATAAACCTTTTAAAAATTATGATCATCGATCACAAACGGAACGTTAGATTTGCTTTTTCGAGTCAGATTGTCTGACAAATCTATAGCTGACTGTTTTACAGTCAAAACTTTTAGGAAAGACAACATGGCCATAGCATAGGTTTAGTTGGTATTGAAATAAACAACTAAAATATTTAAGGGAAATGCACTCGTCATTTACGTCAAGGATCAAAATGATAGAGGTCACGATGGCCTAATTGGTTTATGAGCTGTTGGTACGATCAGTGCTGACGGTTGGTGCCTGACTCTGAGGGTGTGCGTCCGTATCCCACATGGTACATTAATTTGGTCTACTGCATATAGTATGATCCAAAATATAACAATGTTTCATTTGTTCACAAATGTAAATGGCATGTTTTTCTAAATCGTATATACATGTATAAACACTGTCTAATAATCTTTGTTAAGCATGTGATAATCCACATAAATTATATTCAAACATTTGAATACGGTGTCAATTTTTATATATATATGAAACTGATGCTATATACTCTTAAATCATGTTATATATCAAAATAATAAAACTTTGTAATTAATCATTTTTAATAAACATTGTCAAACTTTATTTTTTTATATGAAACTGATGCTATATACTCTTAAATCATGTCATATATCAAAATGATAAAACTTTTTAATTAATCATTTTAAATAAAAATTGTTCCGAATTCGCTGTTAACTTACGTAAACAAGCTCGTATGGTTATAAAACAGCAAGATAATATGATCTGAAATGATCCATTAATATTTTGACATTTTCGACAACAAAAATATTTTCACATTAAAGATCACATTTTAATCATTAAACTCAAATTACACGTTACAAAATACTAAGGTAGTTGAGTAGTGCATTCGTACTTGAATTAAAATTTCATTTTATTTTCTTGAACGATCATATAGTATGTTGTCCTGTGCAGCGAAATAATGATACTTTTCTTAAGTTATTTTAATGTTTGATTTCACAAAAAAATCACTTTTATCATTTGTTTTTTGCGAATTGAAATTGTGATATGTAATTTCTTCAGAACTCAAATTTAGGTGTCATCTATTATCAGATATTGGAGTATTTACCTAAGTAAGACACCAAAAAGAACACTTAAACAATAGAAAATGTGTCCGTTTGCTCAAATGGTGTAACGAAATTATGCTAAATGATTTTTACTAAAACTAGAAGAATTTATGTTAATAATCAAAATCTAATTAAATCCAGTAAACTCATTGGAGTCGTTATTATATGTTATATTAGTATTCTAAGATAAATGGGCTGTAGCACGTTTTTTGCAAAATTGTTTTTCAAATTTCCCATTTATATAATAATAGTCATTTAAATTTACTTTAGAGAGTACAATATATTATCACACAAACCAACTATCCATAGTGGCAATAACGGTGTTGCGTACAAAGAAAAAATACATAACAGCAATTTTAATGTGAACACATTTTATTATTCGATTGACAAAAACGATTCGCATGGCTTTACTGAACCACGTACTAATTTTTTTAACTTGATTTTCCGAAGAGAGAAGGGTGTTTTTCTATTGGGAATATTCTTTTTTTAAAAATACATTTCATCGACTTATTTGAGCGAAACAACGTGCTACTACCCCTTAAATTTTATGGAGGCAAATACTGACAAAGTAGGTAGGATTTCAGTGCAAAACGATTTGTGTAAAAAGCCATTTGAATAAGATTAATATCAATATTAAATCAATGATATGCTTTTCCTGTCAAACATTATATATTATTATTATTATATTATGATTTGTATCACCTTCATTGTTAATAAATTGTCTTAAATTCTTCGTTTTGATACATTTACAAAGTGTATATTTGCTTTAAAATGATAAACAATGTGCGCCATATAATGAAAACTTCATCCTTATCACTTATTCTTCTCATTTACACAAACTCAACGTCATTTATGATTAATGTTCTAAAACCAAAGCTGCAATACCCTGTATTTGTAGCAATGTTTGGCAACTTAAACAGATTCATTATCATAATCATGCATGTATATCACAAAAAATGTTTTTCGAGTGTTTACCGATTGATTGAAGTGGTTAGAAAAAACCGTGCATATCAAAATCATCTTCCCACTGCAAGGTTAAAACTAATCGATATCTCTACCCGTGTTAACGTTTCGTTACGGACGTTGTGAAGATGATACAAAAATGTAACAACAATAGGATTACAAAAGTTCATTTGTATAGCGCTATTTCAAAGCATGCTCAAAAGCGCACGATTTGTATTATTACCCTGAAGGAATTGTACTTTCGGTGTCGCTACTTTGCGCTCCTCGCGACCATACAGTTCAGTATTTCCCAGTGTTCGGGTACCCATTTAAACAGCTGGGTGGACTGAGTACCTTGCCCAGGGACACAACACAGTAGGCCTAAGAGACCCGGGTCACAAATTTTAGTGTCTCCATCGGGATTCGAACCCAAGCCTTTGGTTTAACCACCACTGTGCTCCATTACAAGTGTAACACACTTATTTTAATGTGCAACTTTGGTTATTGGAAGAAATGTAAATCGAAAATTCAACATGCACATCATTAAAACGGAGCGCCACCTAGCGAGCGAGGAGACCGGTCGCGTATACGGGAGCTCCGTAAACTTTGAAGATTTTCTTGAATTCTTTTGAGAAATTCGCCCCAAAACCCCGACAACAAATGCACTTTATGCATAAGAGACATAATGGCGTGTGACCTGTGTGCATATAGAACTCGTATTGGCTGTTTTCAAGTCAAATTCATCTCCTTCATGTCTAGGAGAGCACAACGAATGGCCGCCATGTATCAGCGCGTGCTGCACGTGCAGTCCTGGTGCACGAGGACTGGTCTCCAACTGTGTTTATTTACATATCTGTTGCTCATACTCACCAGCAACGACGTGGAAAAGAACCCGGGGCCACCGAAAAAGCAAACCACGCTTGTAGATAATGAGGTTTGTCTTGCAGAACTTTTTAAAGAAATAAAGGACATGCGAAAAGAAATGAATATCAACTTTAAACAAGTATCACTGAAAGTAACAACGCTCGAAAAAGATGTCGTGAATCTGACAGAAGAAAACGCTGAATTGAGGAAGACAGTATGTTCTCTATCAGAAAAGGTCGAAATGATAGAAAACCGATCCCGCATAAACAACTTAATCTTCCATAATGTTCCAGAGGCACCGGGAGAATCTGAAAATGACACGGAAGAAAAAGTACGGGAAGTAATCAGTGACAGTTTGGAACTCGAAGACGAAATTGACATAACGAACGTGAGACGTATATCATCCAAAGCTTCAGGAGCTCGTCCTATTCTCGTCACCTTGAAGGACATCAAACAGAAGGCATCCATACTGAAATCTACCGGGAAACTGAAGGGTCAATCTGTGAATATTGCCGAAGACTTCACTCAGAAAACCAGGGAAACTCGACGAAAATTGAAAGTATTCATGGACAAGGCTAGAGAATCCGGCAAATACGCAGCTCTCCGATATGACAAGCTTCAGATTGGCAACAAAATCTTCAAACTGGATGAAACCGGCAACGACATCGAATCGATCAAGACGTTACCATGGAAAAACAAAAAATAGGGATGTGGCCAAAGCCCCGGACTAAACCATAGTAGTGTGAGTAAATTTGCAATTTGGAATATTGAAGGTCTAAAACGTAATATGAACAGTGAAATTTTTTGTAACTTTATGAACGGTTTTCATGTTATTGCACTAGTCGAAACATGGGCGAGTGATTCAGATACATTTAACTTTCCTGGATATATGCAGTTTAGTAAAATAAGACAGAAAAAGGTGGGAGCCATAAGAAATTCAGGCGGTATTTTGATACTCATCAAGGAGTTTCTATCAACCAACGTTAAAGAACTGTCATCAAACTCATGCAATATATTATGGTTAAAATTTGATATGTACAACAAACCCCTCTTACTTTGTACTGTTTATTTCTCGCCTGAAAGATCGAGTGAACATTCTGATGAAGAAATATTCGACATTTTGGAAGAAAATCTAATTAAATTCATCGGTAAATGGCCTGACTCTGACATTATAATACAGGGAGATTTTAATGCAAGGACCGGTAATGGTTCACATGCAGATTTTATCGTCAACGATGACCCAACACATCTTCCTGTCGATGACGATGTTCACTATGTGGCAGATGACAGTTTCACCCCTAGAGTTTCACAAGACAATGTGATAAATAGGCGTGGCAACTCCCTATTAACCTTCTGTAAATCAACTGGGCTACGTATCTGCAATGGTCGATTATTTGGAGATAATGGTGTTGGAAAAATTACATGTATTGCCAACGATGGCCAGAGTGTGGTAGACTATGTCCTTTGTAACAGTAGCTGCATCGAAAACTTTACACAATTTGACATACTCAGTGAAATCGACTCAACTCATATGCCGATATCCTTCTCGCTTGCTATGAACAATACACATGTCAATCATAATGTTAATTGCAGCCTGAATACTCAGCAACGCTTCATCTGGAACGAGGATGACAGAACTACCTACATCTCTGCGTGGAATAATCTCCCAACCAATCATAAAGAAGACTTTGATAAATATGTTGAAGAAGGTGACGTTAATAAAGCGGCTGAAAGTTTTCATAGAACTATTGAAACATGTGCTATTAATTTCAGAAAACAGAAAAAATCCGGCTACACCAACTCTAAGGGAGACAACTGGTTTGACTGGGAATGCAAATCAGCACGAACGCTCGCCCGCAGACAACTTCGTGCGTTCCATGCCAGCAACGAGGAACGTGATCGTCGTCTCTATTCTGAATCAAGAAAATATTATAAAGACCTGTGTCGTGTAAAATCATTGAACTCATTTAGAAATTATGTGAATAAACTTGAAAGTGCTCTTTTATGTAAAAACAGTAAATTATTTTGGTCACATGTAAAATTTGGCCAACCAAGACGTTCTGTTAATATTACTGAGACTGAGTGGATGAATCACTTCGAACAACTTTTTCAGGGGACAGATATATCACCAAATGAACTTGATTTTTATGCATCCGTGAATGACTTTGTCTGTTCTATCTCTGACGACCTTATAAATAATACTATTGACAATGAAAATGATCTTGATAAAGATGTAACACTCGCTGAAATTCAACAGGCGATTTCCAGCATGAAGTCTGGGAAAACACCAGGATATAGTGGACTCCCAATTGAATTCTTTAAAAATGCCCCAATCTTATGTTTGAATATGTTGTGTAATCTGTATAATGTGGTTCTTTCAACTGGTATTTACCCGCAGCAATGGACACTTGGTGTAATTATCCCTATCCATAAGAAAGGTTCCCTCAGTGACCCCGCTAATTATAGACCAATTACTCTTTTGGAAATAAGTGGTAAAATATTCTCCAAAATACTTTGCAATAGACTTAACTGTTGGGCAAATGATGAGGATTTTATTACTCCAGAACAGGCTGGTTTTCGAAAAGCTTTTCAAACTACAGATAATGTTTTTGTGATTGACACTATTATTAACAAGTATCTATCTTTATATAAAGGAAGGTTATATTGTGCTTTTGTGGATCTTAAGGCTGCATTTGATTCCGTGTCTAGGGTATCACTTTTCTATAAGCTTTGGATAGGTAATGTTAAAGGAAGGACATTCAGATTAATTCGTAATATGTATGAGAATGTTAGATCGTGTGTCTCGCTTGGACAGGGCTGCACTTCATTCTTCGATTGTTTATTCGGTGTCCGCCAGGGTTGCCAGTTGTCCCCCTTCCTGTTCTCTTTTTATGTGAATGATCTTGTCAAGTTTTTTAAGTGCAGATGGTCAAAGGTGTATTGATATTGGTATCTTGAATATGTTTATTCTTCTCTTCGCTGACGATATTATTTTATTTGATAGTACTGTTATTGGGCTCCAGAAAAGGTTAAATACATTGGCATCTTATTGTGACAAGTGGCAATTGCGGATAAACTTGGATAAGACAAAGGTAATTGTTTTCCGTAAAGGCGGTAGGTTGAACAAGTATGAAAAGTTTTCTTTGCACGGTAATGCCTTGGAGATTGTATCTACATACAAATATCTGGGAGTTCATTTGTCTAGTTCAGGTTCGTGGTATACTGGTCAAAAGGTCTTATCTCAGCAGGCTTGGAAAGTTATCATCATGTTAAAACAACGAATTCAGAATTTTGATAATTTACCTACTAATGTTCTCTTACACATTTTCGACATAAAGATTTTACCTATTTTACTCCACGGATCTGAGATAACGGGTTTCCACCCTTCACCAAATATAATGAATATTCATGATAAATTTTGCAAAATGATTCTTCATTTGAGAAGAAGTGTTCCCAATATCGTGGCGAGAGGTGAATTGGGTAGATTTTCACTTAAAGTTAATCAATATGTCAAAATTATAAAGTATTGGATAAGATTATTGTCCCAGAGTGATAATTTTATTCTTAAACATGTCTACTTGTATCAGTATAACCTTGCCGAAAGAGGAATTGATTGTTGGGCTTTTACAGTTAAAACATTACTTCTTCGATATGGTTTTGGAAATATATGGAATTCTCAATATTTGGAAAGAGGCAGTAAGTTCATAGCTGGGTTTAGACAACGGTGTGTCGACATTGATAATCAGTCGTATTCAGAAGCTATGGGTAAATTTTCAAGTTTAGAATTCTATAGAAGTATTAAAATCAATAATGTCTTCGAGCAGTATTTATCATGTGTAGATATTCAAGTTTATCGGATTTCGTTGTCGCAATTTCGTTGCTCAGGACATAGGCTCATGATATCAGAGGGTAGAAAGTGTAATATTCCAAGAAAGGAGAGATTATGTCCCTTGTGTATAATTCCTGTTGTAGAAGATGAATTGCATGTCTCACTTATTTGTCCATTCTACAACGATCTTAGACAATCTATATTACCTGAGTACTTCTGGAAATACCCATCAGAAAGAAAGTGTGTCCAGTTATTTTCATCAACAAGCTCTGCTGTTTTAAAAAGTTTAGGTAAATATATTTTCCTAGCCCAGAAAAAGAGACAACAATTCCTTAACCTTTAACCTTCGACTGTATAATTTATAAATATCAAATGGAAATTGTAATGTTAGTTTCTATACAAGCTCCATGTGGTGCTCACATATATTTATATATGCCATGTACAATTGTATTATGGGCCGGTGGCCCCATTACCCGAATAAACCATCATTAAAACGGAGTAGACTCTTCAGAGTATTTATAAATGTTACAAACAACATAGTTTGTCATAGTAGGGATTTTAACCCTTTGAAAGCAACCAAATTGGATTGGACTTCAAAGAGAAATCAAAAGATTTCAGCATGCCAAATTTCATTTTGGCGAAGAGAATTTTTTTTTAAGCAATTGCAATATATGTTCATTATCAAAACGTTTCAAAGTTTTGTGTTTAGTTATTGGATCATATTACACTTCCATCGTTTATTGGCAACATTGTTGTTATACACAACAATTTCTTTATTACATGTATGAACATGTTCGGGTGGAATAATTATACAATATTGTTATTCAGAAAATTATTCAAATATTTTTCTTATGTTTTACACTATTAAATGCCCTTCACACACACAATATATTTTGTAATGAAACCTAGAAACCCCTTCATATAAGTTATCTTGTCATTTAACACGTTTGTGTTGTTGATGTTTTACAGAAACCATCACACTTCAGGATACAATTATGAAATGAAGTATTGTCTTGTATGCGTATTTAAAGAAGGTTTAGTTTGTCCATAGAAATCACTTAGGAAGGACATGGAACCAGAGAAAATAACCTACCGAAGTACCGCCATCATATTTTATTGGATCTAGAGTCATCAAACCATAGGCTGTTTCTTTCAATATATGTTGGAGTTGAATAATACGAATACTAAACTAGCTCTCGTGAAATACGTTTTATTAAAATAACTAAATGTATAAAATCTAACTAGTTTTTCGCTTCGTGCAGCCAGAACTAACACGTAACCTAAACAAAGTTTGTCTAGTTAGCATTGTTTAAGTTTAAGATCTGGTATTTTGAGTTTGACGTCATAAACAACTGATTATGAGGTCACTGTAGCAGGAAATCGGAAGAAAAACAGACATATTTCTGGCTAATTTTATGCAATTAAAAAGGAGATTTGTAATGAAGAAATTATTCGACTCGAAAGTGTGCCATATGACTTTTACGAAACTCATAAAAATCTGTGTACAATCCTCGCTTACGCTCGCTATATATAAAACCACATCCATGCACAAAAGTCATATGACACAGTTCCTAATGTCATAATTTTTATGATCAAATGACATGATTACAGTATTCTGAACTAAGCATACATCCAATCTTTCTTATGGAAAATAATGAATTGTAATGTATACAAAGAAATTCGAATTTATAAAATATTTCGGTCTTACAGTTCCAATACCATAGCTAGTCTTGAGAACCACGTGGACACATACACCTTTTTTAAATATCTATTGTATAGATGCAACAATTGCATTATGACATTTAATATAAAAATGCAAAAACAATTGTTCACGTAGAGACAGAAATAACAGACAGATAACGGAAATGGATTGGTTTCATTTAAAATCGAGTACTTCCCGTTTCATGCTTTCATCAATTTGCTCATCGTTGACCATGTTGATAACTGGAATGAAAATGATATACATGCAATCTCATTAATTCAGATCGCACTACTGGTGTGAAACGGTAGTGTAACGTAATGCACCATAATCACTAGCTGATTTTAATGAGATTGGGTATACCTAATAAGTATTGGAATCGAGTCAATTTCATCATTAATCTTCTATGTTGGTTCATTTTACACCTATGTTACAATGACATGTTGATTGGTGCTTTGAGTAAATTCAATAAATTCATACATGAATATTGCAATTCAAATATTTGAACAGACCAATGAGACGGAAGAGCTTATACAATGTCGTCATGTTGACGTCAAATCATTAAGCAACAAACAACTATATACTTTTAATAAAGCGTTGTATTAACCAAACGTAACTTACATATATAGAAATAACCACTCAAATGACAAATATATAATCTCTAAGATATGTACGTCTTAAAGGCGCTGTAGCACGCCGTTCTTACTTTTAAGTGCTTCAACAAAAAGGTATAATTAAGTGTTACCAATGGTAATACTCCAGAATGAATTAAAATAGTTCTAAAACGAATATACATGGTTCTTTAAAGCCATGCAAGTCCATTTCCCACAGAGAGGTCATTTTAAGGTGTTCACATTAAAATAGCCGCTTGAAGGCAGTTCAGGTGATCTCACCGATGTAGCGAAACCTTGACACTCAAAGTAGGTTTATAAACATGGACTGGTACAATGTTGGAATGGTCGACCGTCTTGCTGTCTGAAATCTCAAAATTGCATGAGTCATACAAATCTACGGATAACCATTTTCTCCTGATACGGAGATGTTTTACCTTTAACATAACAATATTGTGTATAAACTTTGAATAATAAATGGCAAATATGAGAAAACATAACACGCCGAACAATGTACATTCGTTTTGTAACTCTTTGTATTAATTGAGGAGTACATTTCAGCAATTGAAAACAATTATTTACCTTATTGTGAGATTACGTTATTTCAGTAAGAACGGCGTGATGCAGCGCCTTTTAAAGACATAAAAACATGTATGTAAAAGCGTACAAGTGAACAGAGGCGTAACCAGTGACAAACATGTATTATTTTGAACACAGGTCTCAAACCAACTTCCCAATGCAAGGTATAACTCTTGCCAGTCTCCATTATTGGCTGATTTAGGCCTTGCAGTATCTGTGTTTAGAAATCCAGGCCCGCTATGCATTTCCAGTGCAGCGATTCACTGCCTCGACACAAGAAAGCGAGGGAAATACCGCAAGGGTTAAATCGGCCAGTAATGCAGAATGGCAAGAGTTCTTGCGTTTGGAAGTTGGTCTCAAACAGGAAGACTGCCAACCCGAGTTTCCAGAGTATGTTGAAGCAATCTACAATAAAAACAGGAGTTTCCCTTCACCTGATTGTCATACATATAACAGTCCACAGACTAGTTTCGCCAAGGAATGTATTTGTTGCCGTTTAAAGGTATTGTGGTCCTGTGAGACTATGGGACTATTTTCTTCAGGAGTTGCACCAAGGAAAATAGAAACATCACTTGTGCTAACATTGCATAAAGGTTATGTACAGGCAGACTAACAGTTATATTTTCTAGGTCAACTGATGCACGGTTATGTCTAGTCTGACATTCAGCCTCTGGTATGAATTTTTGTTTAAATTTTAAAATTTGAATAAAATAAAATAAAAGGGAGCCTCTGAGATGTGTTCATTTTCAGCCTTAAACTGAGCTCTGTAGACTTGCCTCATTGTAAACTTGCCTCGGCTCTTTAAATTTAAGGGGTCTGGATGACTGACTAGGAAATATCCAGAAGCTGACGTTTTGAATTTTGAAATCTATAAAACCACTCATGCATTCATTTTTTAACATCTGTAAGAGAGATATAGGGATTTATTATCCATATTGGAATACATAATACAGAATTTGTATAATATTTATAATGTATTTGTATAATACAGAATCAGATGTGTGTGACTGTCAAACTAATTTTACTACATTCTGTCAAATGTATGTATAACCCTAAAACATTCACACATGACACATATGACACACTTAATCGTGTACTAACCTCTAATGACCTTACATCATGATTACTAGTTTCCAATTGAAATCGTAAAACATCACTGTGCATGTGCAGGAACCGAAACTACCCGCCCAATTTACATGCACAGTAGTTATATGACCTATGTAACTTTATCAACCCCAATTTGTCTTTTTGTCTGTTGCAAATTTTTTTCCGTAATTACGTTTGACGCATTGTCCGGTTTTCGATCAGAAATCACTACTTTTACCTTCATATCGTCAATGTTCTTAGTTGTCTATCACCAGAGTGGCAGTTTTCGGTAACAGTCAGTACCTCTCGATTAAATAACACCATTTAAGCGTTTAGAATATGTGAGCCAAAACAACACAATGGATGTACCTTCAAGCAATAAATCACACATTTGGGTTACGGGAGGAAAATTGGTTACATATCCAATATCAGACAACGGCAAGTTTGTCATATTTTACGAGTGCTTCAAAGTTT
This sequence comes from Gibbula magus, assembly GCA_936450465.1. Taxonomy (NCBI): domain Eukaryota; kingdom Metazoa; phylum Mollusca; class Gastropoda; order Trochida; family Trochidae; genus Gibbula; species Gibbula magus. Next base: position 60,251,380 of record OW388294.1, read on the forward strand.
ATATTTGTGGAACATATAATCCATAAAATGTGACATGCTGTTATCCAGAAAAGGGTATTCATTTCAAAGTAATGTTGCAGTTAGATAGTGTTTTGATGATCGATAAATCAATTCATTTTAGATATTTGATTCACATGGCTGAGAGCCAGATGTTCTGTAGACTAATTAAATGCAAGCACTGCTAGTGTTACAATCGACCCCGATATATCACGGGGCAATTGGAACAGGTAGGGGGGTCATTTGTAACACATATGATTAAAATGATAAATGAAAAATATTAAAATATTTTCAAAACTAAATTAAGAGCTAGACTGTTCGAATAGATCATCTTCATATATTGAGTTTGAAATAAAATACAATTAAATATTCATCATCAATAGCAATCATAATTTAACTTGTATACGATTCGTATATTGCTGAACTTAAATCAGTTTTCCAATTTCGCATCAAAATCTTTACACAAAGGGTTGTTCTGTATTAAACTGTTGACGAAACTAAGAATTTGTATTGTAAACCGACATCACCTGACAAGTCCATACCAGCTAACAAATGGTTGCAATTGGTTTTTGGAATTAATATTATTAAACATATATTGGTTGTATTCACTTTGCTCATACAAAGAAATTTCGCGTATTTTTATAATGAGAAAAATATAAATAGAGATTATTACCCGAGGAAGTGTGTCATATGACTTTTACGAGACGAGTGTGAATTTCTGTATTGCCGAGCGAGAGCGAGGGCTATACAGAAATGTGCACGTGCGTCGTAAAAGTCATATGACACACTTCCGAGTGTAATAATTTCTTTATTACCCGTTCTATTCCTTTTTATTTCTGTAAAAATAGTCAGGAAACGGCCCACTTCTCTTGCTATGACAAGCTACACTGACTTTACGAACAATCGTTTTATGACATGTGCTCATATCAATACTCACAGGGGGTAAGCCCTGTCCATGCTAAACCAGCAAGGCAATCGTCGTCAGGGAGAAAATCTACGAAAAGGCGACTTTCTACACGAATACATTAAACCTACATGGATCAAGCCGATATTTTTTTGTAATTTTAAGTCGAATGTGATGATTTAGGAATTGCATCAAAGTTACAGCTTTCACAGATTGATCGAAACCGAGATATTCGGAAAAATCAAACTGTACGCATTTTTGGTAGTTGCTCCATCACTGTCCAGGTTGTTGAAAAATTAAAAAAATAACTGTCCATGGTAGTTGCTTGATTTTAGCTTTTGCTTTTCATACAATTTGATTGACAATTTAATTGTAAACTAATGTACACACTTAAATGAAGTTTTGCGTAATTGTCGAAAAAAACACCCCAAAAGAATACAAGTTTAAGATATAAATCCATCGGCTATAAGTTTTAACTTCAACTTATTTGCATAATATTGTCATGTGTGTCTTTCTTAAACTTTGAAATATTGTTATCTAGAATAATAATGAAACAATAATTTTTACTACCCCTATCAATGATTTATCCAAAGCACGATGTAATGGATGGTCATCCATTAGTCCAGGAATTATATCCCCTTTGACTGCTATCAGCAATATAAGAGAGTATGATGGTAATGACATTGAACAATGAATCTGAAGAGTTATTTAAAAAATTTAAATTATCGGGGAAAATATGTTTTGGATATATTGAACCTGTTGTTTTCACCATCTATATTTAAAGGTCTGCATTATATAATTTTTAATTTCACCCTTTTATTTATTTAATTGTCATTAAAATTCAAATGACACGAGGAACTTGATGAGCATATCCTTTCGAGCAACATGTCATCAATATGTTAAGACCAGATATGTTTGTAAATATGTTCGCATAGCTTTAGTAGATGTTACTAATTGATATGAACACTAAATTAGCTTTCTGGAATCACAGTTTACTAAAACAATATGCCTTGTAAATTATTGGGACGTGACCTTAGTTGTGAAATGACAAATTAACAAAATATTTTAAGACGCATTAAGCTTTTTTTAAGTTCTGGTCATGTAGCTTTTCATTTCGAATAGATTCAGAGGACCATGCAGTCCATCAAACAAGTTCACCGAAGTTTCAATCTTAAAGGTCCTGTAATGTTGATGGGTGATTGTAAATGCCTGAATTTTATTAACGATTCACCATCATACTATCATCATGTCTTTGAGAGAGTACATTGTATTTGCACATATGTATATATAAAAATTCACAAACGGAGACAGACACCTTTAAACTAATTAATGATGCATGGAATAATATATTTGTCGTAATTGTTTTACTGTAATGGTGATGTGTTATATGCGTTAATATTTACTATACATCGTGAATATTACTCAGGGAGGAACGACTGCAAACTCATACTGTTAAAGATGACTATTCTGTGAGGGCATTTGACTCCATTTTCCTTCCCATTGAGGTCACTCCCTTCATATTTCCGATCTTAACCTCTGTTCTATATATATAGCTTGAAATCGAGGACTCCATCAAAATTCCTTAGCAGGGTAAATGGGAACTTCATACTGTATCCATGCTTCTATGCCAATGAAAACTCTCCTTTCAGCAGCCATGTCGACCAAGTAACTTCAAAGATCTAGGCATTTGACTGTAATTAAAGGGTCTTGCTCATTAGCATATGTCCTTCGAATATTCCTGATGTATATAACATAAATGATCTATTTTTGGTATTTGTCTCTGATTTGGTCTTCTATATTTATAAGCATGTTTATGATCAATACTTTTCACAAAATCAACTAGCATATTAAACGAGAAAACAAAACGACGTGTCATTTTACAAGGACGTCGCTGAAACTATAGATTCAATTGCAACCAATCAGGACACTCCATTTCTGCTCGCCATTTCAAGTGATAAAGAACAGAGTTTAGGATCGGAAATCTGAAGGGAGTAACCTTTGTGAGAACAGAACGATTTGACTCAAAATATTTATAAAAACAATCATATGTAAGCCCGTCATTCTTTCATAATGGTAAAAAGGCAATAGTTTAATCACCAAAAATACACATGCAAAATGTTGAAATACGATTGTATATACTGTTTCGGGGGAAATATTCGTGATACTGTGTCCATAAGATAGGTCAAGCTTAAGAGAATCATAAAAAGTCAGATTTAATGCATTTTCAAGAAACATTACTGAAGTCATAACTTCCTACATAAGGTCTACTTCATTGGGATAGATAAATAAAGTAACTGATGACTATCATTTTCATTCTGCATTACATGTTTCTGTTACCTACTAACAACTACCAGACCAACTACTTGTACAGATCAATTTCAACAACCTGGACAGTGTGTTTGCCAACAGGAGCAACTACCATCAATGTGTACAGTTTTTTATGTTATTAATATCTCGGCTACGATTAATCTGTGAATACTATATACAAGTCCTAGATTACCATATTCAACCTAAAAATACATAAAATATCGAGTACATTCATGTAGGTTTCCTGTGTTAATGTAGAAAGTAGCTTTTCGCGGATTTTCTCTCTTACGACGATTGAGTCGTTCCGAAATGTTAAAATTCTAAATTAATAATCATATGTCATATTCCACAGATGCAGCGATTATAAACTATAGATATTCAAGAGTTGAAACAAGTTGATATTGTTAACATCGTTTAATGGAAAATGTTCAAAACTAACCAATTTCGGGACCTACAACAGTTGCCAACTTCCGGTTTAGCATGGACAGGGCTTACTCCCTGTGATACTATTAACTCGTTTATTTTCAACCATATGTTATGGGATTATTACCCGAGGAAGTGTGTCATATGATTTTTACGAAACGAGTGTGGATTTTTGTATTGTCCGAGCGAGATCGAGAGCGATTGCTATACACAAATTTGCACGAGTTTCGTAAAAGTCATATGACACACTTTCGAATGTAATAATTTCTTTATTACCCATTCTATTCCCAAGGCCCACTTCCCTTGCGACGGCAAGCTACAGTGACGTCACGAAGAATCGTTTTATGACGTCACAGACGTCACAATACGGGAAGTCGCGATGAAACAATGGTTGCTAGACAAACGTGATATGTGTGCACATGTGCTCATATCAATAATATTAACTCGGTTATGTTCAACCATATGGGTAATAAACGCATATATGTCCCCTATAGAAGCTAAAATGGCGTTAAACAATAACTCACTCACTAAAATCATACCATATTTCCCAGCGATGTGGAACTCAATGAGAATCTCTAACTTTGCCAATAACTATTATTTTAAAAACTTATTTTGCAATGCTGATGAATTTGAATTACTATATGCAACAGTTTTTTTTAATGATAAGATAACCATTAGAGGGTCAATTTGAATTGCTCTGTTGTAAATCATTTCCTTAGAAAATTTATACTAACTAAAAATATTAATGAATTGCTGGATTGAGATTATTCCAAGCCAGGGTAAACTTGTCTCCATGTTAGTGTGTCGAGATATTTTCCTTGTTTACCAGTTCAAGCAATCGATGTATTGCTTTTCAATAGATGATTGTCATTTAATTCAATATTTCCACATGTAAGAAATGTTATCTTTGAACGTCCTTTTTTTGTAAAAATCTCACACTGTTTTGATTAACTAAAGTTGTTTTGACAATAGCAAGGCAGAACTTGGGGGTGGATGTATTCTGTAAGATAAGATTCATTTGGACGCAAGAAATGATTATTTATGAACAAAAGGGCCAGGCATAATATCGATATATAATACATCGGGCAATTGTAACTCGGTGTTACAACTGCCCCCAACGTCAGTAGCCATGTTTCACGTCACTTCAGGGGTTAATCACTTACGGCTTTTCTGCAATTTCTGCAATTTCTGCTTCAAGGTACTACATACCACTCCAATAAATCATATAAATTATCAATCTTATACCTAACAACACAATTCGGATCAAAACGATTTCTTATGTTTTAAGAAATATTTACTTTCAACTGCAAAAACGATTTTTTTTTGGTCTTTTGGTTCGCTCTATGTGAAAACTGTTGAACAACATCCATTTATCTGTAACCGGGAGATCAAGGGGAATAATGATAATGCGTTAGCCGATGTTTGAACGTAATCACCCCTGTTACAATTGCTCCGTCTTACAATTGACCCCGCTCTACCCTACATAGTAAATTGAAGCAGTGTTTTCGACACGAGTCGTTGCTACTCTCGAGTTACTTACACAACACGAGTCGTTGCTACTCTCGAGTTACTAACAAAGCCTAAAAGTGGAACCCACTCAAGCTTGACCCACCGCCATTACAGAGAGCTACACCCTTCGTATATCTGCTAGAAATGACCAGTGTTTTGTACAGTTCGAATCTTCTTACGTGGACGTAAGGTAAGTACTGAACTTGATGATAAAACCATCCTTTCTTTAATACCTTCTATTGCAGTGTGGTCCCTGTAGTAATGATATTTGTTTGAAAGTTTGTCAAGACTGTGTGACTGTGAGCTGAACTTTGTACTCTCGAAGTTTGACATGATTGTTACTGGTAACTTTATTTCTTCGTTATGAGGTTTTGGTCGTATTTGACATTTCTATAAATGTAACTTGGCAGCAATACATGAAAACTCTAAAGTTTCAAGAAGATATTTCACAAGTTTCATATTACAATAGGTCGATGATTTGTCAAATTTCTTCCTTGTCTGGGGTGCAATGCATTGTGGGTAGTGTGAGGGCGCTCTAAGATCGGAATAAGGGAAGCTCTGTACTAAACTTGCCAGAGAGACTGTGTCAAACGTAGATATTTTGTCTTTTATATCAATTTAGCGTTATTGTGACGCAATTGAATATATTTTTTTATTATTTTTTTTTATTATTATTTTCCATATTTTGATATACAGGCAAGCATTTTTACACGACAAAACAAAGGTGCATACATATAGATACATAAATCCAAATTTGGCTGATACAATTCAGCAGGATTATTTTCCAAATAATAAGTGCAGTGTAGACCAGTATTGAAAAAACATTTCTTCTGTTCCTGTTGACAGATAGACATATCTAGAAATATCGTAATAACGTACCATTTATTTTTTAATGTATTCCAACTTAGGTTTAAAACAATTTACGCTACACCTATATATATATATTGTTTGACTAGAAGAATGATTGCATTTACAGGATTATTGTTCTTTCCTTTCATTCCTAAAATAATAATTTTATTTGTAAGTTCCAATTTCAGTTGTACTGAATTTAACCATGATTCTATGTCCTTCCATAATTTGAGGATAGGCTCACATTCCCATAGCATATGGTTGATAGTTTCTGATTCCGTTTCGCAGAACGGGCATAGCGCTGAAGATATATACCCAATTTTATATAGAAATTGTCATGTTGGTAGGATATTGTGAATAATTCTGTATTGCAACCATTTCAAGTCTGTACTTCGTGAACATTTATTGGCAATTGTGTTATAAATTTTCCAATCCTTTTCAGTAAAATCATTTTGAAGAATTCTTTCCCATTTTGAATAACTCGGCAAGTGTACACATTGTGAGTTTAAGAGAAAAGCGTATAAGTGTTTACTTCCAATTATTTTATCAACGTTCGCCAAATTAAAGGGATAAATTGGGCCTACCAATTTCTTTTGAAATTGTTTTATGCTCAGCGTTCGAAGATATGTAGTTACGGCTCTTTTCACTGATTCATATGTCAGAAAGTTAGTGTTGATTGAAAAGGTATTGGAAAATTCTTCATAAGTCAATAATCTGCCGTCTTTATGAAGCAGGTCATTCACAAAGACAACACCCTTTTTATACCATTCAAGATACAAAAAAGGATGTTTATCAATTATTATGTTGTCGTTATACCATAAAGATTGACATTGTATATCTTCTTCATTTTTAATTTCACTTTTACGCATGGTTATGATGTTAGACCATTCTAAAAGTATGTCCTTCCAAAAATAGTTAGTTGTTGAGGGAATTATTTCTGTTGTATGAGAGAACTCTCCGTTAATAAGAACGGAGTTTTGAGTTTTAATCGGCTGTTGAAAAGATATGTCCATTTAAGGTCCTAATCGTTTATTCTTTTTATCCATTTCAATTTTTGTGATGATACTATTTTTCTTATGTTTGGAGTTTTTATCCCCCCGTGTTCTGGATTTAGCATCATTACATCTCTTTTTACCTTATCTGGTTTGTTTTTCCATATAAAATTGAAGTATTTTAACGACAGATTTATTTGGAGTTGGTAGTGATGAGAACAGATGGTTGAGCTTTGGTAGTAGGAGTGATTTGAGAACAGTATTCCTTCCATACGGGGTGAGGGTACGAGCTGACCAAATATTCATTTGCCTTTCAATCTGAGAAAGTTTTTCATTGTAGTTTATATCAACCATTTTGTCGAGATCAATATCAAAGTTTATTCCTAGAAGAGTGAAATTTGTTTTTGACCAATCGAAATTCCATTCTTTGCACAATTTGTATCGGGATCTCTTTTTGGAGCCTATCCATATTAGTTTTGTCTTATCTAAATTGACTCTTAATCCTGAAAAACGGGCAAATAGTTCTATAATATTCAATGCTGCATATAGGCTTTTTTCAGATCCATCTAGGGTAAGTGTTGTATCATCTGCGAACTGTGAAATAAGATATTCTATATTCTATATATCTATATAAGTTTTACCCCCTTTATGTTTTTATTGTTCCGTATCATGATGCCTAAGATTTCAACACACATAAGAAAAATGTACGGGGCTAACGGGTCACCCTGGCGACATCCCCGGCTTATTTCAAAGGGAGTTGACCCGAAACCGTTCACCATGACTCTCGATTCAATATCATTATAGAACGTTTCTATCCAGTGTGAAATACTGGGTCCGAGATTAAAGAACTTTAAAACATTGCTGAGGTAACTTCGGTCTACCGAATCAAAAGCTTTTTCGAAATCAATAAGAAGAAGTAAACCTGGTATCTGGCAGGTTTCAGTATGTTCCATTAGGTCATATATGAGTCTGGTTACCTCGCCAATATATCTCCCTGTGACAAAGCCCTTTTGATCTTCATTGATAATAGTAGGTACATGTAACACCGTTTTAATTCTGTTCGCAATTGCTGCTGCACCTACTTTAGGCCATCCGTATTTTTTTCTGTGTTTCTCATCTCCCGACCGCCCTAAATTGTCCTTCCGACGCAAAATAAAAAAAATTATTTTATTTATTATGTCTCTGCCGACAACAATTGTTTTAGGCCGCTCAACAACAAAAAAACGGCTTCAAAGGATATTTTTAAAATTCTGAAACGAAGATACATGGTCAAAGGGGAGTAACTCCGTCGAAACTGCTTCATTGTGTCATTTTTATTTAATGAAGTCTTAAATACCTCAGTTATGAATTTGGATAACTTTTTAGATAACAGATTTGCAGTAAAATGCCCTCAGAGTGGGATTTTTTAAATATTTTTTATTTATTTATTTCCGCCGCCCGCTCCTCACTAGCATCTGTTTGGAGATGAGAAACATAAAAAAAAATGTGGATGGCCTTATAGGAGGTGTTAAGTAGCGATATAGGGCGCCAATTTTTCAAAAATTTATTGGGTTTATTAGGTTTAGGAATGCATGTAATAAGTCCCTGTTTTGCGAGATTGATAAATTTTCCTTTTTATAACCACAGTTTAATGAGTTGAGAAGAAATCCACCCAAATCTTTCCAGAAAATTTTAAGAAATTCGGCAGTAAAACCGTCGGGCCCTGGACTTTTTTCGTTTTTCATATTTTTAAGAGCAAACGACAGCTCACTCATTTTCAGTTCTCCCTCTAGGGTAGATTTGTCTTGTTCATTTAGAACTGGTACGTTTTCATTTTTAAATAATTCAAAAAGATTAACGTCAGATTGGACTTGTGCAGTGTAAAGTTTTTCATAAAATAGTTTAGTTTCTTGAAGTAATTGTTTACTTTCTGTAATTGACGTTCCATCATTTTTTTCCAGAACAGTAATGGATTTATTCAAAAAGTTTATTGACTCAAGCTTTAAAAAATATTTGGTAGGTTTTTCACCTTTTTCGACCCAATTGGCTTAAATCCGTAGTAGCATTCCGTTAATCTTGTGATTGGCAATTGCATCAAGGTAATGCTTTAGAACATTTATTTCATCAAGCAAGTTTTGCTTCATATCCTTATCTTCATTTAGGTCTAATTCGTTTTCTAGATGTTCAAGCCTAGTTTCCATTTGTTTTTCTTTCTCGTTTACAATTTTCTTTTTAGTGGAAGAGTAGTATATTGTTTTACCTCTGATCATGAGGAGCAGTGTTTCCCAAAGTAATTGATCATCAATTGAATATTTGCCTGTTTCAGTATCTGATTTTTTATATTGGTCTAGCGTTGACTTTATTGTATCTTTTATTAAGTCTATGTACTTTCTATCTTGGAGGAGTGAGTTATTAAATTTCCAAAAGCCCTTACCCCTAGCTAAAGTAGAGCATGTTAGAGACAAAGAGATCAGTGAGTGATCAGAGTTTATACTTGGAAATACATTGCTATTACTAACCGAAGGTAGTAGCCCATGTGAAATCAGGAAAAAATCTAGTCTCGCTTGTTTAAGGGAAGTCGGTTGTCGCCAGGTGAAGCGTTTAGTGTCGTAATTAAGTTCACGCCACGGGTCTTTAAGATCAAATGTATCGATCATTTCAAAAACTTTTTCTCTAGCTTTTGGATTATTGATGTGCTTATAGTTATATGTGTCCAATTGTTTGTTCATAACTAAGTTCCAATCCCCACACATACTTATTTCATCACTGTCATAAGTCATATCAATGTCCATAATATTTTGATAGAAATCGGGATTGTCCTCGTTAGGCCCATATATACTGATTATAGTATAGGTTACCTCATTAACTAAGATTTTGAGGGCAACATAATTTCCAAACACGTCAAGGGTACTATCAATTACCTTAAACTCGGAGTTGTTATTGGATAGTATGGCTGTTCCTCGGGCGTTACTTTTAAAGCAACTTATGAAACATTCATTATACCCCCATTGTTCCTTTATCTTCTGAATTTGGTCAGATGTGAAGTGTACATCTTGTAAACAATATATATTGCCTTTTTTCTTTTTAAGGAAATTAAATACCTTCTTACGCTATAAGTTATTACTAAGCCCTCTGCAGTTTTGACATAGTATCTTTAGAGTTTCAGCCATTTTCATTTAAATCATGTTTTTGGTGAAATTCAGGCAACCTGGAATTTATTGTTTTCAGATAAATGGATTCAGTGTCTAGTTCTATATAGGTTGCCTGTTGTTTTGATAAAAAGTACTTCCTTTCTTGAAACAAAAACATGTACATGTACAAAGAAACAATATCCCGAGGTCAGTGTTTTTTTTATCAATCAAGTCAAGGACGACTGGAAGCGAATCTCGTTGCGAGCATTGTCTCAAGTAAACACTTCATTAGTTACCCAAACATCCGGTTTAGCGATGCAGACGGCTGGCGATCATAAACTATTATGTCATTGGCAAATATCTTTATTTACTATATTATGTCGGATTTCTTAAAAATGGGAAGATTCTGAATTAACGGAATTGTTAGGGGAGTGGACCGAATATGACGCTAAAGTCAGTTCAGATTCATGGTCGGAAGATATCAGAGCTAAGAGAACATACCGGTATTCCGTTTTCCCTATCGTTTCCACTACATTACCGCTATGGAGCAGTCCCATAGGCCCCAATGGAGGAAATCCTTTGTCGCACTTTCGCGCACTTGTTACGACTTTCGCGCATGAACAAACCATTGAAATGTCTTTATTACATTAATAGCTATCCGTATGCCCCATTTTCGCTCGTCAAATCTTAGGAAATATATTTTTTCTAAGTCATCAAACATCGCAGTCGATGCTTCGATAAGCGCGTCGCCATATTGAATCACGTGATACCGGGGATTCCCTTCTTGAAATAGATCCACTCGCGTGATGCACCCGTTCCACAATGATCGAAATTGATTTACATTGATATAATTAAATTGTGATTAACTAATGCTTTATAGAGTACAGCTTCCTTCGTTTAAATTATATTGTTCACAGCTAACTCCAATTTAAGATTTTACTTGTAAAAAAAGCCTCAGTATGAAATAATCTATTTTTAAAAGTACAACAGATATTTTTTTTATTATAATATCATGACTGATAATAACCACCATGTTAAGATGTGATAATTTAAGGACAGTTTACAGGAATAAATCTTCAGATTCTGGAGTCACATACATTAGTTATGCAAAACGTTGACGTTTGGAAATAAATGTAAATAGTTCATTTTTAGTTTTGACACTATTTGTTAATTGATGTGCGTATTATAGATTAACACCATGCCGTAATCCATAATTTCAAAATATTTCAATTTCAATTGTCTCGCGTTATAACAGATAGATGATTTTCATGTTCTCATATTAAAGTTTCCAAAATAATTTAGTTTAGTAACATTATTTTTGAAATTATGTGTACTCAATTAGTTCCAACATAAAAAAAGGTTAACTAATAATCGTATTTGAGTTGAGAATTTAGTCATAGACTCAAAGAGTAAAGGCCAAACAGCAGATGCAACGTCTATGTAATCGTTCACCAAATTGAAGTATACACTACAGATTGCAACGTATAACAGTACTGTTCTGAGATTGATTAAGATTTTACTTGCATGTACAAAGTTCAGACTTGGCGATGATACCGTTATCAAAAAAAAATTAATCTGGAAAAGGTGCAGAAGACAAGACTACATACGTTTTATTTGTTCTTCATAAGCTGTAAATACATAAATGAACTAACATTTGTATATGTGAACTTCATCTGAGGCAAGACAACGGGCTCATTCTCAACATTTTGCGTTTTCCTTAAATTACGAACACGATGAAAATATTGAATAGTCTGCAATATACAGTTTTACTTTCATTGGATATATGCGTATTGTTATGACTAAATCTCCAAACCGAACTCTTTTAAACCGTATAGATATCATGATATTTTAATTGGATATATTAAACAATTGGAATACCTAACATTAGATTCATCTATATGTCAAATACGTCTGAAATAATCGCCTGCCTGAAACTATGCGTTATGCATAAATATATTGTTATTATTATCGAACTATTTCTAAAAGTCCACAAGGAAAGTTAAGGGCCTTTTCTCTGGGTACCCCTTGAATAATCACATGAAATAATTTCAATATACTATGACTAGTCGTCATTATCAACAATTAACTCTAATTGGATATTTGTCATTATGAATTTGACGAGGTTTGTTTTAAGGGGCCATGTTTATTTTTGTCTTACAAAAGATTTTTCCAGACATTCAAGAGTTCACTCTTGTTTGCAAATCCCATCATTCGGTGAATAAATACGTTTAAACCATAAGTATGACTTCACATTGTAAGTGCGTTTAGTTTTTAGTTTAAATCCTTAGCGTCATTTCTGATAATATAAGATTTTTTTTCGATTTTTATTTTGATTCTTCTGCTGAAGGTATCGCATAAAGACGTAAAACAAAGTCTCGGAAAACAAGCAATTTAGTAGATATATAAGAAAGATTGCATAGAACATCCACCATAATACATTATTTACTTGAATTTTTTGCTTTCTTATGTGTGTGATACATTTATTGTAGATTTTTTTGTATTTATTTTGGAAGTCACGTATAAACAAAGTCATATAATGAGCATAGAGCTGAAAAATAACACAGCCATGTTTAAGGGGTTGAAAATGAACCGTCAAAGCAGATGCCATTGTATCGTTTACAAAGAGAACTCTTTTAGGATACCTTTTATAATTATCTTTTTACAACATTCCTTTAATACAGATGTACAACGATTAACTTCGTAGTCATAATTCAATAACACAAATTTATAATATACACATGTATTTTATAGAATAAATTGATTTTGAATTTATTTGTATTTTATGAATATGTGATTCTTGTTCCATTAAATCCAATTTTCAGCATATTGAGTCAAAACGATTACATATTTATTTTATTTTACTCGCCAGTTAAATAATATATTCACAAGTAAAATAAATGAGTGTAATCAACGGTAGAGTAATTTACCGACCCGGGTATAGTTTTATATTCTCTTGTCAAACGTGTATCGTCTTGGTGCATCACGCGAGTGGATCTATTTTAGGAAGGGCATCCCCGGTATCACGTCATTCAATATGGCGACGCCCTTATCGAAGCATCGACTGCGATGTTTGATGGCTTAGAAAATATATTATTCCTAAGATTTGACGAGCGAAAATGGGGCAGACGGATAGATATTAATGCAATAAAGACATTTCAATGGTTTGTTCATGCGCGAAAGTCGTAACAAGTGCGCGAAAGTGCGACAAAGGATTTCCTCCATTGGGGCCTATGGGGCTGCTCCATAGCTCTGACGTCTGTCAGAGCTATGTACCTTAGCTAAAGATATCGTTGACACAAGCACGAAGAGAAGCAAGGTTGAAGAGGATCAGGATTTTTCTAAGACATTATTAGACCGAAACCTCTGTCGTCCGAATGCAGCGAGCCGCATATTAACGACAGAAGACGGCTATGGTTCAAACCGGGGGAAAATTTGATGTTTTCATTTTGATGTGACAGTTTGCTTAAAATGCCGAGAATCACTACTTGATAATAATTCAAGATATTTCATAACTTAAAATTGTTCAATCAACGCTGTTATGTTTTACCAGTGACCTTATATACAGGGACTAATCTCTTCTGCTCGTTTCATGATCATTTCTACTGAGCGATGCAATTAGACCTCGCCTTGTCCCGCTTCAACGCACAAGCGACCGGGTGCTGGCATAAGAGCTTGTTTTGTTATCGCAATATATTGTTAGCAGTTAACGTCTCCGAGTCTTGCCGAGTCGCTCGTGCGTCCATCGGCAATCTTCGTAAAGTAAAAAAAAACATTCCCCCTTTGAGCCTGTTGATTGTTGTATTGATATATGAAATATACCACTGTGAGAAAAATGTATTTATTACCCATATGATTATTCTTGACGTCATCTAACCTTGCTAAGTGGCTCGTTCCCAGAGTACTTTAACGTGAATCAAATGAAATAGAATGGGTAATAAATAAATTATTATACTCGAAAGTGTGCTACATGTATATGACTTTTACAAAATTTGCACAATTTTGCTTTGGAGTAGGCCTACTTGATGGTATCCACATGTATTATGCTATTATTTTTAAAGTTGATTACTGTTTATTGTCTTGAGAAAAACAAACAGAAATGATTTATTATTTATGCTGTTGCTAATTAATGTTTTAGAATTTATTGTCTTAAGTTTAAGTTTAAGTTTTGGATTCCCCTCGAACCATTACACATATCATCTACGCTCCTTACAGACACGATGGCGGACTGGCTCGCTAGTTTAACTGCAAAGTACGAGCGTATTACATGCTGACTACTTTCCCTTAAAATACCAGCTTGAGGTAGATGCACTAGAAAACTATTCATCTTTTGATAAATTGATATTTATTGTCTTAGATAAAAGTAAAAGTTTTGGATTCATATTGAACCATTACACATATCATCTACGCTCCTTACAGACAAGATGGCGGACTGTTTAACTGGATATACAAGTGTGCTACGCCAGTATTTAGCGCAATACGGGCGCCAAGTCAAGATGTGCGTTGGACCATGACGAGGCGAGCTCGACGGGATTATTACTTAGTTGCTAATCCCTCTAAATAAGGTCCCTGGTTTTACAATTCTAGTTAAACATTTCATTCCCCGGCACTTGTCGAAACAACGTTGAGAGCTGCCATTTTGGAAAGCGCCAGCCAATCAGAAACGACCTCGATCACTATGAATAAAATTGGCTTCTTGCAATGTCTGAGAGTGGGGACGAATTTGAATTTGCCATTATTATTTGTGAACATTGTAAAATAAAGTATTTATAAATATGGTTGTTACTCTTCAGCAGTTTGATTAATTGATAATGTAATTCATTGATTAGTTGATAATATCAGGGACCTTATATAGAGGGACTAGTCTCTTCTGCTCGTTACATGATCATTTCTACTGAGCGATCCAATTTGACCTCTCCTTGTCGCGCTTCAACGCACAAGCGACTTGGTCCTTGCGTAAGGGCTTGTTTTGTTATCACACTGTATTGTTGTAACCAGTTGGTGTTTCCGAGTCTTGCCGACTCGCTCGTGCGTCAATCGGCAATCTTCGGAAAGTCAAGAAACATAAAAGTAACCTCCCTTTGAAACTGTAACATCATCGGAAGTGTCTATCTCCAAGGAGATGAATGAATACGTGAATCAAATGAAATAGAATTGGTAATAAAGAAATTATTATACTCACAAGTGTGCTATATATAACTGTTACAAAGTTTGTGCAAATTAATGTATAACCCTTGTTCTTGTTCGGGAAATACGAAAATGCACATTTGTTTTGTAAAAGTGATATGACATATAATATGTACATATAATGTTAGGTTACCTAGTGCTTTGGAATACTTGATGTTATACACATGTATTATTCCCTTATATATACTCCCCTCGAACCATTACACATATCATTGACGCTCCTTAGACAAGATGGCGGACTGACTCGCTATTTTAACTGCAAAGTACGAGCGTATTACATGCTGGTTTCTTTCCCCTAAAATACCAGCTTGACGATGTTACATCAGAAAACTATTGATCTTTCGCTAACTTAATATTTTAGAATGTATTGTCTTAGGTAAAAGTAAAAGTTTTGGATTCAACTCGAACCATTACACATATCATTGACGCTCCTTACAGACAAGATGGCGGACTGACTCGCTATTTTTACTGCAAAGTACGAGCATATTACATGCTGGCTTCTTTCTCCTAAAATACCAGCTTGACGATGTTACATCAGAAAACTATTTATCTTTCGCTAACTTAATATTTTAGAATTTATTGTCTTAGGTAAAAGTAAACATTTTGGATTCCACTCGAACCATTACACCTTTCATCTACACCCCTTACAGACAAGATGCATCAACTCAATCAACTGAATTTTTACAGACAATTTCATCAAAAACAAATCAAGATACTGAAACATTGTTTGTAATAAAAAAAGATTAAGTATTCAATGGTCCACGCTGACACACTCACTAATCCGCCCCTGCACAGACGAAATCCGCTTGTCTTGAACTGTCAACTGTCAACTATTGTTTATATATAAGAACAGGAAGATTTTTTGGATAACAACTTCTTTAATGTGAAAATGTGAAAATGTGTATTTTCACATTAAAGAAATTGTTATCCAGAAAATCTTCCTGTTCTTATGTATACCACTTCTAAATGCCCTTCAAAGACCTATTGTTTATATAGTGATTAACTGGATATACTAGTTTGCTACGCCAGTTATTAGCGCAATGCAGGCGCCAAGTCAAGGTGTGCGTTTGACCATGACGAGGGGAGCTCCGCGAGCTAATTGCTTAGTTGCTAGTCCCTGTATATAATGTCCCTGATAATATTCACTAAATGCCTTGGCTACTGCCTAGTCCCGTAATGAATAGACTGTCGATGTGCCGACATGTAATCTAGAATGCGTGCATGCAAGTGGTCCAAATGGAACAAACTGTTGTCTTGTAGTCGATCCTATGCCGAAGAATAATTTTATATCCGTGTAAAATTGAATCACAACATCTTTTTGTTACGAAAAGGTGTTGTTGATCAATAACAATTATTTGTTAGTAGGCCTGTATGCTGACAAAATATAATCGATTTGATACAAGGTGACATTTTTACAGTGGAAATTACTTCATCATATTTCCAGCATTTTAAAGAATAAATATTTGTTCTCACTTTCGTATTTAAACATACCTTTGAATAACCATTACCTTGTGTGGTCACATAGTTTTCCAAAATCATATATCCATTATTTCTTTTAAAGCTTAAATTATTTTTATAATATGATTCACTTTAAATTATTTTTTAGAGAATAGCTCATAAAAAATGAGAACGTGTATCTTATGAATACTAAGTTACCGGGATACGAACTCATATCGTTCGGAGATTTCCATGTGTTGATACAACAGGTGACGAAAATGTCATAGACATGACTAGTGCCAGCTTAATTACCAATACACAAATAAGTTCATAAAGTATCTGACTGCCGATTTGCTTTACAATTTTTACCCATAGATCGGAAAGCATTTCTGCTATAAACACATAACTTCAATGTGGATGTAGATTCTTAAAATGCATGCCCCATATCCTTATTTTCATGGTGATCTATTGGAACATGGTCTCAGTCAATCAGTTGTCAGTCGACAAGTAATCAGCAGAGGGATAACGTCAGACTCATAATATCAGGGGCGTAATGTCATTTGACATTTAAAAAAAGGTCCATTGAAAGCAATCTCAAAACAGTGGTACACCAGTAAAAATCCCTTTTCATTTATTAAACTTATTCGTGCAACGCCACGATACTCGTTGATTGCAGCATAAGTCTTTATCTTCTAAATTTTGTACCTGTGTATAAATACATTGGTATACTATTATGATACTATATGAATTATAATGATTGTCTCAACATGCCTTTGCCGTATGTAATGTTAATCAAACTGTTATTATTTAAATACCTATCTGTTGACTAGACCTACTATGCCTACCTCCTCTCTAGGTATGCTATTTCAACCTTAACACAGACGAAACTTGAACAGTGGAGTAGGGGATGCCTAAAATCCCTCTCCAAGGGCGGTAAGTCTGCATGGTCTCGTGACGTCACCACCGGAAACCTCACTCTCCTTTCAGTTGCAGAGCAAGACAGTCGTGTGTGTTTTCGCTCTGAGACTCTGAGAATTTAAGAGGTAGTATTAACGTCTTAATCTACGTTCGTCGTTAACAGGTTGTCGGGTGGCTGTATGCTTTGCACGTGCAATTCGGTTCGTACCTTCCGCCAGTCCCTTTGTCTTCTAGATCAGGTGAGTCTTCCGATAACTTGTCGTCTGCTTCGGTTGGCTTTCACCTTCGACTCGTTAGTGACCTACCTCACTTAAGAGTCCCGTCGTCTATGTTTTTCTGAGCTGTCACTCGCCGTTGGCATTCGACTCGAATCGCCTCGCCAGTCATTCGCCTTCGGGTTTTGAATCGACTTGACTCACATCCTCTCCCCAGTGACTCGTTCGGCTGTCACTCGCTTTGCCACTCATTCGCCTTCGACTTGATTCTACTTGACTCGCCTTGTATCGCTTGTGACCCACTACGCCTGTCACTCGATTCACCAGTCATTCGCCTTAGGCTCGATTCTACTTGACTCGCATAGTCTCTCCAGTGACTCGCTTCGCCAGTCACTCGTTTTGCCAGTCATTCGCCTTAGGCTCGATTCTACTTGACTCGCATCGTCTCACCTATGATTAGCTTCGTCACTGTGTTGCCTCGCAAGTCACTCGCTTTTGCCTGTCACTCGCTAGTGACTCGCTTTCGGTTTTCGACTCGACTTGACTACCTCGTCTCGTCTGAGACTCGCTTGCCAGTGTCTTGCTTCGCTAGTCACTAGCTTTGCCTGTCACCAGCTTTGCCAGTCATTCGCCTTTAGGTTTGTCAACTCGTTTTGACCCTCCTCGTTTTGTCTGTGATTCGCTTCGTTAATGTCTCGCCTCGCCAGAGTCTCACCTCGAAGAGTCAATCGCCTTAGACCATTCGCCTTGTTCACCATGGCTAGACAGTAGTGATATTGACTTCGCATCCAACGGGTTCGGAGTCTCTGTCTTCAACACTTTTGATAGTCTCCTTCGTCTTGCCTTGCGTGTTTCTCACTTAAGCGTCTCGTCGTCTACGTTTTTGTGAGTTTACACTCTTGGTGTTTTGGAGTAATTAGCTATCGGAAGGGTTGTTTTTGCTAAGTGTCAGAACCTAGTTAGGGGGGAGGATGACAGGCGTATGTCTCCTCTTAGGCTAGAGGTCAGCAAACCCTCCACTCCCAAGAGCAAAAAGAAGAAGAGGAAGAAAGCCAAGTTTGATAAGTTCAAACCAGAGATCCTTCTTGGTGTCTTTTTCGCGGAGGTACCAGTCAATCAGGACAGCGTCTCGGGACCTCGCTCGTCGGTAGCTTGGAAGGCTTCCTTTTGTCCTGAAGGTGACACACCTCCCGCACGTCTCGCTCTTCCGCCTCACAGGCTCCTGCTGGACGGCTCAGAAGATATGGAGCAGGTCATCTCGTCTGCTGTCCTCAACCGTCTGCTACTGTCATTAGTGGTGTCGGATAAGCGCCGGCGTAAATTGCTTATGTATTCGACTCCCTTTCAACTTGTCCCGCCTGCTCTTGATCAGGGTTCGTCTCGCCTGATTTCCCCTGAACCGCCCCATTCGCGTTACTGATGCGCAGCTCAGGCATCTCAACAGAGCGTGGCAGGAGGCTCAACAACAAGATCTCACCAATCGCCTGGTGAGTCAGAGGCAGACTACGCCCAAACGCCTGGTGACTAACTACCGTCAGGGTCAAGGTCACGGCCAAGGTCGATCGACACCCAAAGAAAGCCAAGACGGACTCACGGGTCAATCTCCTGTCCCGGCACGGGGGGTCGTACCCCTCAGAAGGGGCCGGCTTCAAGCTTCGTCAGTAGCTATTGACTTTGCACTCTTCGGGGTCAGAGCCTCTGCCTTCAACACTTTCGATAGCCTCACATGTCTTGCCTGGCGTGTGCCTCACTTAAGCTTCTCGATCTTCTATGTTTTTATGAGTTTAAACTCTTGGTGTTTTGGACTAATTAGCTATCGGAAAGGTTGCTTCTAAGTGTCAGGACTTAGTTCTTAGACACTCTGCTTAGGTGTTTCGCGTCAGTGACTCGATTGTCATTCACCTCGTCTAGATTACGCGAGTTAGTGACTCGACTGTGTAACAAGTGTTTTGAATGTCATTCACTTGTCACTCACCTCGTCTAGACTACATGCGTTAGTGGCTCGTCTGTCCCTCACCTGCTAAGTGACTTGACTGTCACTCACCTGCTAAGTGACTCGACTGTCACCCACCTCGTTTAGTTTATACACGCCAGTGGCTCGCCTGTCACTCACCTGTTAAGTGATTGGCGTGTCACTCACCTGTCACTCACATCGTCTAGACTACACGCATTCGTGACTCGACTGTTACTCACCTGCTAAGTGACTCGACTGTCACTCACCTCGTTTAGTTTATACACGCCAGTGGCTCGCCTGTCACTCACGTGTTAAGTGATTGGAGTGTCACTCACCTGTCACTCACATCGTCTAGATTACACGCGTTAGTGGCTCGTCTGTCACTCACCTACTAAGTGACTCGACTGTCTCTCAACTGTCACTCACTTTGTCTAGCTTACTCGCGTCAGTGGCTCGTGTTAGTCACCTGTTAGTGACTGTAGGGTCTCGTCAGTGACTCGACTATCACTCAGCTCGTTACTCTACTACCTCCGTATTTGCTCCACTATGTACTCTGAGTTTTGTACAAATTGCGGAGGTAGGAAGTCTGCTAGGACTTGCTTTGAATTGAAGTGCAAGGACTTGGGTAACGAGTGTGACCCTCTCCTCTTCAGACTTCCGGGCGTATGTTTCGGCCATTTGTGAGTCCGTTATTTTGTCTTTTTTCTCCCATTCGGCACCCTTCCCCTGGAGTGGCAACTGAACCCGGTAGTCTTAGGGGGTTGTGTCTCCAGTTCGGCACCCTTCTGAATCTTTGCAATTTTTCATTTTGATCTTGAGCACTGGTTCATTGACCCATGTTTTGGATTTTGCATCAAAATCTTGAACAGTTATAATGCGCAGGTGTTCTGCCTTCACGCTTGGCTGGTATGAAGAAAGGGTGAAGGAGCAGTAGTTATTCTAGGTGCGTCGCCAATGCCATAGCTACCTCTAATAGGAAGACCACTTGGAAATTCTATGATTTAAATAGCAGGCTATCTATCTATCTATCTATCTATCTATCTATCTATCTATCTATCTATCTATCTATCTATCTATCTATCTATCTATCTATCTATCTATCTATATCTATATCTATATCTATATCTATCTATATCTATCTATCTATCTATCTATATCTTTCTATCTATCTATATCTATCTATCTATCCTATCTATCTATCTATCTCCAGGCATCTTGAGGCGTCATCAATTAATACCAACATGTCTGCTATCCTGTCCGTTCTCAGGTAGAGGTCGCGAGGGTTAGATGTGTCGGTCTTCAAGGGCCACATTAAAACCTTCCGTTCTGTTGACGGCAGGACTAAAGTTCGGCCACCTGAGTGGGATTTAGCCATTGTGCTTAACCATCTTCGCTCCGATACGTATGAACCACTCTCCGACGTGCCCCTCCTCCCTAATGAGGCTGGATGTACCTTTCTCTATTCCGGCTCTGGGTTCTGACTCAGGAGAGATGGATCTCCTCTGTGTCCGGTTAGGGCGTTGAGGGTGTACGTGCAGCGTACCCGCAGGCTGAGGGATGGCAGGCGTCGTCTGTCTTGGCTCACTCCCCGAGGAGCACCAAGAGCTAGACAAGCGAGCGTTGGGGGTGTGCCTGAGGTCGGCAGTCATTGATACGTCAAGGCCGCTGACCTGCCTCCTCCTTTCGCGTTCACGCATGAGATCCGTACAGTCTCAGCCACGATGGCTTACCACTATAACATCATTGCATCGCATTGTTTGCTCCTTGTCTGGTTTTTGTTCTTAAACTTTGCTTTCAACACCCCCTCCCAGCTGGGGTCGGAGGCAGTGTGTTGATCAGAAGTTGAGTGGCTTGGTTGTCTCTTCGATCCGCTCAGAGGTAGAGATGGTATCTCCCGGGCTGTGCCTTGTTCTCACCTCAAGGTGGAGGACTCGTAGGTTAGTTGACACTCACGGCTTGTTGCTGGTCTCGTCTCTACCACGTATCTACTGACCCGCCTCAATGCAGTGGGATTCTTTGCATAGAAGGTCTAGTCAACAGATGGGTATTTAAATAAAAGTATTTTTTTTTATTAAACGTAATGAAATTTAATATGGTGGTAGTCCAGATGATACTCTTCACCTCGTTCACAGTCCAGTTCCGAAATATTATTTTTTACGGAGATATGAAGCCCATGAATCTATAATTGAACTTGGTGTGATGCTCTATTGGGAAACATTAAGTTACCGGAAAAATATTACATCTGGGTGAATGAAATTTTGTAATAACAGTTTCCGTCGCCGTCGCTACCGCGTTTTATATTCGCTATAACTTTTTTCCTAGAAGGTTTTGAGAACTCATATACATAACTTCTTATTTATGCCCCTGGGGATTTTTTTTGACATGTTCACATTCAAGGTCAAAGGTAAAGGTCACGAGTTCTGCAATAGCTAAAAAAATCCTTGTAAACACGATAACTTGAAAACAATATTTGTGCTATCAGGCTCTTTTATGGTGTAAATCAACTATGGAGAAAGGCCAAGATTTGAAATGGTTTTCGCTAACATCCGTCAAAGGTCAAGGTCAAAGCGAGGTCACAACTTAAGATATTTCAACTATTCACACTTTGAATCATTACATGATCGTGGTACACAATGAAAAGTGATCACTGATTGTGCGACCGTGAATTTTAAAAGTCAAGGACACGAGATAGGGTCATGGTCAGAAGTTCTGAAATCACTAAATAACTTTTTTCCAAGGAGGTATGAACACCTCATATACATAACTTCGTACTTATGCACCTGGGAGATTATTTTGACATGTTCATATTCAAGGCCAAAGGTCAAGGTCACAATTTCTGAAATCTCTAAAAAGAAATCCTTGTAAACACGATAACTTGAAAAAATATTTGTGCTATCAGGCTCTTATTTGGTGTATATCAACTATGGAGAAAGGCCAAGATTTGAAAAGGTTTTCACTAACATCTGTCAAAGGTCAAGGTCAAAGCGAGGTCGCAACTTAAGCATGCTTTTGCGAAAATGTCTTATTTCAACTATTCACACTTTGAATCATTACATGATCGTGGTACACAATGAAAAGTGATCACTGATTGTGTGACCATGAATTTTAAAGGTCAAAGTCACGAGATTGGGTCATGGTCACCAGTTCTGAATTTACTAAATAACTTTTTTCCAAGGAGGTACATGTACCTCATATACCTCATATACATAGCTTTTTCTTATAATTATTTTGACATGCTTACATCCAAGGTCAAAGGTCAAGGTCATGAGATCTGAAATCACTACAAAAATCTTGTAAACACAATAACTTCAAAAACGTTTGTGCTATCATGCCCTTACATGCGGTATATATCAACTATGGAGAAAGACCAAGATTCGAAAACGTTTTAACTAAAATCTGTCAAAGGTCAACAAATATCAGCATGCTATTTTGAATATGCCTTATGTTAACTATGAACGCTTTGATTCATTGCATACTTGTTATACGCAATGAAAACTAATCATTGATGGTGTGACCTTGAAGGTCAAAGGTCAAGGTCATGAGATATCTGTTAAGACCATGTTAATCCTTTGATCCAATTTTGAAATCAGAAATAGGTTTTAAGAACAAACTGGTGAAAAGTGACCCCAGTTATGATTCAACGTGTTTGAATGTCTTGAATAATGAACAAATAATATAAAAAATATTCCCATTTTATTTATGCTGACGAGAAGGCGGAACAGGGAAAGGCGTGACCTAAAGTTTGGGGATGCTCTGCATTTGCCGTGTCCCGCAAACGCTCATCTAGTTCCTTTATACATTGCATTTAATAGGGTAAGTGACAGATTGCACTGCATTGCAGTGTACATGATCGGATGGTATAGTCTTTTTAAAGAAAAAGTACAGGAGCTTGTACATAATACTTGGATAATAAAGTACATATAAATTAATTTAAGTGTGTTAACAATAAATTTACCCATTATATAATTGAGTAGTATTTTGAATAGTAAATATTGAACAAGTTTATAAACCGAAGGATATTTCCAGTGATTCTGTTTCATATACTTATGTCGTTTTTATTTTATCTAGAACAGCTAAGGGTAAGTGAAGAATTAACAAATATATGGATTTACAACTTCTTTATTGCAAAGATATGAAGAAAAAATTATGGCATCATTTGATCTACTGCAAATTTTCATCTTGCAAAGCACACCTCAGTGGTATAGAAACAGCAAAAACAGTGTACATACTGCAATTCAAGGTTGTCTAATAATCAGATGTTCAAACCACTCGATCAGCATGGTGACCATATAGAGACCTGAGCTATCAACCATTCTGAACTCATTTCATCGATTCTTTTTCAAATATGGCGTTTTCTTTTATTGTTATTCCAAAACTGTATAAAAGTATACATATTTTATTATATTTATTTTGTATAAATGCCCACGAGCTGTAACCCGCCTCATCCTTTATTTCAGCAGTTTAACAATCTACAGAAGTTTTCACTTTTTGTCTGAGAAGTGTGTTCTTGTTTCATTTGAATACAATGATAACTATTTGTCATGAATTTCCTTTCATAACTTTTGCAAATCGTTAGATTAAATTAATTAACTAGAAACACAAACCAAATACAAATTCGCTAAATGTTATTAATTAACATGAGATAAACAACAATTTGTTCATATTTTATGAGTGCTTCAAAATATAGTTTTGTCAAATTCGTCATTGCTTTTTCAGTATACATATGTACATACACTGATATTTTTTAATGCGTTAGTAAGGTTATATTTCAAGTTGAATAAAATCAGTGTTTAGAACAATTTATAAACATTTAAGGAGATGAAACAATACTATGAATCATGATAAGCTTTGATATATATATGTTGATACTCGCTGTTGACATGATACAAGGTGCAGCCATTAATACTATGTGTATTGCATATTACATCATACATCACCAACTGGTATGTGACGTGACGTCACGTTTGTCATTTTAACATGAAATCACTTTCATTTACAATTATCTATAAATATATAAATGCACTCTAGAAATATTCCTCCTTACTTATTTTGGTTATGTCATGAAGTGACCATGATCCATTTTTTCAGATAATTTCTTTCAATTGACCATGGAGTTTTGACATTCAACAATGGGCTTTTCAGGAGAAAGTGATTTAGGTATATAAATAACTTTAAACATGATTGATAGCTATCAATAATCATGATAGTAATTGCCTATATTCAATTCATATTTGTGAATGTCTTTGTATGGTACTATATATGAATCTCAGAATTATTGGTATGTAAGCCTTGATGATCCAGTCTAACTTATGTCAAAAATGAAAATAATATGCTGCTAACGGTCACAATTGATAAAATTATTACCAGTTTCGGAAGCCAAGTAGATTAACTCTTAGACTCTAAAAAAATATTGAAAAAATATTGAAAAGGAGCCTGTTATCTCACATTTCTCAAACTCTTATTTTCAATATCTAATAAAATGGTTATAATTTAAGTATTGAAAGTGTAAATATGTTTTTCAGAGTTTTTAAGTGTAAGACTAGAAACCAAGGTCAAATTCAAATTCACAAGTTCCAGCTCATTTTCGCAGGTTTCATGAATGGCCACAATTGTGTTGCAGGCTTTCTCCCTGTAATAATTCTAGCCATTTTGATTAAGTTAGATAAAGCGTCCTTAAAGGGGCTGTAGCACGATTTTTGCAAAACAATATTCTTAAATTTCCCATTTATTTAAATCTAAATTTACTTTAGTGGTTAAAACATCTTATTACACAAACCAATTATCCGTAGTGGTAATAACGATGTTGCGTGAAAAGCAAAATTTGCATGGTGGCCATTTTAATGTGATTGACAAAAACGATTCGCATGGCTTAACTGAACCATGTACACTCAATTTTTAACTTGATTTTCCGAAGAGGGAAGGGTGTTTTACTATCGGGTATATTCATTTTTTAAAATACATTTCATCGACTTACTTGAGTGAAAAAACTTGCTACTGCCCCTTTAATTTTATGGAGGCAAATACTGACAACGAACATAGGACTTCAGTGCAAAATGATTTGTGCAATAAGCCATTTGAAAAGATTAATATTAAGATTAAGATTAAATTAATTATATGCTTTCCTGTCAAACATCCTTTTATATTGTGGTTTGTATCACAGTCATTGCTAAGAAATTGTCTTAAATTCTTCGTTTTGGTACAATTATGTAAAAGTTTATATTTGTTTTAAAATGAAAAACAGTGTGCGCCATAATGAAAACTTCATCCATTTCACTTATTCTTCTCATTTAAACAATGTCATTTATGATTAAAGTTCTAAAACCCAATGTTCTAAAAGCAACAATACCCCTTATTTGTAGCAATTTTTGGTAACTTTAACAGATTCATTATTATTATCATATATCATTAAAACTATTTTGTTCGAGTGTTTACCGATTGATTGAAGTGGTTAATAAAAACCTTGGATATCAAAATCATCTACCCACTTCAAGGTCAAAACGTATCGATATGTCTTTTGAACTTTTCGTCGTGACATTGTGAAGATGATTAAACAAATTAACAACCATAGGATAATAATTGTTCATTTGTATAGCGCTATTTCGAAGCATGCTCAAAACCGCACAATTTGTATTATTACCCTGAGGCAATTGTACTTTCGATGTCGCTATTTAGCACTCCTTGCGACCATACAGTTCCATACTTCCTAATGTTCAGGTACCCATTTAAACGGCTGGGTGGACTGAGTACCTTGCCCAGGGACACAACACAGTAAGAGACCCAGGTCACACATTTTTGTGTCTCCATCGGGATTCGAACCCAAGCCTTTGGCGTGAGAGGCCGGAACGCTAACCACTATACCACTGTGCTCCATTACAAGTGTAACACACTTATTTCAATGTGCAACTTTGGTAATTGAGTGAAATGTAAATCGAAAATTCAACATGCACATTATTAAAACGGAGTAGACTCTTCAGAGAATTTATAAATGTTACAAACAACACAGTATATCAAAGAAGGGATTTTAACCCTTTGAAAGCAACCAACCTGGATTGGCCTTCAAAGAGAAATCAAAAGATTTAAAGAAGGACGTATTTCATTATGGCGAAGAGGAAAAAATGAAAGCAATTGCAATATATGTTCATTATCAAAACGTTTCAAAGTTTTGTGTTAAGTTATTGGATCATATTATACAGACGCTATATTACACTAACAGTGTAGTATTCCATGGTTTATTGACAACATTGTTGTTATACACAACAACTTCTTTATTACATGTATCAACATGTTCGGGTGGAATAATTATAAAATATTGTTATTCAGAAAAAAATATTTCTTATGTATTCCACTAGTAAATGCCCTTCACACACACAATATATGTTGTAATGAAACCTAGAAACCCCTTCATATAAGTTATCTTGTCATTTAACACGTTCGTGTTGTTGATGTTTTACAGGAACCATCACACTACAATTATGAAATTGTCTTGTATGCGTAATTAAAGAAGGTCTTTGTTTATTTTGTCCATAGAAATCACTTAGGAAGGACATCTTAGTTGAACACCTGATTATGTACATATGTCATGGACCAAGAGACACAACTAAGTACTGCAATCATATTTTATTGGATTTAGAGTAATCAAAATATATGTTTCTTTAAATGTTTGGAGTCGAATAATACGAATACTAAACTAGCTCTCGTGAAATACGTTTATTTAAATAATTAAATGTATAAAATCTATATGAAAAAACAAGTTTTGCGCTTGGTGCAGCCAAAAATACTACATAACCTAAAGCCCAGCAACAATTGTTTAAGCGCTAGTTCTGATATTTTGTGTTCTTTAACGTTATAAACAACTGATTATGACGTCACTGTAGCAGGACATCGGAAGAAAAACAGACATAGGTAATATAGAAATTATTCGACTCGAAAGTGTGCCATATGACTTTACGAAACTCATGAAAATCCGTGTACAATCTCGCTCGCTATATATAAAACCACATCCATACACACAAGTAATATGACACAGTTCCTCATGTCATAATTTTTGTGATCAAATGACATGATTACAGTATTCTGAACTAAGCATACACCCAATCTTTCTTATGGAAAAAAATGTATTGTAATGTATACAATGAAATGATTACTTGAAGTTCGAATTTAAAAAAATATTTCGGTCTTACAGTTCCAATACAATAGCCAGTCTTGAGAACCACGTGGACACATAAATCTTTTTTATGTCTTGTATAGATGCAATAATTGCATTATGCCATTTTATATAAACATGCAAAAAATTGTTCACGTGGAGACAGAAATGTATTGCATCTGGACAATGTCTACATCGATAACAGAAATGGATTGGTTTCATTAAAAATCGTGTCCAGTTTCATGCTTTCATCAATTTGCTCATCGTTGACCATGTTGATAACTGGAAAGAAAAACGGTATACATGCAATCTCATTAATTCAGATCGCACTTCAGCTGTGAAACGGTAGTGTAACGTAATGCACCATAATCACTAGCTGTTTTTAATGAGATTGTGTATACCTAATGAGTATTGGAATCGAGTCAATTTCATCATTAATCTTCTATGTTGGTTCATTTTACACCTATGTTACAATGACATGTTGATTGGTGTCTTGATTAAATTCAATAAATTCATACATGAATATTGCAAATCAAATATTTTAACAGACCAATGAGACCGAAGAGCTTATACAATGTCGTCATGTTGACGTCACATCATTAAGCAACAAACAACTGTATAATGTTAATAAAGCGTTGTATTAACCAAACGTAAATTACATATATAAAAATAAAGACTCAAATGACAAATATATAATCTCTCAGATATGTAGCACGCCCTTCATCTGATTTGTCATACATATAAGTTACACGTACATAGACTAGTTTCGCTAATGGTAGTATTCGTTTGCCGTTTAACGGTATTGTGATCCTGTGGGACTTCTTTAATTGTGTTTTCTTCATCAATAACATCTAGCAAACTGGAAACATTGCTTGTGCTAACATTGCATAAAGGTTATGTACATGCAGACTAACAGTTATATTTTCTAGGTCAACTGATGCACGGTTATGTCTAGTCTGACAGTCAGCCTCTGAAATGAATTTTTGTTTAAATTTCAAAATTTGAATAAAATAAAATAAAAGGGAGTCTCTGAGATGTGTTCATTTTCAGCCTTAAACTGAGCTCTGTAGACTTGCCTCATTGTAGACTTGCCTCGGCTCTTTAAATTTAAGGTGTCTGGATGACTGACTAGGAAATATCCAGTAGGTGACGTTTTGTATTTTGAAATCTATAAAACCACTCCTGCATTCATTTTTGAACATTTATAAGAGATATATAGTAATTTATTATCAATATTGGAATACATAATACAGAATTTATACAATATTTAATGTAATAAAGAATCAGAAGTGTGTGACTGTCAAACTAATTTTACTACATTCTGTCAAATGTATGTATAACCCTAAAACATTCACTTTGGTTTCGTAAAAATCGTATGACACACTTAATCGTGTTCTAACCTCTAATGACCTTTCAAAGGTGCATCCATTGTGTTTAATAAAATTGAACTTGAGTTTAATACATTCCGACATACTATATGTGCTGGTTACAGTACAAATAATTTCACTCAACTTGTATATTCATCCCCCGTCGCCAAATACATCATAATTACTAGTTTCCAATTGAAATCAAATAACATCATTTTGCATGTGCAGGAACCGAAACTACCCGCCCGATTTACATGCACAGTAATTATTTGACCTATGTTACATTATCAACCCATATTTGTCTTTTTGTCTGTTGCAAAAAAGATTCCGTAATTACGTTTGACGCATTGTTCGGTTTTCGGTCAGAAATCACTACTTTTACCTTAATTCATATCGTCAATGTTCTTAGTTGTCTATCACCAGTAGGGCTTCCACGGGTCAAAAATATTGGACTCGACTCGGCCTCGAGTACTCGAAATTAATACCTTTCAGCTAAGTGGCAGCATGTCACTCTAACATTTTGTTTGTCTTTGAGGTTTTAGATTAATATGCATACAGTGGAACATTGATATACCATGCAGTAATACCCATTTCGCGATACAATATGACAATATGTCCCCCAAAATAATCAGTACTCCTACAATGTTCAGCACTACAGTTGATGAATCTACACCATTTCAGGTTCAAATGAAAAAATATTTAGGTTATTTATTTTCTGGCTCAGTGATAAAAACATGCAGATGACAGAGACGGACGATTCCAATAAAATAATATTTACTTATTTTCTCCTTCAGTGACAAATGCATACAGTACAGATGACAGAAAATGGTACTGTTAAATAAAATTGTGACAGTGTCGTTGTTCTAAGTTTCACATCAAGTGTAAGAAATCTAGATGTGGAATGGTTAGGAAGGAATTTGACATCTAATGTATATTGTCGAAACCATAATCGATAATCTTGAAAATCATTGCAGTGTGTAAGACTAAGGCCGCCATTTTTATAAACAAAGAATTGTCGTAATAATTTCACGAAGGGAAGCAAGTATAAAAGTAGAAAATGGTTGAGATTTAGATAATTAATATTTATAGTTAAGACATAATAACCAAACAAAATTTACAATAAAAATATTATATTACTTGTACATAGCTTTAGAAATATACTATTTATTCAATGTCAACAATTCGTAGACAAATTCACATTCCCACTAAGAAATGGACCGCTTATAGATTTACATTCCTGCTAGATCTGTAATCCGTTTCATATTCCATATTTGGATTGAGTTATGTCCAAGCAACATTCTCGCATTTTGAATGGTTGTACCCATGGTGATTTGACCATACAGTTAACATGGAGTATTTTACCTCCAATGTCGGTGTCATTATCATTATTCTGTATAGTGATATAAGAGTTCGATTATTGCCTATTATTTCACAAACATACTGAAATAATAACAGAATACATTTATGTTACGTTATGAAAAAGTGTAACATTCATTATTTGACATGAAACATGTCTACTGTCGCTTGTCAACTCGAGCAACATACAATTAATAAACACAAGTTTAATTTCTAACATCAGTATATCGACAAACTTGACCATATAAGCTTCATATTTATTTACATTTGTTGGTATAAACTTCATCAGATATCATCAAGTCAATGTTTTATTTGGTTGCATTGTACGATTTTAACTGAACTTTGTGGCTGTGATAATGGAAGTAGCTGATGTGACCAAAGCTGATGTGAATGTTGTCACGTGTAACGTGTATTATCAACCTACCAGCCCTATAATGTGATACTTGAAACGACCTTTCTAAACCGTATCACCCGGTACGAGAGACTTACAACATTGTAATTCCCTCCAGGGGGGTTTACAAAGACAGTTGTAAACCCTGTTATAAGGAATTATAATTATTTTATACCCTGATATATTTGTTAAGATGACGGCTTGAAAGTAAAGATCTGAAGAAACGAACTTAGAATAATTTTGAAAAATTACGACAGAATATGTACAGCAAATGTTTTGCAGAAAGTGCGTCTCGAACCCGTGTCCACTATCCAGGGCTGCCTACTTGTACACTTTTGGAGTATTTTGTACACTTTACAGTCCTGAAATATGAGTGTACACCAATGTTGCAAATTGTACACCTCTTCCCTGTTAATTTCATAAATTTCTGTATAGAGTAATGGAGTTCTGACTGTTATAGAGTTAGATTATAACTAAGTTCGAGAGTTAACCCCAGTAAACAAAGTCAGACAATGATTATTGTTGTCAAACCAGAGCATGATATCTACTAACTAATCGTATCATATTAACTTCATCGAGTTGTACACCTTAACATTAAGAAAGACTACAAAATTGCTATATATCTACACTTTACCCGGTAGGAAGGTAGGCAGCTCTGACTATCACCTGTAGTTACTGAGTCAACGCCTTAGACTACTGCGCTAAGTGGGCGGACGGCATTTCACTGTACAAAATAAACTCATAACAGGCTGACATCACCAAGGGATCCTCAATGTAACGCCAGGGATCCTCAATATAACGCGATAATAAGTAAAAAGCCTGTTTTACACTTAAAAACGGTTGATAATATAGATAACCCATTCTACCTCGGATATGGTAAGGTTGTAGATCCCGATGTCAGGATCCTCGGGTTTTTCCTTCCTATCAGGGTCCACAACCTTACCATATCCTCGGTATCATGGGTTATCCTTATAATAGAACTTGTCCCACGGGTACCACAACATACAGCGTCCACTGCAGTTGTCGTTAAATCTTTTCAGGCACGACATGTTCAGCTCTCACAAGGCAACTAAAATTAATGTGAAATTAATGTGATCATTTATCGAGTCCTTGAGTCCCAGAAAATGGACTCGAGTCCAGCTAAACCCGACTCGCGCTCTAGTACTCGAGTACCCGTGGAAGCCCTAATCACCAGAATGGCAGTTTTCGGTAACAGTCAGTACCTCTCGATAAAATAACACCATTTTAGCGTTTAGAATATGTGACCCAAAACAACACAATGGATGCACCTTCAAGCAATAAATCACACATTTGGGTAACGGGAGGAAAATTGGATACATATCCAATATCAGACAACGGCAAGTTTGTCATATTTTACGAGTGCTTCAAAGTTTATATTTGTGGAACATATAATCCATTAAATGTGACATACTATTAGAAAAGGGTATTCATTTTAAAATAATGTTGCGGTTAGATAGTGTTTTGATGATTGATAAATCAATTCATTTTAGATAATTGATTCACATGGCTAAGAGCCAGATGTTCTGAAGACTAATTAAATGCAAGCACTGCTAGTGTTACAATCGACCCCGATATATCACGGGGCAATTGGAACAGGTAGGTGGGTCATTTGTAACACATATGATTAAAATGATAAATGAAAAATATTAAAATATTTTCAAAACTAAATTAAGAGCTAGACTGTTCGAATAGATCATCTTCATATATTGAGTTTGAAATAAAATACAATTAAATATTCATCATCAATAGCAATCATAATTTAACTTGTATACGATTCGTATATTGCTGAACTTAAATCAGTTTTCCAATACCGCATCAAAATTTTTACACAAAGGGTTGTTCTGTATTAAACTGTTGACGAAACTAAGAATTTGTATTGTAAACCGACATCACCTGACAAGTCCATACCAGCTAACAAATGGTTGCAATTGGTTTTTGGAGTTAATATTATTAAAAATATATTGGTTGTATTCACTTTGCTCATACAAAGAAATTTCGCGTATTTTTATAATGAGAAAAATATAAATAGAGATTATTACCCGAGGAAGTGTGTCATATGACTTTTACGACACGAGTGTGAATTTCTGTATTGCCTGAGCGACAGCTCATATGACACACTCCCGAGTGTAATAATTTCTTTATTACCCGTTCTATTCCTTTTTTATTTCTGTAAAAATAGTCAGGAAACGGCCCACTTCTTTTGCTATGACAAGCTACACTGACGTCACGAACAATCGTTTTATGACGTCACAGACGATAAAATACTGTAAGGCGTGATGAAACAATGGCTGCTAAGCAAACGTGATATGTGCACATGTGCTCATATCAATACTCACAGGGGGTAAGCCCTGTCCATGCTAAACCGGAAGTTGGCAGTCGTCAACAACCATTTTCTCGACAGACAGTAGTTTTTAAACTAGGGTGGGTCCCAAAATTGGTCACTTTTGAATATTTTCCATTGAATAATGTTAACAATATCAAATTGTTTCAACTCTTGAAAGGTCCTAGTTTATAATCGCAACATCTGTGGAACATGACATGTAATATATAGTTTAGAATTTTAACATTTTGGAGCAAGGCAATCGTCGTCAGGGAGAAAATCTACGAAAAGGCGACTTTCTACACGAATACATTAAATCTACATGGATCAAGCCGATATTTTTTAAATTTTAAGTCGAATGTGATGATTTAGGACTTGCATCAAAGTTACAGCTTTCACAGATTGATCGAAACCGAGATATAAATATAAATATAATAAAACTGTACGCATTGTTGGTAGTTGCTCCATCACTGTCCAGGTTGTTGAAACATTTAAAAAATAACTTTCCATGGTAGTTGCTATGAAGGAAACCGTTTTTAACATTGCAGGGGTTAATAGTTTATGTAAAGGTGCAACGTCAATTGATTTTTGCTTTTGCTTTTCATACAATTTAATGTACACACTAAAATGAAGTTTTGCGTAATTGTCGAAAAAAACACCTCAAAAGAATACAAGTTTAAGATATAAATCCATCGGCTATATGTTTTAACTAAAACTTATTTGCATAATATTGTCATGTGTGTCATTCTTACACTTTGAAATATTGTTATCTAGAATAATAATGAAACAATAATTTTTACTACCCCTATCACTGATTTATCGAAAGCACGATGTAATGGATGGTCATCCATTAGTCCAGGAATTATATCCCCTTTGACTGTTATCAGCAATATAAGAGAATATGATGGTAATGACATTGAACAATGAATCTGAAGAGTTATTTAAAAAAATAGAGCCATGGGCTCTGTAGCTCATCAGGATTTCATTGATTTACTATCTAAAGTTGAATAGTTTAAGTTATTTAAGTTATTGTTTACAAGCAAAAGATAGGTTCTTAGATCATGACCACTGTGACCCCATTTGGGGTCACGGGGTCACATAATCTACAATTTAGAATCCCCATTGGCCAAGGAGTCTGCACACAACTTTTCAGCTCTCTAGACTTTTTAGAACTGGAGAAGAAGATGAAAATAGGTTTTTAAGGATGTGTCCCCTGTGACCCCATTTGGGGTCACGGGGTCACGAAATCTACAATTTAGAATCCCCATTGGCCAAGGAGTCTGCACACAACTTTTCAGCTCTCTAGACCTTTTGGAACTGGAGAAGAAGATGAAAATAGGTTTTTAAGGATGTGACCCCATTTGGGGTCATGGGGTCACAAAATCTACAATTTAGAATCCCCATTGGCCAAGGAGTCTGCACACAACTTTTCAGCTCTCTAGACCTTTTGGAACTGGAGAAGAAGATGAAAATAGGTTTTTAAGGATGTGCCCCCTGTGACCCCATTTGGGGTCATGGGGTCATGGGGTCATGGGGTCATGGGGTCGCGAAATCTACAATTTAGAATCCCCATTGGCCAAGGAGTCTGCACACAACTTTTCAGCTCTCTAGACCTTTTGGAACTGGAGAAGAAGATGAAAATAGGTTTTTAAGGATGTGACCCATGGGGTCATGGGGTCACAAAATCTACAATTTAGAATCCCCATTGACCAAGGAGTCTGCACACAACTTTTCAGCTCTCTAGACCTTTAGGAACTGGAGAAGAAGATGAAAATAGGTTTTTAAGGATGTGACCCCTGTGACCCCATTTGGGGTCATGGGGTCACGAAATCTACAATTTAGAATCCCCATTGGCCAAGGAGTCTGCACACAACTTTTCAGCTCTCTAGACCTTTTGGAACTGAAGAAGAAGATGAAAATAGGTTTTTAAGGATGTGACCCCTGTGACCCCATTTGGGGTCATGGGGTCGCGAAATCTACAATTTAGAATCCCCATTGGCCAAGGAGTCTGCACACAACTTTTCAGCTCTCTAGACCTTTTGGAACTGAAGAAGAAGATGAAAATAGGTTTTTAAGGATGTGACCCCTGTGACCCCATTTTGGGTCATGGGGTCGCGAAATCTACAATTTAGAATCCCCATTGGCCAAGGAGTCTGCACACAACTTTTCAGCTCTCTAGACCTTTTGGAACTGAAGAAGAAGATGAAAATAGGTTTATAAGGATGTGACCCCTGTGACCCCATTTGGGGTCATGGGGTCGCGAAATCTACAATTTAGAATCCCCATTGGCCAAGGAGTCTGCACACAACTTTTCAGCTCTCTAGACCTTTTGGAACTGAAGAAGAAGATGAAAATAGGTTTATAAGGATGTGACCCCTGTGACCCCATTTGGGGTCATGGGGTCGCGAAATCTACAATTTAGAATCCCCATTGGCCAAGGAGTCTGCACACAACTTTTCAGCTCTCTAGACCTTTTGGAACTGAAGAAGAAGATGAAAATAGGTTTTTAAGGATGTGACCCCTGTGACCCCATTTGGGGTCATGGGGTCGCGAAATCTACAATTTAGAATCCCCATTGGCCAAGGAGTCTGCACACAACTTTTCAGCTCTCTAGACCTTTTGGAACTGAAGAAGAAGATGAAAATAGGTTTTTAAGGATGTGACCCCTGTGACCCCATTTGGGGTCATGGGGTCGCGAAATCTACAATTTAGAATCCCCATTGGCCAAGGAGTCTGCACACAACTTTTCAGCTCTCTAGACCTTTAGGAACTGGAGAAGAAGATGAAAATAGGTTTTTAAGGATGTGACCCCTGTGACCCCATTTGGGGTCATGGGGTCACGAAATCTACAATTTAGAATCCCCATTGGCCAAGGAGTCTGCACACAACTTTTCAGCTCTCTAGACCTTTTGGAACTGAAGAAGAAGATGAAAATAGGTTTTTAAGGATGTGACCCCTGTGACCCCATTTGGGGTCATGGGGTCGCGAAATCTACAATTTAGAATCCCCATTGGCCAAGGAGTCTGCACACAACTTTTCAGCTCTCTAGACCTTTTGGAACTGAAGAAGAAGATGAAAATAGGTTTATAAGGATGTGACCCCTGTGACCCCATTTGGGGTCATGGGGTCGCGAAATCTACAATTTAGAATCCCCATTGGCCAAGGAGTCTGCACACAACTTTTCAACTCTCTAGACCTTTTGGAACTGAAGAAGAAGATGAAAATAGGTTTTTAAGGATGTGACCCCTGTGACCCCATTTGGGGTCACGGGGTCACGAAATCTACAATTTAGAATCCCCATTGGCCAAGGAGTCTGCACACAACTTTTCAGCTCTGTGGAATCATTGGTTCTGGAGAAGAAGTCGAAAAAGCGAAAAGTTTACGGATGGACGGATGGACGGATGGACGGATGGACGGACGCCGGACAACATGCCATGCCATAAGCCCATCGGGCCTTTCAGGCCTGATGAGCTAAAAATTAAATTATCGGGAAAAATATGTTTTGGATATATTGAACCTGTTGTTTTCACCATCTTTATTTAAAGGTCTGCATTATATAATTTTTAATTTCACCCTAAAATTCAAATGACACGAGGAACTTGATGAGCATATCCTTTCGAGCAACATGTCATCAATATGTTAAGACCAGATATGTTTGTAAATATTTTCGCATAGCTTTAGTAGATGTTACTAATTGATATGAACACTTAATTATCTTTCTGGAATCACAGTTTACTAAAACGATATGCCCTGTAAATTATTGGGACGTGACCTTAGTTGTGAAATCCCCCACAAATGACAAATTAACAAAATACTTTAAGACGCATTAAGTTTTTTTTAAGTCCTGGTCATGTAGCGTTTCCTTTCGAATAGATTCAGAGGACAATGCAGTCCATCAAACAAGTTCACCGAAGTTTCAATCTTAAAGGTCCTGTAATGTTGATGGGTGATTGTAAATGCCTGAATTTTTATTAATAATTCACCATCACACTATCATCATGTCTTTGAGAGAGTACATTGTATTTGCACATATGTATATTTAAAAATTCACAAACGGAGACAGACACCTTTAAACTAATTAATGATGCATGGAATAATATATTTGTCGTAATTGTTTTACTGTAATGGTGATGTGTTATATGCGCTAATATTTATTATACATAGTGAATATTACTCAGGAAGGAACGACTGCAGACTCATACTGTTAAAGAATAATATTCTGTGAGCGCATTTGACTCCATTATTTCCGACTGAGGTCACCCTTCATATTTCCGATCTTAACCTCTGTTCTATATATATAGCTTGAAATCGAGGACTCCATCAAAATTCCCTAGCGGGGTAAATGGCAACTTCATACTGTATACATGCTACTAAAGCTATGAAAACCTTTTAGCGGCCATGTCGACCAAGTAACTTCAAAGATCTAGGCATTTGACTGTAATTAAGGGGTCTTGCTCATTAGCATATGTCCTTCGGCATTTGACTCCATTATTTCCCATTGAGGTCACCCTTCATATTTCCGATCTTAACCTCTGTTCTATATATATAGCTTGAAATCGAGGACTCCATCAAAATTCCCTAGCGGGGTAAATGGCAACTTCATACTGTATACATGCTACTAAAGCAATGAAAACCTTGCAGCGGCCATGTCGACCAAGTAACTTCAAAGATCTAGGCATTTGACTGTAATTAAGGGGTCTTGCTCATTAGCATATGTCCTTCGGCATTTGACTCCATTATTTCCCATTGAGGTCACCCTTCATATTTCCGATCTTAACCTCTGTTCTATATATATAGCTTGAAATCGAGGACTCCATCAAAATTCCCTAGCGGGGTAAATGGCAACTTCATACTGTATACATGCTACTAAAGCAATGAAAACCTTGCAGCGGCCATGTCGACCAAGTAACTTCAAAGATCTAGGCATTTGACTGTAATTAAGGGGTCTTGCTCATTAGCATATGTCCTTCGGCATTTGACTCCATTATTTCCCATTGAGGTCACCCTTCATATTTCCGATCTTAACCTCTGTTCTATATATATAGCTTGAAATCGAGGACTCCATCAAAATTCCCTAGCGGGGTAAATGGCAACTTCATACTGTATACATGCTACTAAAGCAATGAAAACCTTGCAGCGGCCATGTCGACCAAGTAACTTCAAAGATCTAGGCATTTGACTGTAATTAAGGGGTCTTGCTCATTAGCATATGTCCTTCGAATATGCCTGATACAGATAACATAAATAAAACATTTTTGGTATTTGCCTCTGATTTGGTCTTGTTTATTTATAAGCATGTTTATGATCAATACTTTTCACAAAATCAAATAGCATATTAAACGAGAAAAGGACGTCGCTGACAACTATAGATTCAATTGCAACCAATCAGGACACTCCATTTCTGCTCGCCATTTCAAGTGATAAAGAACAGAGTTTAGGATCAGAAATCTGAAGGGAGTAACCTCTGTTGGAACAGAACGATTTGACTCAAAATATTGATAAAAACAATCATATGTAAGCACGTCATTTTTTCATAATGGTAAAAAGGCAAAATACACATACAAAATGTTGAAATGCGATTGTATATACTGTTTCAGAGGAAATATTGTTGATACTGTGTCCATAAGATTGGTCAAGGTTAAGAGAATCATAAAAAGTCAGATTTAATGGCATTCTCAAGAAACATTACTGCAGTCATAACTTCCTACATAAGGTCTACTACATTAGGATAGATAAATAAAGTAACTGATGACAATCAGTTTCATTCTGCATTACGTTTTTCTGTTACTAGCAATTGCAACTACCAGACCAACTACCTGTACAGTTCATTTTCAACAACCTGGACAGTGTGTTTGTCAACAGGAGCAACTACCATCAATGTGCACAGTTTTTAATTTTGCTAATATCTCGGCTACAATAAATCTGTGAATACTATAACTTTGATAAAAGTCCTAGATTACCAAATGTTAAAATTCTATATTATCAACCATATGACATGTTCCACAGATGCAGCGATTATAAACGATAGATATTCAAGAGTTGAAACAAGTTGATATTGTTAACATCGTTTAATGGAAAATGTTCAATTTCGGGACCTTGTCCTAAATCATCACATTCGACTTAAAATTACCAAAATTATGGGCTTTGTTCATGTAGATTTAATGTATTCATGTAGAAAGTCGCCTTTTCGTAGAGTTTCTCTCTGACGACGATTGCCTTGTTCCAAAATGTTAAAATTCTAAATTATACATTACATGTCATGTTCCACAGATGTTGCGATTATAAACTATGGCCTTTCAAGAGTTTGATATTGTTAACATCATTCAATGGAAAATATTTAAAAGTGACTAATTTTGGGACCCACCCTAGTTGAAAAACTATTGTCTGTCGAGAAAATGGTTGTTGACGGCTGCCAACTTCCGGTTTACCATGGACAGGGCTTACTCCCTGTGATACTAATAACTCAGTTATTTTCGACCCTATGGGAAATAAATAAAGATTATTACCCGAGGAAGTATGCCATATGAGTTTTTACGAAACGAGTGTGGATTTTTGTATTGTCCGAGCGAGATCGAGAGCGAGGGCTATGCACAAATTTGAACGAGTTTCGTAAAAGACATCCTAGTGCCACAGTGAGAATTGTTTTACTATCACCTAATTAGGAGATACTATTTCCTAATTAGGACTTAGCTATCTCCTAATTAGATCTTAGTTATCTCCTAATTAGGACTTAGTTATCGCCTAATTAGGACATAACTATCACCTAATTAGGACATAGGTAACTCCTAATTAGGAGTAAGTATCTCCTAATTAGGAGTTAGTATCTCCTAATTAGGAGTTAGTATCTCCTAAATAGGAGTTAGTATCCCCTAATTATGACTTAGTTATCACCTAATTAGGACTTAACTATCACCTAATTAGGACATAGATAACCCCTAATAAGGAGTTACTATCTCATAATTAGGAGTTAATATCTCCTAATTAGGACTTAGTTATCTCCTAATTAGGACTTAGTTATTTCCTAATGAGGACTTAATTATCGCCTAATTAGGACATAACTATCACCTAATTAGGACATAGGTAACTCCTAATTAGGAGTTAGTATCTCCTAATTAGGAGTTAGTATCTCCTAATTAGGACTTAGTTATCTCCTAATTAGGACTTAGTTATCGCCTAATTAGGACATAACTATCACCTAATTAGGACATAGGTAACTCCTAATTAGGAGTAAGTATTTCCTAATTAGGAGTTAGTATCTCCTAATTAGGAGTTAATATCTCCTAATTAGGACTTAGTTATCACCTAATCAGGACTTAGTTATCGCCTAATTATGACTTAACTAAGTCCTAATTAGGAGTTAGTATCTCCTAATTAGGAGTAAGTATCTCCTAATTAGGAGTTAGTATCACCTAATTAGGAGATACTAACTCCTAATTAGGACTTACTTATTTCCTAATTAGGACTTAGTTATGTCCTAATTAGGCGATAACTAAGTCCTAATTAGGAGTTAGTATCTCCTAATTAGGCACTAGGATGCTTCCGTACATATGGCACACTTTCGAATGTAATAATTTCTTCATTACCCATTTTATTCCGTTTCATTCGCGTAAAAATGGGCAGGAAACGGCCAACTTCCCTTGCGACGGCAAGCTACAGTGACATCACGAACAATCGTTTACGGGACGTCGCGATGAAACAATGGTTGCTCATTTCAATAATATTAACTCGGTTAGTTTCAACCATATAGGTAATAAACGCATATATGTCCCCTATAGAAGCTAAAATGGCGTTAAACAATAACTCACTCACTAAAATCATACCATCTTTCCCAGCTAGGTGGAACTCAATGAAGATCTCTAACTTTGCCTATAATTATTATTTTAAAAACTTATTTGTTTGCAATGCTGGCGAATTTGAGATACTATATGCATCATTTTTTTAATGATCAAATAACCATTAGAGAGTCAATTTGAATTGCTCTGTTGCAAATCATTTCCTTAGAAAATTTATACTAACTACAAATATTAATGAATTGCTGGATTGAGATGATGATTGTCATTTAATTCAATATTTCAATATGTAAGAAAAGTTATCTTTGAACGTCCTTTTTTGTCAAATCTCACACTGTTTTGATTAACTAAAGTTGTTTTGACAATAGCAAGGCAGAACTTGGGGATGGGGGTATTCTGTAAGATAAGATTCATTTGGACGCAAGAAATGATTAAAAGGGCAAAGCATAATATCGATATATATTGCATGGGGGAAGTGTAACACGGTATAACAACTGCCCCCAACGTCAGTAGCCATGTTTCACGTCACTTCAAGGGTTAATCACTTACGGCTTTTCTGCAATTTCTGCTTCAAGATACTACATACCACTCCAATATATCATATAAATTATCAATCTTATATCTAACAACACAATTCGGATCAAAACGATTTCTTATGTTGTCCGATTTTTTTTTGCCTTTTGGTTCGCTCTATGTGAAAACTGTTGAACAACATCCATTTATCTATAACCGGGAGATCAAGGGGAATAATTATAATACCTTAGAAGATGTTTGAACGTAATCACCCCTGTTACAATTGCTCCGTGTTACAATTGACCCCGCTCTACTCTACATAGTAAATTTAAACAGTGTTTTCGACACGAGTCGTTGCTACTCTCGAGTTACTAACAAAGCCTAAAAGTGGAACCCACTCAAGCTTGACCCACCGCCATTACAAAGAGAGCTACACCCTTCGTATATCTGCTAGAAATGACCAGTGTTTTGTACAGTTCGAATCTTCTAACGTGGACGTAAGGTAAGTACTGAACTTGATGATAATATAATCCTTTCTTTAATACCTTCTCTTGTAGTAATGGTCCCTGTAGTAATGATATTTGTTTGAAAGTTTGTCAAGACGGTGTGACTGTGAGCTGAACTTTGTACTCACGAAGTTTGACATGATTGTTACTGGTAACTTTATTTCTTCGTTATGAGGTTTTGGTCGTATTTGACATTTCTATAAATGTAGCTTGGCAGCAATACATGAAAACTCTGAAGTTTCAAGAAGATATTTCACAAGTTTCATATTACAATAGGTCGAAGATTTGTCAAATTTCTTCCTTGTCTGGGATGCATTGCATTATGGGTAGTGTGAGGGCGCTCTTAGATCGGAACAAGGGACGCTCTGTCCTAAACTTGTCAGAGAGACTGCGTCAAACGTAGATATTTTGTCTTTTAGATCAATTTAGCGTTTTTGCGTTGCAATATTTCCGATTAGTCATTATGACAATTTTTCAATTAAAACATGCCCGAGGTCAGTGTTTTTTATCAATCAAGTCAAGGACGTATATTGAAAGGACTGGAAGAGAATCTCGTTGCGAGCAGCTCGCGCATGCGCATTGTCTCAAGTAAACACTTCCTTGGTTACCCAAACATCCGGTTTAGCGATGCAGACGGCTGGCGATCATAAACTATTATGTCATAGGCAAATATCTTTATTTACTATATTATGTCGGATTTCTTGAAATGGGAAGATTCTGAATTAACGGAATTGTTAGGGGAGTGGACCGAATATGACGATGAAGTCAGTTCAGATTCATGGTCGGAAGATATCGTTGACACAAGCACGAAGAGAAGCAAGGTTGAAGAGGATAAGGAATTTTCTAAGACATTATTAGACCGAAACCTCTGTCGTCCGAATGCTCTACCTCACACAGCGAGCCTCATACTAACGACAGAAGACGGCTATGGTTAAAACTGGGTGGAAATCTGATGTTTTCATTTTGATGGACAGTTTGCTTAAAATGCCGAGAATCACAACTTGATACTAATTTAAAATATTTCACAACTTAAACTTGTTCAATCAACACTGTTCTGTTTTACCAGGGACCTTATATACAGCGACTAATCTCTTCTGCTCTTTTCATGATCATTTCTACTGAACGATGTAATTAGACCTCGCCTCTCGTCGCGCTTCAACACACAAGTCTCGCCGCTAATGGCTGCAATACTGACGAAGCGGCGTTAAACAATAACTCACTCACTTCAACGCACAAGGGACTAGGTGCATAAGCGCTTATTTTGTTATCGCAATATATTGTTGTTACCAGTTAACGTCTCCGAGTCTTGCCGAGTTGCTCTGCGTCGATCGGCAATCTTCGTAAAGTCAAGAAACATTAGTGTAACCTCCCTTTGACTGTTGATTGTTGTATTGATAGATGAAATATACCACTTTGAGAAAAATGTATTTATTAACTATATGATTATTCTTGACGTCATCTAACCTTGCTAAGTGGCTCGTTCCCAGACTACTTTTACGTGAATCAAGTGAAATAGAATGGGTAATAAAGAAATTATTATCCTCGAAAGTGTGCAAGTGTTTTACAAAATTGTGCAAATTTTGTAAAAGTCATATGACACACTTTATCGGGTAATAATATCTATAATATCATGATACTATATATACTATATAAATAATGTTAGGTTACCTAGTGCTTTGGAGTACTTGATGGTATCCACATGTATTATGCTATTATTTTTAAAGTTGATTACTGTTTATTGTCTTGAGAAAAAACAAACAGAAATGATTTATTATTTATGCTGTTTCTAAATTAATGTTTTAGAATTTATTGTCTTAGTTTAAGTTTTGGATTCCCATCGAACCATTACACATATCATCTACGCTCCTTACCGACACGATGGCGGACTGACTCGCTAGTTTAACTGCAAAGTACGAGCGTATTACATGCTGACTACTTTCCCCTAAAATACCAGCTTGAGGTAGATGCACCAGAAAACTATTCATCTTTTGATAAATTGATATTTATTGTCTAAGGTAAAAGTAAAAGTTTTGGATTCCCCTTGGACCATTACACATATCATCTACGCTCCTTACAGACAAGATGGCGGACTGTTTAACTGGATATACAAGTGTGCTACGCCA
Organism: Gibbula magus; assembly: GCA_936450465.1. Classification (NCBI taxonomy): domain Eukaryota; kingdom Metazoa; phylum Mollusca; class Gastropoda; order Trochida; family Trochidae; genus Gibbula; species Gibbula magus. Next base: position 60,295,709 of record OW388294.1, read on the forward strand.
GTAATTAGTGCAACACGGGCGCCAAGTCAAGATGTGCGTTGGACCATGACGAGGCGAGCTCCACAGGATAATTTCTTAGTTGCTAATCCCTCTAAATAAGGTCCCTGGTTTTACAATTCTTGTTAAACATTTCATTCCCCGGCACTTGTCGAAACAACGTTGGGCGCTGCCATTTTGGAAAGCGCCAGCCAATCAGAAACGACCTCGATCACTAGCGAGGTTACTATGAATAAAATTAGCGTCACCTGGCTTCTTGCGATGTCGGAGAGTGGGGACGAATTTGAATTTGCCATTATTATTCGTGAACATTGTAAAATAAAATATTTATTAATATGGTTGTTACTCTTCAGCAGTTTGATTAATTGATAATGTAATTCATTGATTAGTTGATACTGTTCATTAAATGCCTTGGCTACTGGCCAGTCCCGTAATGAATAGACTGTCGATGTGCCGACACGTAATCTAGAAGGCGTGCATGCAAGTGGTCCAAATGGAACAAACTGTTGTCTTGTAGTCGATTTTATGCTGAAGAATAATTATATACGTGTAGAATTAAATCACAACATCTTTTTGTTACGAAAAGGTGTTGTTGATCAATAACAATTATTTGTTAGTAGGCCTGTATGCTGACAAAATATAATCGATTTGATACATCGCGCGAAGTGCTCAGTAGCCTAATCGACGCTTATAAAATTCGAGCGTAACTATTTGGTGTAATACGGGGTAAATTAATTTGAGACTATTTAACAGTGGAAATTACTTCATCATATTTCCAGCATTTAAAGAAAATAATATTTGTTCTCACGGTCGTATTTTACATCATTGTCAGTCCGACATATCTCTTTCTTATGGCCTTTGGCATAACCACATTACCTTGTGAGGTCACATAGTTTTCCAAAATCATATATCCTTTATTTCTTTCAAAGCTTGAATTATTTTTAGAATATGATTCACTTTATTTAATTTTTTTAGAGAATAGCTCATTAAAAATGAGAACGTGTATCTTATGAATACTAAGCTACCAGGATACGAACTCATATCGTTCGGAGATTTCCATGTGTTGATACAACAGGTGACGAAAATGTCATAGACATGACTAGTGCCAGCTAAATTACCAATACACAAATAAGTTTATAAGTTATCAGCCTATATAATCTTTACCCATAGATCGGAAAGCATCTCTGCTATAAACACATAAATTCAATGTGGATGTAGATACTTAAAATACATGCCCCATATCCTTATTTTCATTGTGATCTATTGGAACATGGTCACAGTCAATCAGTTGTCAGTCGACAAATATTATCAATAATATTATCAGTTTTCTCAAAAAACGTCAAAGGTACATCAACCAAAACTTTGTACAGATGTTAACCATGTTCTTCCGATCGCGCACAGACAAATTTCAATTTTCTGAGATTTAATTTTTTTTTATCGTTTCCATGGAATCGCGCCTTTTTGGACTTATTTTTATTGTGTTCAATGGGGACAGGTTTTCTCAGATACTGTTCAACCTAGGTGAATGAAATTTTGGTTGGGAGTACTCATGACCATACTCTTATCGATTTTGAAAACCAGTTCGGAAATATTATTTTTTAAGGAGTTTTGGCCCTTGAATCCGAAATTGAACTTAGTACCAAAAGAACTGTGATGCTCCAATGAGGCAGGTTTTCTCGGAAACTATTACATCTAGGTTAATGAAATTTAATATGGAGATAGTCAAGATGATACTCTTCATGGAGTTCGAAAACCAGTTCCGAAATTTTATTGGTGAAGGCCATGTTAATCCTTTGATCCAATTTTGAAATCAGAAATAGGTTTTAAGAACAAACTTGTAAAAAGTGACCCCAGTGATGAAGCAACTTGTAAGAATGACTTGAATAATGAACAAATAATATAAAAAAAGATTCCCATATTATTTATGCTGACGAGAAGGCGGAACAGGGACAGGCGAGACCCAAAGTTTCGGGGCTGCTCTGTTTTTGAGCAAACGCTCATCTAGTTCGTCAATACATTGCATTTAATAGGATAAGTGACAGATTGCACTGCATTGCAGTGTATATGATAGGATGGTAGAGTCTTTTTAAAGAAAAAATACAGGAGCTTGTACATAATACTTGAATAATAAACTACATATGAATTAATTTAAGTGTGTTAACAAGAAATTTACCCATTAAATGATTGAGTAGTATTTTGAATAATAAATATTGAACAAGTTTATAAACCGAAGGATGTTTCCAGTGATACTTTTAATCTACTTATGTCGTTTTTCATTATATCTAGAACAGCTAAGGATAAGTGAAGAATTAACAAATATATGGATTTACAACTTCTTTATTGCAAAGATATTCAACGTTTTGGTGTAGATACTAACATCATATTCACTGATATTCACCATAAATTTGTTAATTCTTCATATCACCAACTTCTAAATGCCCTTTAAAGAAGAAAGGATAAATGAAATTCATCCTCAACATCTGCATTAAAAGACATTTGCATACTCTGTCATAAACATTTACTTCTTTGTATCTGCCTGTTTCATTCATAATTATGTGAAGATATTTAAAAGTTTGTTATGTATCGTTTGTTAAGAGTAATTTTCCAACATTATCATATAAATATTCACAACGAAGACGCAGAATACAATTATCATTGACTAATAAATTACTTCATTACATAATAGTATCAAACATTATTTTGTTATTTTATGTTAATGGAATGTGACCGAGTTCAGCATCCATCACAGTACTATAAGGATTCTTCTCAACACCCAACAAACGTATACAGATGTCAAGAACATAACCTTATGAAAACCCAACACAGTACTATAAGGATTCTTCTTAACACCCAACAAACGTATACAGATGTCATGAACATAACCTTATGAAAACCCATCACAGTACTATAAGGATTCTTCTCAACACCCAACAAACGTATACAGATGTCATGAACATAACTGTATGAAAACCCAACACAGTACTATAAGGATTCTTCTTAACACCCAACAAACGTATACAGATGTCATGAACATAACCTTATGAAAACCCAACACAGTACTATAAGGATTCTTCTCAACACCCAACAAACGTATACAGATGTCATGAACATAACCTTATGAAAACCCAACACAGTACTATAAGGATTCTTCTTAACACCCAACAAACGTATACAGATGTCATGAACATAACCTTATGAAAACCCAACACAGTACTATAAGGATTCTTCTTAACACCCAACAAACGTATACAGATGTCATGAACATAACCGTATGAAAACCCATCACAGTACTATAAGGATTCTTCTTAACACCCAACAAACGTATACAGATGTCATGAACATAACCTTATGAAAACCCAACACAGTACTATAAGGATTCTTCTTAACACCCAACAAACGTATACAGATGTCATGAACATAACCTTATGAAAACCCAACACAGTACTATAAGGATTCTTCTTAACACCCAACAAACGTATACAGATGTCATGAACATAACCGTATGAAAACCCAACACAGTACTATAAGGATTCTTCTTAACACCCAACAAACGTATACAGATGTCATGAACATAACCTTATGAAAACCCAACACAGTACTATAAGGATTCTTCTTAACACCCAACAAACGTATACAGATGTCATGAACATAACCGTATGAAAACCCAACACAGTACTATAAGGATTCTTCTTAACACCCAACAAACGTATACAGATGTCATGAACATAACCTTATGAAAACCCAACACAGTACTATAAGGATTCTTCTTAACACTCAACAAACGTATACAGATGTCATGAACATAACCTTATGAAAACCCAACACAGTACTATAAGGATTCTTCTTAACACCCAACAAACGTATACAGATGTCATGAACATAACCGTATGAAAACCCAACACAGTACTATAAGGATTCTTCTTAACACCCAACAAACGTATACAGATGTCATGAACATAACCTTATGAAAACCCAACACAGTACTATAAGGATTCTTCTTAACACCCAACAAACGTATACAGATGTCATGAACATAACCGTATGAAAACCCATCACAGTACTATAAGGATTCTTCTTAACACCCAACAAACGTATACAGATGTCATGAACATAACCTTATGAAAACCCAACACAGTACTATAAGGATTCTTCTTAACACCCAACAAACGTATACAGATGTCATGAACATAACCTTATGAAAACCCAACACAGTACTATAAGGATTCTTCTTAACACCCAACAAACGTATACAGATGTCATGAACATAACCGTATGAAAACCCAACACAGTACTATAAGGATTCTTCTTAACACCCAACAAACGTATACAGATGTCATGAACATAACCTTATGAAAACCCAACACAGTACTATAAGGATTCTTCTTAACACCCAACAAACGTATACAGATGTCATGAACATAACCGTATGAAAACCCAACACAGTACTATAAGGATTCTTCTTAACACCCAACAAACGTATACAGATGTCATGAACATAACCTTATGAAAACCCAACACAGTACTATAAGGATTCTTCTTAACACTCAACAAACGTATACAGATGTCATGAACATAACCTTATGAAAACCCAACACAGTACTATAAGGATTCTTCTTAACACCCAACAAACGTATACAGATGTCATGAACATAACCGTATGAAAACCCAACACAGTACTATAAGGATTCTTCTTAACACCCAACAAACGTATACAGATGTCATGAACATAACCTTATGAAAACCCAACACAGTACTATAAGGATTCTTCTTAACACCCAACAAACGTATACAGATGTCATGAACATAACCTTATGAAAACCCAACACAGTACTATAAGGATTCTTCTTAACACCCAACAAACGTATACAGATGTCATGAACATAACCGTATGAAAACCCAACACAGTACTATAAGGATTCTTCTTAACACCCAACAAACGTATACAGATGTCATGAACATAACCGTATGAAAACCCAACACAGTACTATAAGGATTCTTCTCAACACTCAACAAACGTATACAGATGTCAAGAACATAACCTTATGAAAACCCAACACAGTACTATAAGGATTCTTCTTAACACCCAACAAACGTATACAGATGTCATGAACATAACCGTATGAAAACCCAACACAGTACTATAAGGATTCTTCTTAACACCCAACAAACGTATACAGATGTCATGAACATAACCTTATGAAAACCCAACACAGTACTATAAGGATTCTTCTTAACACCCAACAAACGTATACAGATGTCAAGAACATAACTGTATGAAAACCCAACACAGTACTATAAGGATTCTTCTTAACACCCAACAAACGTATACAGATGTCATGAACATAACCTTATGAAAACCCAACACAGTACTATAAGGATTCTTCTTAACACCCAACAAACGTATACAGATGTCATGAACATAACCTTATGAAAACCCAACACAGTACTATAAGGATTCTTCTTAACACCCAACAAACGTATACAGATGTCATGAACATAACCTTATGAAAACCCAACACAGTACTATAAGGATTCTTCTCAACACCCAACAAACGTATACAGATGTCATGAACATAACCTTATGAAAACCCAACACAGTACTATAAGGATTCTTCTTAACACCCAACAAACGTATACTGATGTCATGATCATAACCTTATGAAAACCCAACACAGTACTATAAGGATTCTTCTTAACACCCAACAAACGTATACAGATGTCATGAACATAACCTTATGAAAACCCAACACAGTACTATAAGGATTCTTCTTAACACCCAACAAACGTATACAGATGTCATGAACATAACCGTATGAAAACCCAACACAGTACTATAAGGATTCTTCTTAACACCCAACAAACGTATACAGATGTCATGAACATAACCGTATGAAAACCCAACACAGTACTATAAGGATTCTTCTCAACACCCAACAAACGTATACAGATGTCATGAACATAACCTTATGAAAACCCAACACAGTACTATAAGGATTCTTCTCAACACCCAACAAACGTATACAGATGTCATGAACATAACCTTATGAAAACCCAACACAGTACTATAAGGATTCTTCTTAACACCCAACAAACGTATACAGATGTCATGAACATAACCTTATGAAAACCCAACACAGTACTATAAGGATTCTTCTTAACACCCAACAAACGTATACAGATGTCAAGAACATAACTGTATGAAAACCCAACACAGTACTATAAGGATTCTTCTTAACACCCAACAAACGTATACAGATGTCATGAACATAACCTTAGGAAAACCCAACACAGTACTATAAGGATTCTTCTTAACACCCAACAAACGTATACAGATGTCATGAACATAACCTTATGAAAACCCAACACAGTACTATAAGGATTCTTCTTAACACCCAACAAACGTATACAGATGTCAAGAACATAACTGTATGAAAACCCAACACAGTACTATAAGGATTCTTCTTAACACCCAACAAACGTATACAGATGTCATGAACATAACCTTATGAAAACCCAACACAGTACTATAAGGATTCTTCTTAACACCCAACAAACGTATACAGATGTCATGAACATAACCTTATGAAAACCCAACACAGTACTATAAGGATTCTTCTTAACACCCAACAAACGTATACAGATGTCATGAACATAACCTTATGAAAACCCAACACAGTACTATAAGGATTCTTCTCAACACCCAACAAACGTATACAGATGTCATGAACATAACCTTATGAAAACCCAACACAGTACTATAAGGATTCTTCTTAACACCCAACAAACGTATACAGATGTCATGAACATAACCTTATGAAAACCCAACACAGTACTATAAGGATTCTTCTTAACACCCAACAAACGTATACAGATGTCAAGAACATAACTGTATGAAAACCCAACACAGCCGAGGCGTAATGCACTACACTTCCAACAAACGTATACAGATGTCAAGAACATAACCTTATGAAAACCCAACACAGTACTATAAGGATTCTTCTCAACACCCAACAAACGTATACAGATGTCATGAACATAACCTTATGAAAACCCAACACAGTACTATAAGGATTCTTCTTAACACCCAACAAACGTATACAGATGTCATGAACATAACCTTATGAAAACCCAACACAGTACTATAAGGATTCTTCTTAACACCCAACAAACGTATACAGATGTCATGAACATAACCGTATGAAAACCCAACACAGCCGAGGCGTAATGCACTACACTTCCAACAAACGTATACAGATGTCAAGAACATAACCTTATGAAAACCCAACACAGTACTATAAGGATTCTTCTCAACACCCAACAAACGTATACAGATGTCATGAACATAACCTTATGAAAACCCAACACAGTACTATAAGGATTCTTCTTAACACCCAACAAACGTATACAGATGTCAAGAACATAACTGTATGAAAACCCAACACAGTACTATAAGGATTCTTCTTAACACCCAACAAACGTATACAGATGTCAAGAACATAACTGTATGAAAACCCAACACAGCCGAGGCGTAATGCACTACACTTCCAACAAACGTATACAGATGTCAAGAACATAACCTTATGAAAACCCAACACAGTACTATAAGGATTCTTCTCAACACCCAACAAACGTATACAGATGTCATGAACATAACCTTATGAAAACCCAACACAGTACTATAAGGATTATTCTTAACACCCAACAAACGTATACAGATGTCATGAACATAACCTTATGAAAACCCAACACAGTACTATAAGGATTCTTCTTAACACCCAACAAACGTATACAGATGTCATGAACATAACCTTATGAAAACCCAACACAGTACTATAAGGATTCTTCTTAACACCCAACAAACGTATACAGATGTCATGAACATAACCGTATGAAAACCCAACACAGTACTATAAGGATTCTTCTTAACACCCAACAAACGTATACAGATGTCATGAACATAACCTTATGAAAACCCAACACAGTACTATAAGGATTCTTCTTAACACCCAACAAACGTATACAGATGTCATGAACATAACCTTATGAAAACCCAACACAGTACTATAAGGATTCTTCTTAACACCCAACAAACGTATACAGATGTCATGAACATAACCGTATGAAAACCCAACACAGTACTATAAGGATTCTTCTTAACACCCAACAAACGTATACAGATGTCATGAACATAACCTTATGAAAACCCAACACAGTACTATAAGGATTCTTCTTAACACCCAACAAACGTATACAGATGTCATGAACATAACCGTATGAAAACCCAACACAGTACTATAAGGATTCTTCTTAACACCCAACAAACGTATACAGATGTCATGAACATAACCTCATGAAAACCCAACACAGTACTATAAGGACTATAAGGATTCTTCTTAACACCCAACAAACGTATACAGATGTCATGAACATAACCGTATGAAAACCCATCACAGTACTATAAGGATTCTTCTTAACACCCAACAAACGTATACAGATGTCATGAACATAACCTTATGAAAACCCAACACAGTATTATAAGGATTCTTCTTAACACCCAACAAACGTATACAGATGTCATGAACATAACCGTATGAAAACCCAACACAGTACTATAAGGATTTTTCTTAACACCCAACAAACGTATACAGATGTAATGAACATAACCTTATGAAAACCCAACACAGTATTATAAGGATTCTTCCTAACACTCAACAAACGTATACAGATGTCATGAACATAACCTTATGAAAACCCAACACAGTACTATAAGGATTCTTCTTAACACCCAACAAACGTATACAGATGTCATGAACATAACCTTATGAAAACCCAACACAGTGCTATAAGGATTCTTCTTAACACCCAACAAACGTATACAGATGTCATGAACATAACCTTATGAAAACCCAACACAGTACTATAAGGATTCTTCTTAACACCCAACAAACGTATACAGATGTCATGAACATAACCGTATGAAAACCCAACACAGTACTATAAGGATTCTTCTTAACACCCAACAAACGTATACAGATGTCATGAACATAACCTTATGAAAACCCAACACAGTACTATAAGGATTCTTCTTAACACCCAACAAACGTATACAGATGTCATGAACATAACCGTATGAAAACCCAACACAGTACTATAAGGATTCTTCTTAACACCCAACAAACGTATACAGATGTCATGAACATAACCTTATGAAAACCCAACACAGTACTATAAGGACTATAAGGATTCTTCTTAACACCCAACAAACGTATACAGATGTCATGAACATAACCGTATGAAAACCCATCACAGTACTATAAGGATTCTTCTTAACACCCAACAAACGTATACAGATGTCATGAACATAACCTTATGAAAACCCAACACAGTATTATAAGGATTCTTCTTAACACCCAACAAACGTATACAGATGTCATGAACATAACCGTATGAAAACCCAACACAGTACTATAAGGATTTTTCTTAACACCCAACAAACGTATACAGATGTCATGAACATACCCTTATGAAAACCCAACACAGTATTATAAGGATTCTTCCTAACACTCAACAAACGTATACAGATGTCATGAACATAACCTTATGAAAACCCAACACAGTACTATAAGGATTCTTCTTAACACCCAACAAACGTATACAGATGTCATGAACATAACCTTATGAAAACCCAACACAGTACTATAAGGATTCTTCTTAACACCCAACAAACGTATACAGATGTCATGAACATAACCTTATGAAAACCCAACACAGTACTATAAGGATTCTTCTTAACACCCAACAAACGTATACAGATGTCATGAACATAACCGTATGAAAACCCAACACAGTACTATAAGGATTCTTCTTAACACCCAACAAACGTATACAGATGTCATGAACATAACCTTATGAAAACCCAACACAGTACTATAAGGATTCTTCTTAACACCCAACAAACGTATACAGATGTCATGAACATAACCGTATGAAAACCCAACACAGTACTATAAGGATTCTTCTTAACACCCAACAAACGTATACAGATGTCATGAACATAACCTTATGAAAACCCAACACAGTACTATAAGGACTATAAGGATTCTTCTTAACACCCAACAAACGTATACAGATGTCATGAACATAACCGTATGAAAACCCATCACAGTACTATAAGGATTCTTCTTAACACCCAACAAACGTATACAGATGTCATGAACATAACCTTATGAAAACCCAACACAGTATTATAAGGATTCTTCTTAACACCCAACAAACGTATACAGATGTCATGAACATAACCGTATGAAAACCCAACACAGTACTATAAGGATTTTTCTTAACACCCAACAAACGTATACAGATGTCATGAACATAACCTTATGAAAACCCAACACAGTATTATAAGGATTCTTCCTAACACTCAACAAACGTATACAGATGTCATGAACATAACCTTATGAAAACCCAACACAGTACTATAAGGATTCTTCTTAACACCCAACAAACGTATACAGATGTCATGAACATAACCGTATGAAAACCCAACACAGTACTATAAGGATTCTTCTTAACACCCAACAAACGTATACAGATGTCATGAACATAACCTTATGAAAACCCAACACAGTACTATAAGGATTCTTCTTAACACCCAACAAACGTATACAGATGTCATCAACATAACCGTATGAAAACCCAACACAGTACTATAAGGATTCTTCTTAACACCCAACAAACGTATACAGATGTCATGAACATAACCTTATGAAAACCCAACACAGTACTATAAGGATTCTTCTTAACACCCAACAAACGTATACAGATGTCATGAACATAACCGTATGAAAACCCAACACAGTACTATAAGGATTCTTCTTAACACCCAACAAACGTATACAGATGTCATGAACATAACCTTATGAAAACCCAACACAGTACTATAAGGATTCTTCTTAACACCCAACAAACGTATACAGATGTCATGAACATAACCGTATGAAAACCCATCACAGTACTATAAGGATTCTTCTTAACACCCAACAAACGTATACAGATGTCATGAACATAACCTTATGAAAACCCAACACAGTATTATAAGGATTCTTCCTAACACTCAACAAACGTATACAGATGTCAAGAACATAACCTTATGAAAACCCAACACAGTACTATAAGGATTCTTCTTAACACCCAACAAACGTATACAGATGTCATGAACATAACCTTATGAAAACCCAACACAGTATTATAAGGATTCTTCCTAACACTCAACAAACGTATACAGATGTCATGAACATAACCGTATGAAAACCCAACACAGTACTATAAGGATTCTTCTCAACACCCAACAAACGTATACAGATGTCATGAACATAACCTTATGAAAACCCAACACAGTACTATAAGGATTCTTCTTAACACCCAACAAACGTATACAGATGTCATGAACATAACCTTATGAAAACCCAACACAGTACTATAAGGATTCTTCTTAACACCCAACAAACGTATACAGATGTCATGAACATAACCGTATGAAAACCCAACACAGTACTATAAGGATTCTTCTTAACACCCAACAAACGTATACAGATGTCATGAACATAACTGTATGAAAACCCAACACAGCCGAGGCGTAATGCACTACACTTCCAATAAACGTATCAATGAACATACACTTTCCGGGTTCAAATAAAGGGATCTAGTATTAGAATTCACACTTAACGCAACTGATCAGACATTTGTTTTTCAGCAACACTAAAATTAAAGACTTCCATTCAATTCAATTCAATTAATTAAGTTCGGTTTTGTTGGCCATTGGCCCATGTACAATCAGAAAACAGTATACAAAATATGAGAGTAGCTAATTTTATTACCCATATGTTTGAAAATTACCAAGTTAATATTATTGATATGAGCACATGACATTGTGCACATATCACGTTTGCCTAGCAATCATTGTTTCACCGCGACTTCCAGTATTTTGTCGTCTGTGAGGTCATAAAACGATTGTTCGTGACGTCACTGTATTTCCGTCGCAAGGGAATTGGGCCGTTTCCTAGCTATTTTTACGCGAATCAGACGGAATAAAATGGGTAATAAAGAAATTATTACACTCGAAATTGTGTCAAATGACTTTTACGAAACTCATGTAAATTTCTGTATAACCCTCGCTCTCGCTCGGGCAATACAAAAGTTAACACTCGTTTCATAAAAGTCATATGACACATTTCCTCGGGAAATAATCTCTATATATAAAATAAACTATCGTTACATTATTAGAAATGATATAACCAATTTTCTTAAAGCAGGAGCTTCCCTAATATACTAATACTTGGAGCAGTTAGAGACAGAGTGACTACACGTGCTGCTTATCAGTGTATAATATTTAGCTGACATATTATCCTGCTGACAAGATAGGAATTAATTGTCTTTAATTGAGTCATATGCGGTACATTCAATCATAAAGTGAATTTCAGTTTCAATCAGACCACAGTCACACATTATTACATATTATTGACAATTAAAGACTTCACCTAAGTAAGTTAATCTATCCATGACATCAATAGATAATATAACCCATTATACAACCACCTTTCAGATCGTATTTTCGACGACCCTTTCTAAATCCAACTTTTGCGTGTAAATGTATCCTACAATGTTACACCCCAACATTCTACCAGATGAAAGAGTAACCACATACTCCGCACTGTCGTGTATCTATACAATAAAGAAGTTGTTAATCAAGAATATATTGTTTTCATACATGATATCTGTGTGATATTAAGGTGCATAAGGAGGTAAACAAAATCTCATTGAATACAGCTGTAGGTTTGGAGTGGTGCAATGTATTTCAGGGTCCCTTACTTTAAATGATATTTCAGGTAAACAGTCGACTTCAGAGATGGCGACTTCGAATAATTCCGGGGACAATGACGACCCACATTCCTCGATGGACAATATTGTGTCACATTCTGAAGTAACAGAACTTCTGAACAATTTGCTTTTACAACAGAGAGGTATAAAGCTTTTTCATTCAAGTCATTTTTGTTAAAATAATTATATTCATATCGAATCATTTCTTTATCCATAATGATATTTACTAAATCATTTATTTTCCAAACTCATCATTTCATTTCTATATGTTAAAACCACAGATTCATTGGGTTTTTAAATACAAAAGTGATACTTATATTTAGAACTTTATAAATCATTTTAATGAATAACATTATTCTGTAAATAACTTTATTTACCTTTTTTAGAATCTGTTTATAAATATATTTATCAATATTTACACTTCGCTTTATTCATAATCATTCTCCAAAACTTGTCAATTTGAGTCATTAAATCTTTTAAAGAATCAAACATTAGATTAAACTTAAAAAGTTATCTCAATGCAATTTACAGGTGGCCTGTTACAAGAACAACCAAATGTATATAACATATCAGCTGGAGCGTCCAGACCTGGCACTGTTGATTCAGGTGAGAACACAACATAATTTGATGTTTTATGTTTTATAGTCAAACTGCAGACTGCTTCAGCGAGATCAAGTAATGGTGCCGTTACTGTAACATACCTTCGTGTCACTAGTCTCGTTTCTATTCTCTTTCAACATTATAATTTACTGGCATCTGTTACAAGGTAATATGTTACAAGATAGTACGTTTTTGATTAAACGTAATTATTTATACTTACCTGTTGACTAGACCTACTATGCCTAGCTCCTCTCTAGGTATGCTATTTCAACCTTAACACAGACGAAACTTGAACAGTGGAGTAAGGGATGCGTAAAATCCCTATCCAAGGGCGGTAAGTCTGCATGGTCTCGTGACGTCACTACCGGAATATGCCACTCTCCGAAAGTCCCAAAAGGCAAGACAGACCGAGTGGGGAGGATGGGCGGGCCTAGCGCGTAGGTCTTGTCAACAGGTAAATATAAATAATTATGTTTAATCAAAAACATACTATTATTTAAATACCTATCTGTTGACTAGACCTACTATGCCTAAAATCCCACTGCATGGAGGCGGGTCAGTAGATATGTGGTAGAGACGAGACCAGCAACAAGCCCTGAGTGTAAGCTAACCTACGAGTCCTCCACAAGGCAAAGCCCGGGAGATACCATCTCTACCGCTGAGCGGATCGAAGAGACAACCCAGCCACTCAACTTCTGATCAACACACTGCCCCAAACTCCAACGGGGAGGGGGTGTTAAAGCGAAGCTAAAGAACAAACAACAGACAAGGAGCTAACAATGCAAACAAAGTTTATACAATGTGGAGACATCTCGTAGGTAATGGTTGGCGAAAAACTCTGAGGAATGCCAAAACCACCCCGCCATGACTTCCGAAACTGCGATGTTGCAGTGGTAAGCCATTGTGCCTGAAACTGCACGGATCTGATCTGACAGAGACCAGACTCCCGCCACCTGCTCGTGACCCATATGCGCCCCTCACCCCTGGGTGGAGGCGTCTACAAACAGGTGAGCTGAAGCGGGACGAGGACGAAGTGGAACCAGTGATTTTGATGGAAATTTTAACCACAGGTCAATTGTCCTGAAGGTGACTAAAGTAACAGGTCATTTTTGAAAAGTATAGGTCACACTCTACAAATTAAAATCATTACATTTTTAGCTGTAAATAAAAAATACAATAGAGCATCAATAAATTTAATTGTCTTTATTTCATGGAACTGTGACATAAGAAATGTTTGAAAACAGGTTGTAACAAGTTGAAAAATAAGTGTAACAATAATACATAGTTTCACAGTAAAAACAGCTTGGCTCTATTGAGAGAATATCAAATCCTACACAATCATGAATGGAATGTTTCATTCTCATCAGATACTGCTAGACGTAAACTGCTAGACTTAGTTAGCTGTGAACAATTTCCTGCTCCTTTTCTTCCATTCATTTAAGGCTGCCTGAAAGTCAAAGTGACTGATACCACCACCTTCTATTTTGATCCTCATAAGATGTTCTTGGGAATCACAAGAGAGTCTGTTCCTAACAGGAGTAAAAATGCTGTTTTGAGCTGAGAAACCTCTCTCACACCCAGAGGTATGTATTGGGCAGATCATAGCAAGCTGAGCCAATTTAATTAAATTGGGAAACTCATGCTTGTGGAACTGAACCAGGAAAGACCACAATGCAGTAAAGTCATCTCTGGGATACATTTGAGCTATAACCTTTGGCTTTATGTCAGACCATTCAGCCCTGGTGACATCTGGATCTATGAGAGGTGGAGATGATTTTGTCTGCTGTGCACCATCATCATCTTTCCAAGTATGAGTCTGCTCTTGACCAAAATGGCTGATGAGAATATCCATCTTGTCATCCCCCCATGTTAGCAGATCATCTTTGGACACCATACTGATTGGCCTCATCCCCAGGACACCAAAGGCTGACAGGAGATCAGTATCTGGAAATCTAAAGGAACATTATTTAGGAATTCAATGAATTAACTAAATTTCAATAAATATAACATGCATATCCTTAAACATGCCAAATCAAATTATTTCATTAATTCATCACAACTATATTCATAAGTAATTATTTCACTGGTGTTCATATTCAACTATTGAATCATCAGTGGAATGTTTTACTCTTTAAATTATTTTACAGATATTGCATTAAAAAAATTGTTTTCTTACTCAAGCTCTTGTCAAGTCAGTGTTTATTGTCTTACAGTTATACTTTAACTAACCTGTCAGCAATGTTGGAAATCAAAGAGTCAATGAATTTGACCTTTGCCGAGTCAATGTCCCTCTGTGGGCAACCTGTAACCTTGTGGCCGTTTAGTTCAGTGCTGAATTCTGTTCGTGTGAGAAGTGATTCAAGTTGTAGTTCATGTTGACCCTTGCTGGTCTTCAGTTTTCCAAGATGATCAATACAGTGGTCAATGTTCACCTGAAAAACATTAAAATATCACAATGAAATGCCATTTCCCTTATTTGAACTCAATGAAATTCATTTGTTTCAGTAAATCAGAAATAGATAAATTTAACTCAAAACAGAACAGGAGAATTTGAGAAGAAATATTTTGTTTAAAGTTTTAAATAACCATATTAAACATTCATTATTACTTACACACATTAGCTTAGAAGAACAAATTTAAATAATATTTTCTACCATCATACCTTCACAAGGGCAACGTCTACATTTTCCTTCTGGAAAAACAGGTTCAACTTGGACACAACAGGAATGATATCCATCAGTATATGAGTCAGGCTGACAAACTTGACAGTGGCTATCTGAAATAATCAATAAATTCATTAGACAAATCAAACACCACTATCCTATTTTTCCAAGTATCAATGTAAAATTATCTAATCAAATGTATGATCCATAAATTAATATGTAATGTTAAAAATGACTATCTGGATGATTTAAACTAAGTTAATTAATTACTTAAAGTCAACATTTTATTCAACGTTGTGATAAAAGTAATACGCCAAAAATGAATATGGATAGTCAAAACAGGTGTAAGTTCAATTTAAACTAAACTGTTAACAGAGACCAAAATTAAATATTTGAATACCATACCTTTTTCTTCAAGCCAGCTGCCTTAGCATCTGTTGCATCAGTCAAATAACACAAGAGAGGATCAAGTGTTCGGTAGACAGTTTCAAGAGCAGAGTAGAAGGACAGCCATCTCACTGAGTGTACTTCTTTGTACTTCAGCACAGGACTTTCCAAAATCTTCTGCACCTCTCTCATATTGGACACTCTGTTGGTGGAATACTTGAAGTAGTAGAATATGGAGGTAATTATTTCCTGATAGTCCTTCAATGGAGGGATCTTTTCTGCTGCTTGGCTGGTGCATAGAGCCAAACGGTGAGCAATACAATGAACATTCATCAAATGTGGATTTGCACGCAACAAATATCCAGTGGTACCTTTACCTCTTCCTGTCATCACTGCTGCACCATCGGAACCTAAGCCAAGAACTTTGTCAAAAGATATACCTCGTGCATGGAGATGTTTTTGTAGCTCGACAGCTATAGCTTTGCCAGTTCCTTCATGAAGCTGAACATTGGTCAGAAAGTGTGTTGCAGGACGCATAGAGATGGGTGAATACAACTGTGCATAGATGACTAACCTCTTATTGACACAGATGTCTGTTGACTCGTCTGCTAAAACTGAAATGTATGGCGAATCTGACAGTTTTTTTGTGACGTTATTGTCAATTGTTTGGGACATTGCTTTCAAAAATTCAGTGGCTGCATATGGGGACTCATACTGAACATTGTCAGAAACAGATAGATGCTTTACATCTGGTACATTCACCTCTTTTAAAAAGTTAATGAGGGACTGAAACTTTGCAAGTGGTAAGCCTTCTGAAGCCAACCAATAGGCAGATTTCAAACCAATCAGGGCTCCCTTTTCTTGATCTGATACGCATTTCTGATTGATGGCCTGTAAATCTGCTTTTAATTCTGGAACTAGCAATGCAGTTTGGTGGTCGTTTGTTTTCACATGCTCTGTAAATGCGCTTGTACAAAAAATTACTGCATCCAGTGACAAAAGCATTTCTTCGTTTACTTTTACAACAATGTTCACATGTCATAACATTTTTAGAACTGTCGTATCTGAGCCAATTGAACTGTGTCAACCACCTACTTTGAAATTTTCTGTTAGTTTGGTTCGATCGTTTACCTTCGTCTTCGTGTCCATTCCCACCATCATTTGAATCAGTAGTTCTACTAGTGGTACTTTCTTCCTGTCGATCATCTACATTAATAACTGTAGAACTGTCAGGAACCGTAGTCAAAAACGTAAGTTTAGTTTGACCTAGGAGACGTTTCCTCTTGGAGGGTGGCATGGTTACGCTATTTCAGCTCCAAAAGTGTATGCCGAAAATAGGAAACATTCGCATTATATCGTAGAACCATTCCAACTAAATCGTCAATGTCCGTATAATTACAACCAATCAAATTACGTGTTTTAGTGTTAGAAAAAGCCTGTTGTTGCTACGGATTAATGAGGGATAGATCTAGCAACTCATATATTACTGAGCAGTGTTTGCTAAATAAACTCAATGCATTCCCTTTCATTTGTAAGCGTCTTGCGTGAACCCATTGATTAACAACTAATTAATAGTCGTATGTCGTGTAAAAGCAAAAAGTCTCAAAGCTTTGTGTACAGTTACAGAGATTAAAATACGCCTTTTGTTTAGTTGTATCATGATGCAAACATTGATTGAAAAGGTCGAGCTTTGTAATCTACTTACTAAATCAACTTACGTTCAATTTAATCAATAAGCTTTTATTTTAATTAGACGACAACTAAATCAAAATCCCTATAAACAAAAATGTTATTGGTGTAAAAACATTCAAGTGACAAATGAACCGTTATACATGTATTGCTGAAACAATAATTAACGGAGCTGAAAGAAGGTGAAATTTCTTTAGACCATTATGAGAATAACACAAAAAAAACATCAGTAAATTAATTGATTTAATGTGATGAATATTTTTTTCCCATTAAATTCGCTAAATATCTTTGAAGAGTTATGAAATAAATATACTTTTTTTCTGTATTCAAGGTGACATGAATGAATATAACGATTACATCATGGGTTTTCCAGATTATAAATAGACAATTTGTTAATAACAACGAATTATTTCATTGGCAGAAAACTGTGTAAAATATGTAACAACGAATGTGATTGGCTCAGAGATACAAGCGTATTCGTACTCACGTTCTAATTTTTTTTAAAAATCCAGAAAGCAAACTTTAATCCTAAAATCAGCAGCTGTAGCACATTTTAACATATAACATCTATAATTACATTGTATATTCAAAATTTAAATAGTGGTAGCGATTGAACGAATCTTGTAAATAAATATTTGTTTTGGTAGGTTTTGATTACGAAACTAGTTCAGTAGTTGAATCCCCGCAGAGCAAGCAGTGAGGCATTGTTTCGTTTTTACAACAAAGATTTCATATTTAAGCATAGTATTCATAAGGAAAACACACAACAAAACATGTTAAAATATATTTAATACAGCCAAACGCATTTTCGTTTCTTATTGCTGCAGTCGATTGAGTATTTGTCACCAACACTCGCTCCCTCGCTGAAACGCTGTAACAGGTGGTCCGCCATTTTCACCACGAAACTCGCACAATACTAGATAGTGAGGGACCATATTTTTTTTTATGAAGAACTGAAAATCATAATTGATTCTATACTAAATTAGTATAGAATAAATTATGATTTTCAGTTGACTGATGTACCATTAAATTTATCGGTCCCTTGACCTAGTTAACAGAATATCTATCGGTCATTTATGAAATGAATCGGACTATGACCGATGACCGACGCCAATCTGAATCCCTGGGAACCCCGGAGAACACACTCTCGTCCACCCGCCACCAAGCTAGGAAACGATGGAGATCTGGGGTAAAAGCTGTGGCGTGACGGCAACGCGTCTCCCTGATGTGGGGATTCAGATACACCTGTAACGGGCGAAGGAACAACCTCCCCCTGCGGGTCAGGTCCTGAGCTGACGTTAGTAACCCCAACACTCTTTGCCACTGACGTAGGGATAGCGACGCATCGAGCCATTAGGCGATCGTAACGAGCCATCTGCTCCCTCGTGACGAACCCACGGAACAGCTGAGTGTCTAGGATAGCCCCTAGGAACTTCAGACTTCGACCGACTTCTCTAAGTTCACTTACCAACCTAGACGACGGAATAGATATATTGTGAACCTGAGCTGCACTTCGAGAACGACAGGAGAACGGTCGTGAGCGAGGCCGTCGTCCAAATACATTAAAAACTGAATGTCGCATTGGTGCAAGAATTGGACGATGGCCTGAGTCACACGTGTGAATAGCCAGGGGGCGGAAGAGATCCCGAACGAGAGGACGTTCCACTGAAAGTGTCTCCCGTCCAGATTGAAGCGGAGGTACCTGCGATCCCGATAGTGAATCGGAACGTGCAGGTACGCATCCTGGAGATCGAGAGACACCATGCAGCCTGATCGCTCCAGAGATAGCATCACAGAGGGAAGCGTCAAGAGTCGAAAATATGGCGGCCGAACAAGGTAGGAGCGGTTTCATACCTTCAAGTCGTGAATGAGCCGCCATTTTTTCGAATTCCTTTTGGGTATGACGAACACTGGGGAGTAAAACCCCGGAGTTAGATGCGGGGTCAGGACCTCCTGCACCTCCCTTTGGAGATTAAAACTCCACCTGTTCCAAAGTCAATTGGAGCCGGTCCCTTGCTGAGGGACGCTCCGTTGGAGCACAGGTAAGAGGCGGAGGGGATGAGACGCGAATGCGGAATCCCAGAATCCGACAAATGAAATGGTCTAACCCTAACTGCACCCAGTTGCTGACAAAGTTTTGAAGCCTACCCCCCACCGAACCCTCTCACACCGTAACGAGTGGAGGAGGAAGTAGAGGGGGTGACCAAGAGTCACCTCCTCCGCTTCCCCTTCTGAGGGGTACGATCTCCGGCGCTGGGACGGGGGGGACTTGGGGGACTGACCCGTGGATCCGCGGCCACATCCTCCCCACTGAAAGTCCGTCTTGGATTTCTTGGGGGAAGGTTGGCCTCTGCCGTGACCTTGACCCTGACGGAAAATTTGTCAGAGGACGCTTAGGCGCAGTCTGCCTCTGACTCATCAGATGATTGGTGAGGTCTTGCTGTTGAGCCTCCTGCCGCGCCCTCCGAACCTCGGGGATACGACCCCCAAAAAGATATTCAGAGTGGGCAGGGGCCTGTCGGAGGAATGATTTCTGATCGGGGTTGAGACCTAAACGGTGAAGGTAATTGTCTCTACGCAGTACTGTAATGCCCGATGAAATCGGCGAACCTGATAACATGATCTGCACAAGGTCCGCGGCAACATTGCCGAATGCTTTGAAAAGCACTGGGTCACCCGACCCCATGCCAGCCTGCTTGGCACAGGCAAGCATCGCCTGACAAAGTCATCGGATCCAACCGAGCATCAAGCAACGAAGAGACCATGTCTTTAACGGACGCAAGAAGGAGGCCTGGATTGACCTTGTCAAGCCTGGCCTTCTTGGTCTTCTTCTTCTTGCTCTTGGGCGTGAAGGGTCCGCCGACCTTAAGCCTAAGAGGCGACATACGCCTGTCTGGCGAAGGGGGAGACGAAGTACGAGTCTGCGGACGAGAACGTGAACGCAAAGGGGGAGAGAGCGAATCTCTCGAACCCTAGCGGATTCGGATAAGACCGGCGACTCCCGGTCGAACTATTCCGATCGTTCCGTAAGAACAATGTCTACCGCCTCCTCTGAAGACGGGTGACGAATGGGAGACACCTTCCGACATTGACTCGTCGTAGCTGAACGTTTCTGAAACGAAGCCCTATCGGCGACGGATTTGCGAATGGCCGTGAAATACGAATGGAAGTCTGAAGCGGAGAGAGGGGCACACTCGTCGCAACGATAATCTTCTTATCATAGGTTCTTGCACTTCCTACACAACAAGTGCGGATCCTTGATGGCAGACTTCCTACCTCGGCAATTCGTACAAAAGGCGGAGTACATAGCAAAGTAAGCAAGTCACTTACATGCATAACCTAGGCGAGGTAAGTGACAGTCGGGTCACTTACGCAGGTGAGCGATAGGCACTCGCACGCGTAACGTAGACGAGGTGAATAACCGGCGAATCACTGACGCGAAACACCTAAGTAACGTAGCTAAAGAACAACAACCCTTCCGATAGCTAATTACTCCAACATCAATAGCGTAAGCTCACAAAAAACATAGACAACGAGACGCTTAAGTGAGTAACACGCAAGGCACGACGAGGGAGACTATCGAGAGTGTTGAATGCAGAGGCTCCAAACCCGAAGGGAACGATGTCAATATCAACTAATGGCCAGACAAAGTGCTTGACTGGCGAACGAGGCGAGACACTGACTAAGCTAAACACTTGCGAGACGAGATGAATCACGTAACCAGTTAACAAACCTGAAGGCGAAAGACTGGAGAAATGAATGACAGGAGAAGCAAGTCACTGGCGAGACGATGCGAGTCAAGATGAATCAAGCCTAATGCAAGAGTCGAGCCTAAGGCGATAGACTGGCGAAACGAGTCACTGGCAAAGCGAGTCACTGGCGAGACGATGCGAGTCAAGTAGAATCAAGCCTAAGGCGAATGACTGGCGATGCGTCACTGGCGAGACAATGCGAGTCAAGTAGAATCAAACCTAAGGCGATAGACTGGCGAAGCGAGTCACTGGCGAGACAATGCGAGGCAAGTAGAATCTAGCCTAAGGTGAATGACTGGCGAAGCCAGTGAGTGGCGAAGAGAGTCACTGGCGAGACGATGGGAGTCAAGTTGATTCAAACCTAAGGCGATAGACTGGCAAAGCAAATCACTGGCGAAGCGAATCACTGGCGAGACGATGCGAGTCAAGTTAATTCAAACTGAAGGCGAATGACTGGTGAAGCGAATGACAGGCGAAGCAAGTCACAGGCGAGACAATGCGAGTCAAATACCAACGGCGAGTGACAGCTCACAAAAGAGTAGACGACGAGACGCTTAAGCGAGGTCACTGAAGACAAAGGCACTGGCGGAAGGTACGACCTAAAGCCGTGTGAACCGAGCAGTCACCCGACGAAGGGGAGAGAAAAACACAAAGACACAAATTGCACGTGCAAAGCATGCAGCCACCCGACAGGTAGCACACAGCTAGCACATGTCAACAAGGCCCCTTGTAACTCAACACCTACCTAAAACAGATTGTCTAAACAACCTGCTAACGACGAACGTAGATTAAAGCGTTGAAACTATCTCTTAAATAAATAAGAGATAGCTAGCAAGTTAGCAACAAAAGCGCTAAAAATACCCAGTCTCAGAACAAAACAACACGTCTGTTTTGCCTTGCAACTGAAAGGAGGGTGACATATTCCGGTAGTGACGTCACGAGACCATGCAGACTTACCGCCCTTGGATAGGGATTTTATGCATCCCTTATTCCACTGTTCAAGTTTTGTCTGTGTTAAGGTTGAAATAGCATACCTAGAGAGGAGGTAGGCATAGTAGGTCTAGTCAACAGATAGGTATTTAAATAATATATATAATATAATAATATTATTTTGTTACAAGGTAATATCATGTTGCAAGGTAATGATATGTTACAAGGTAATGCTAATTATGTTACAAGGTTCTAATATGTTACTAGATAATAATATGTTACAGGGTAATATGCTACAAGGTAATTCTATGTTATGGTAATGTGTTAGAAAGTATTTTGTTACAAATTAAG
Source organism: Gibbula magus (assembly GCA_936450465.1). Taxonomy (NCBI): domain Eukaryota; kingdom Metazoa; phylum Mollusca; class Gastropoda; order Trochida; family Trochidae; genus Gibbula; species Gibbula magus. Next base: position 60,318,954 of record OW388294.1, read on the forward strand.
GTAACATGTTATAAGATGTTATGTTATAATTTAAGGTATTAAATTACAAGGTATTATGTAATAATGTTATATTTTGCAAGGCAGACATGCCAAGTTTCATTTGGTCCAACCAGGTAGATCTACCTGGTTTCAAGGTTTCAAGGTTCCAACCAGGTAGATTTCTGAATCGCCCCGCCGTCGTTTTACCGATCAACAAAGATTTACACTTTCACTATTTTAATGTCATATTTAGATATTTTATTCATTTTACAAAAACATTTTCTGCAGCACATTCTTTATTTTAATTGAGGAATTTAGTTTATTTATAAATATTCAATTCAAAATTTACAAATTACAATTTACATATGATTATTATTGTATTGCTGTCTTTTATTATATTAACCAATGCAAATTAACAGTTTTAATTAACTGTCTTGGTTATAACTTTGAAACTAATATTTATGATGGTAAAAAATGCTGAGTACAAACCAAAACATTCCTGAATAAAGCAAGCAGTGTAACGGTAATAAAATCCACTGTTTTATGTTTGTTTGAATCAATGAATGTTTCATTTTCCAATAAAAAACTACTGTTCGAATTGAACCTTATAGAAACTTAAGCTTATGCCTCTTGGTTCAAATTTATATTTTCATTAAATTGCTTATCAAATGATAGAAATATAATATATCATGCAACCAAGTCCCGTAAAACAATTACCAGTCTCTACGGTGATAGAAATCTACCTTGCATTACAAAGGGTGGTCTAGTTTCACCTTTGACCTTGTTTACGACATCTGAGACATTTGATTGGCTAACCTTTCACCTTACATAAACATATTCCAGGAAAAGCAATGTTTTGTTTCCGGTTGCACAGTCGACTTTACATTGTCGCAATTTGATAATGTAATTCATAAATCAGACATTAAATTGTCACATTATAGTTGGTTATTTGACTTTGAGGTCAAAATATGTAGGGTGTTAGTTAAGTGAAATTAATTAATGTTGAAAATCAAAACACGTGGTCGGGCAATCTCATTGCTATTCTATCCGATAACAGTGAAAACACATTTTCAGGTAGGATTTGACAATTTTGTAGTTCTATTATATTACTTATTAGGTTTTAGCAAGACTTATAATCAGTAAATATTGATTATATAGCATTATTCTTGATAAATTTGTCATTACTAACTGAATAAGTTCTGAAGTGTGAAAAATATTTCACCGCTCATTTATCGATTAGTATGTTTTGTTGTGACCAGCGCACGTGTTACAGTCGATTTAAAAAAAAATTTGCTACAAAAAACTGGCTGTCTTCCCAAATTAATCTTGCTGCATTATGAGTGGATATTTTCCAAGTCTTTTAATGTTTATTTTGTTACATTGCTTTAAATTTAAATTTAAATTTTATTTTTTGAAAACCCGGTAGAAAATAACACGAACTCGATAGCCCGGTAGAATGGTCTAGAAACCGGTAGTCTACCGGGTAAACCGGTAGACTTGGCATGTCTGCAAGGTACCATATTACAAGGTAATATGTTACACGGTAGTATGTTACAAGGTAATATGTAATAATGTAAGGTAATGTGTCAAAAAGATCTATATCAGCTATATTACAATGTAATATATTAGAAGGTATTATATTACAAGATGATATGTTACCGCGTGTAATGTTATGAATATTATCTTACAAGGTATTATTTTACAAGTTAATATGTTATAAAATATACTATGATACAAGGGAATATGTTACAAGGATATATATATTACAAGGTATAATATAACAATGAATTAGGTTTCAAGGTAATATGTTACAAGGTAATATGTTATAATAATAATAATGGGCACTTATAAAGCGCTATATCCATACACAAGGTGCATGCTCAAAGCGCATTGAAAATAAGAACATTTAAGGTGATGAGATGAAATACTATGGAATAAAGCCTAAATGTAATACTGTTAGCATTGATTAAGGATATTTATCATTAGAGTCTATGGGTAAAATAATATGAAAATAGAATCTATGAATAATAGCTAGAAAATAGATGAGTTTTGAGCTGTGATTTAAATACAGTCAGTGAGGATGACATCTTGATGACATAAGGAAGTTGGTTCCAAAGTCTTGGAGCAGTACAGCTGAAAGAGTTTAGTCCATAACTGGTGTTTTTATACTTTGGCATCTGGAGAAGCTTCAAATTCTGGGATCGAAGTTCTTTTGAAGGGGTATAGTCCTCCAAGGAATTTAAGAGATATGCTGGAGCCATATTATGTTGACATTTGTAAGTGATACATAGAACTTTAAATTTGATTCTCGCTTCAATGGGAAGCCAGTGTAGACGCTTAAGCACAGGCGTTATGTGACATGCTTTTGGTGTTCTGGTCACAATTCTTGCCGCTGTGTTCTGAACTTTCTGGAGCTTGTACAACTGACGTTTACTGATTCCTATCAGTAAGCTTTTACTATAGTCAAGTCTTGAATGAACAAGCATTTGCACAAGTATTTTGGCGGCATCTCTGGTTATAAGATGACGTATTTGACTGATGCAACGGAGATGATAATAGCAAGTTTTACAGAGTTTATATATGTGTGATTCCATTGAAAGTTGAGAATCAATGATGACTCCAAGATTTCTTGCATGGTCAGCAAAAGGGATTTCAGCAGTTCCGATTTCAACAGAGGTAGCTTGAATATCACGCAAATTACGTTTAGTTCCTACCAACAATGCCTCTGTTTTCTCATCATTTAGCTTCAGCATATTTGATGACATCCATGACTTTATATCAGTTGTGCAATCAGTAGTACGTTGCAGAGCATCCTGTGCATTTTCTGGCTTGAAACTGTCAATCAGTTGCATATCATCAGCATAAGACTGATGATCCATTTTATGATCCTCTATCACTTTAGCAAGACTATTAGTATAGAGTACAAACAGCACTGGACCCAGCACAGATCCTTATATTACAGGTATTATATTACAAGATGATATGTTGCAAGATAAAATGTTACCAGCTATTGTGTTACAATGTAATATGTTACAATATATAATGTTATAAGTTATTCAACGTTTTGAAAGGTCCAAGTTTAACTGCTATAAATGCCGGAGCTTGTCAACAGCATTTAGACAACAGTTTAACTTGATCTTTCAAACTATTTATAAGCCATTATTTAAACAAATGAAAATGAAAAAATCTCTGCTAAAATGTACAGTTCACGATTAAACAAATATTTGGTATTGTCTTAGATCAGGTGCTAAGCTCTGCCCACACAAATACAGCATCACTTATGTGTCACCACGCACAAAACATACTTCACAGGAAATATGATTAAAGTATTTGATTTTTGTTTGTAACATGCTGTATTAATCTAACAATCAATCAAACTACAAATAGTATTCATGTTACAAGTTTTTAAAAAGCTTAATGGAGAAAAGTTCAGGTGATAGCAGTCTCATAATTGCGCGATGATACAGTGCTAAAGTAGTCCCACAGGTCATTTTGTATAAACGTTAGAGTATGAAGGTAATTCTTTTCAGCTCTCAATCTTGTGTTAATGAGAATGTATACCGGTAAAATGACCTGAATTCATAATATAATATACCACAATGGTCACAATAAAACAACAAGATACATCAACACACTTCATACATACAGACACAAACAGAACCTGGAGGTATTGGAGGGAGTATTACAAGAATTAATCAATGATTCAATTTCCAGGCAAAATGGAGAATATACCTGTTACTGACTATACATGGGTGTTCACTTCCTTTGTGAATTCATAAACTTCTCAACACTCATCAACACTTTAAAAGGTGGAAAACATATCGTTAGCTAACTGTTCAATGTAAACTTTTTTAGACTGAAAGATTTCTAAAAAATAAAAACCATGACAAATGAATGTACTGATTTCTAAAAAATAAAAACAATGACAAATGAATGTACTTCAATCGAATATTGCTGTATATCATCTTATTACATCCGCTACTGACAGAGATCGTCTACCCTTGAAAAAGGGAAGCAACTCGTCTCGGCATAGTGTTAGTAAGTATGTTAATAACAGCAACAGCCATATTGTTCCCTACACTGACGAGAGCATTTGATAATTCAAGCAGGGTAGTAGGCTGGTTATCCATACATCGCAGGCAGGGTCGATATGAGTAGTAGTATAGATGTTAATCCACCACAAAAATGACATCATCATTTCCTGTGTATCCGCCATTTTTTTATATATTTTTTTAATGATGTCAGGGGGCTCAAGTGACCTTTTGGTGACCTTGGAATGTTTGGTCATGGGATCTATCATAACAAATGTTTAATTCCAGTGTTTCCGCCATTTTGAATGACGTCAATGGGGGCTCAGGTGACCTGTAGGTCACCTTTGAATGTATGGTCATGGGATCTATTATAAAACAATTTTAATTCCTGTTTTTCTACCATTTTGAATGAAAATAGTCCTTCATAGAGATCTTCCCGCCAATCAAATTCAGACGATCTGCAGTTCACCTGAGATACATTCTGTCAAGATAAGGAGATTTCCCAGTTGTCACTCAAGTACTCAAGTATTTTATCAGAGTCAATTAGTTACGCTCCACTGTATGTGTGTCTGTGTGCGGTTGAAGTGGTCAAGGTAGCCATTGAGTGTAATTGCTGTGTCTCATCCATCAAGCTCATGACCATAGATTTGGTAGTTGTCATTAATACAAGTGTTTAATAATTTTTAACTATTTTGATTAAGAGCTGACCAAATTTAATGACATGACTCGGATTACGAATGTTTTAAATATAATACCCATACTCTTGTTGTCTATGAAATATTCTGTTTGTAAATTAATTAAAAGTTGCTTAACAAGATGTGATTGACCATTTTGAATGTAAGCGGGGGTATATAGTGGTCATTCCGTCCGTCCATACATCTGTCCGTCCCTCCTTCTGTCATTCCGTCCGTTCAATTTTCTCAAAAAACGTCAAAGGTACATCAACCAAACTTTGTACAGTTGTTAACCATGATCTTCTGATCGCGCAGACATTTTAAAATTTTCTGAGATTTATATTTTTTAGTCGTTTCCATGGAAACATCACTTTTTGGACTTAGTTTCATTTTGTTTAATGGGGACAAGTTTTTTTCGGATACCGTTCAACCTAGGTGAATGAAATTTTGGTTGGGAGTACTCATGACCATACTCTTAATCGAGTTCGAAAACTAGTTCCGAAATATCATTTTGTACTGAGTTATGGCCCTTGAATCCGAAAATTAACTTAGTACCAAAAGAACTCTGATGCTCCAATGGGGACAAGTTTTCTCGGAAACTATTACATATAGGTGAATGAAATTTAATATGGAGGTAGTCAAGATGATACTCTTCGTTGATTTCGAAAACCAGTTCCAAAATATTATTTTTTTACGGAGTTATGGCCCTTGAATCCGAAATTTAACTAAGTACCAAAAGAGTTTTGATGCTTTAATGGGGACAAGTTTTCTCGGAAACTATTACATCTAGGTGAATGACATTTAAAATGGATGTAGTCCAGATGATACTCTTCATCGAGTTCAAAAACCATTTCCGAAATATTACTTTTTACGGAGTTATGGCCCTTGGATCCGAAATTGAACGTTGTACCAAAAGAGTTTTGATGCTTTAATGGGGACAAGTTTTCTCAGAAACATTTACATCTAGGTGAATGACATTTAAAATTGAGTTAGTCCAGATGATACTCTTCATCAATTCGAAAACCATATCCGAAATATTATTTATTACGGAGTTATGGCACTTGAATCCGAAATTGAACTTTGTACCAAAAGAGCTGTGATGCACCAATTTGGACAAGTTTTCTCGGCATCTAAGTGAAATTTTACATGTAGGTAGTCCAGATGATACTCTTCATCGAGTTCACAGTCCACTTCCGAAATAGTATTTTTTACAGAGTTATGAAGCCCTTGAATCTGTAATTGAACTTGGTACAAATTACCGGTGTGAAGCTCTAATGGGAAATATTAAGTTACCTGAAAAATATAACATCAGGGTGAATGAAATTTTGTAACAACAGTCAGTTCCTAAAATTATTTTGGACAATATTATGATGCTTGAAGCTGTTTTATAAACATAGTAACCTTCACATCAATAATTTTCAATGGACGGATAGCAGATGGCGGGGGTATGTGAGCCATGCTCACTTTTTTCTTGTTTCCATTACTATTCTGTATGTAACGCCATTGACATCTCCATCTATTACAACAAGGCCAGTTTTAACATTATAGTGAATTCCAACCCATACATGTACATGAACCAAACCCGAACCCCTGCTATGGTCATTCTCTTTGTAATCGGTCTCACCCGTGGGAAACAAGAACGTGAATACGTGTTCTGGCCTCTGTAGAGGCCTAGAGGTATGAAACAGTCAAATCTCTCCTCCCAATCGTAGCAAACATGTGGAAACAATATGCATCAGTAATATGATGTGACGCCGAGTGTTGTAGCCGAATGTTGCAGTGGTACTTTCTCCAAGCTTGATATGTTTGACAATGTTGTCGGGTCCTTAATTGTAGCCTTCTAGCTATGTATCCATGTTTGAGTTTCACAGTCTGTCAGTACAATGTACCCCTCGGGTTCATTTGATTGCAAGGTGGATGGAACTGCACTGCAATGGACAAACAACACAATTGTAATCATTTGCTCGAGAATGTCTGTATTCGATAAAATGGTGAGGCGCATGGAATGGATCAGTACATACATAATTAGTACATCACATATATATGATTTCCACAGCAGAAAGTAACATGATCAACCTCATTCACGTTAGTACTAATTATTGCAAATATATAACTTTCAAGCTTGTTGTCTATTGGTATTATTTGCTCAATGAAAGTTACAAAGATCCTACACCAGAAAAAAGAGCAATTTGAACTTATAAAATATTAACTATCTTTTCAAATAAATTGGAACAATTGCATAAAAGAGTATTTACACAAAAATGCATTAATTTGGTGATTATTACATATTCCTCATTACACGAGTAACAAATATGCATTAGAGTAATGCTAAGTTGCACTATAACTACTGAATGTAGTTGACTCCTAAACATCATTACAGTTATTATGATATATCAAAAGGCACCATGATCAACGATCTTAATTCCAAAGTTATTTATCTTAAATGACTGACAGTGAAATTACATTATACACAGTAACAATGATAATTGAGAATGAAATAATCATCAAATGTTATGAAAGTAAACATGATAGTCCCTTAGACAACATGTCCATATTTTGAAAACACATTCTGAAAAAGTATTCAAATTTGACTAATCAGTCAGCTTTTGTGACCGAATATTAAAAGCGTAAACAAGAACAATTGCGTTTATGTCTTCCGACCCAAAATACAATAAGTTTTGCCATAACAATGATAACAGGTCTTAAATCAGTGTTTACACTGATGAATGTAAACAATAACAACTCGGCCATGCGTGCAGTCATCTTGGATTTACGACACCTAGCGGACAGGGGAAATAACTCGATCCAGCTTATTGCCTTAGAGTTTACAAATATTTGTACTTACTGAAAAAAGTAATAAATCGATAAAACTTAATTCACCTTAGTATTCTTAACTTGTAAAACACATATTTACAATGACGTCAATTCCTGAATTTATATACTACCAATTTACTGACAAGGTCATGAAAGGTCACGGTGTCCGTGAAATCTGCTAAACTGTCACTCAATCTTTCACACTGTATCGGAGACTTTCCTCATAACTAGACCATGAAAACATTATTGAAATATGATCTTGACAACATAACCTAATTGTGTGCATGTTATTATATTGTATAATTACCTGCAATGGACAAACAACACAAATGTAATCGTTTGCTCGAGAATGTCTGTATTCGATAAAATAGCGAGGCACATGGAATGGAATGTGTGAACCCCCTTGATATCAATGGTAACTTTACTGTAGAGTTATTCCCCTTTGGGTGATTTAATGGCCTCCCTTTTTAAACGAACAAATCAAGATATTTATGTTATTTGTCATATGTTACACAATGGAATGCTAATAACTCATTCAAATTATCTGATTACGTATAGCAGTTGGTTAAGACCAGGCATCATCAGTAGAATGTTTAATCTTTAAAAATTCAAATAAAATGCGCCTTCATTATCAGGTCAAAATCAGTTAGAGTCGAGCATAATATGTTGTTTTCACAATTTTAAACAAGTGTACATGAATTACTTGAGAAGTGTGAAAGATTTATCCATGCAATATTGTACAAGTAGAGCCTGATATTATGTATTAATATTATCTTATGTTGAATATATAAGTTATTTTAAATCACACATTAATAACAAGCAAAAAGTATTTCCTTAGATTGTGACCCATGAAATTGGGTTGGAAAACACCTTCTCCGTGCAATATTGTAATTATCAAGAAAAAAGGCAATGATTCATTACCGTAAGAATCGAACTTGTGAAGTATTCAGGGCACGACAACAATTATTATTATTAATGTTAACGTTTTATAATGTGTAACGTTGTTGTTTACTACAAACTACTTTGAAAGAGTCGTTCAATGGTCTAATTCATTACAATTTTAATATTTCAGACACATTGGAGCTTATGCTGGCACAAGCAAATCAAACATTTGTTCCCACAAGGACGTTTAAGGACATCAAAAGATCACTTGAGAAGAATCATCACGCAACTATTTGTGGAGCTTCTGGAGAAGGGAAGACCACTATGGCTCTGATGATTGGACAGATGTACAGAAAACAAGGTTATGAGCTGGTTTTTGTAAACAGGGCAGATGTCTTCGATCTTGGTTCTTGTATTAGTTCAGGTCAGAAAAGTTGTCTCATTTTTGATGATATTTTTGGCTCAGTAGGTCAATCAACTGACTTCACCTATATGCAAAGTTTGTGTAATTCTTTGAAAATGCACATTGACCATAACCTCCTGACAGGTCAAAGAAACAAGACTAATGAAGGACAGAATGACAAAGAAATAGGACAAATTGGTGGAATCAACATAGATAAAACCAAACAGTCGCCAATCTCAAAGAACGAAAAATCATTACGGGTGATCTTCACAGCCAAAACCTATAATTTCAAAGAAGGAATGTCTAAAATGCAATACCAGCGTTTATCTATGTTCAGCATGAAAACAGTGGTAGATTTGACAGTGAATCCTGAAACATCCTATTCATACCAGGAGAAGAAAGCAATGTTTCGAAAGCACAGAGAGATGCATCCGAAAATCAAGCTTGGTGATCTTGAAGAAGATGACGTCGTCGACAAAGAATCAACTTTGTTTGGATTTCCTCTCACTTGCAGATTGTTTTTTGAATTTCCATCATTCACAGAAAAAGCTGCTGATTTCTTCAGGCGTCCCCTGTACTATCTGAGAATTGAATTGAACGATATTCTGAGCCGGAAAAATGACCAAGCAGCTGCATTAGTTCTTGTCTTGCTATGTGAGGAAAACATTAAAATTCCTGAGCTTGAGTCTCCAAACAGTAATAGGAAAGTGGAAGAAATGTTTATGTACATAAAACACTTTGCCAACTCTGCATCTCGTTCAGGTATAGCAGATGCTGCAAAAAGCTTCAGAGGAACCTTTCTATCCAGGGGAGACAACCTCAGTTTTGCCCACTCTACCATATACGAGGCATGTGCATGTGCCTTGTATCAGTTCAATCCCAGTTTTGTGTTGAAGTATTGCAGCTTAGATTTCCTGTATGAACGACTGAAACCTGGACATGTTGATGAATCTGGAGTGTCCGATAGACTTCACTACCTTTTTGTATCTGAGGGATATTACCATCTTTTAGCTACCAGACTGATAACGTCAATGAAACAGGGTGTTTTCTCAAAGACAGTTGCTCATCCAATGAATCAAAATGAACATTTTGTTGAAAAGTTTCTGGAAGAACTTATGACATCTGCATCAGAGAATAAGGATTGGATTGAGTTTAGGGAAGAAGGAAAAGGTTTTCTGTATTGGGCTGTGAGAAGTAAAAGCACGCAACTCGTTCAAAGTATTGAAAAGGTTCTTTTGACCAAATTTACACAAGATGATATCAGTGAAGCTCTTTTTGCTTCTGTTGATTGTGACAATTTGGCAACCCTGAAACACTTAGCTGAAAGACTTGACACAAATCCTGACCAGACTTATATGAATAAACTCCTGCTTGTTAGTGCAGAAAAGAGCAGCAAAGAGATGGTAAGCCATTTGCTTAACATGGGAGCAGATATATCAGGTAGTGACACGCAGAAGAGAAACTTTTTGCATCTCCTTTGTATTCATGACAGATCAGCTGTATTGGAGACAGTGCTTAGTCATTCAGATGAAAACAGAAAGGTTCTACAGACGGCAAGGAATGCACTTGATGAGGACGGAAGAACTCCACTGATGTTGTCAGCTTTACACGGGACATGGGACTGTTTCAAGCAGATGCAGGATGCAGGACCAGCTGACCTCTCAGACAGTCATGGTGATTATTTGATTCATCTTGCATGTTATTATGGAAACAAACACATTGTTGAACGAGTTCTGACAAGTGGGAACATCAACAGGAGAGGTCGCTATGGAGCTACACCAATAATGATAGCAGCCTTTAATGCAAAGTCAGATGTATTTGATTTACTTTTATCAAACAATGCTGACACATCACTTGTTGATGATAATGGAGACACATTGCTACATCTAGCATGTTTTGGAGGAAGCAAGCACATTGTTGAACGAATTCTCACCCCTGATAACATCAACAGTAGAGGTCAGTCTGGGTTAACACCAATAATGAGTGCTGCCATTGATGCAAAGTCAGATGTATTTGATTTACTTTTATCAAACAATGCTGACACATCACTTGTTGATGATAATGGAGACACATTGCTACATCTAGCATGTTTTGGAGGAAGCAAGCACATTGTTGAACGAATTCTCACCCCTGATAACATCAACAGTAGAGGTCAGTCTGGGTTAACACCAATAATGAGTGCTGCCATTGATGCAAAGTCAGATGTATATGATTTACTTTTATCAAACAATGCTGACATAACACTTGTTGATAATAATGGAGACACATTGCTATATCTTGCATGTATTGGAGGTAGCCAGCACATTGTTGAACGAATTCTTACCCCTGATAAAATCAACAGTAGAGGTCAGTCTGGGTTAACACCAATAATGAGTGCTGCCTTGAATGCAAAGTCAGATGTATTTGATTTACTTTTATCAAACAATGCTGAAACAACACTTGTCGATGATTATGGAGACACATTGCTACATCTAGCATGTATTGGAGGTAGCAAGCATATTGTTGAACGCCTTGTCGCCCCTGATAACATCAACAGTAGAGGACAGTCTGGGTTGACACCAATAATGAGTGCTGCCTTAAATGCAAAGTCAGATGCATTTGATTTAGTTTTATCAAACAATGCTGACACAACACTTGTTGATGATAATGGATACACATTGCTACATCGTGCATGTATTGGAGGTAGCAAACATATTGTTGAACGTCTTGTCACTCCTGATAACATCAACAGTAGAGGTCAGTTAGGGTTGACACCAATAATGAGTGCTGCCTTTAATGCAAAGTCAAAAGTATTTGATTTCCTTTTATCAAACAATGCTGACACAACACTTGTTGATGATTATGGAGACACATTGCTACATCTTGCATGTGTTGGAGGTAGCAAGCACATTGTTGAAAGTCTTGTTACCCCTGATAACATCAACAGTAGAGGCAAGTTCGGCTGGACACCAATAATGAGTGCTGCCTTTAATGCAAAGTCAGATGCATTTGATTTACTTTTATCAAACAATGCTGACACAACAATTGTTGATGATGATGGGGACACATTGCTACATCTTGCATGTATTGGAGGTAGCCAGCACATTGTTGAACGTCTTGTTACCCCTGACAACATCAACAGTAGAGGCAAGTTCGGGTGGACACCAATAATGAGAGCAGCTTCAAATGCAAAGTCAGATGCATTTGATTTACTTTTATCAAACAATGCTGATACAACACTTGTTGACGATAATGGAGACACATTGCTACATCTTGCATGTATTGGAGGTAGCCAGCACATTGTTGAACGTCTTGTTACCCCTGACAACATCAACAGTAGAGGCAAGTTCGGGCGGACACCAATAATGAGAGCAGCTTCAAATGCAAAGTCAGATGCATTTGATTTACTTTTATCAAACAATGCTGATACAACACTTGTTGATGAGTATGGATACACATTGCTACATTTTGCATGTGTTGGAGGTAGCCAGCATATTGTTGAACGTCTTGTTACCCCTGATAACATCAACAGTAGAGGACAGTTTGGGAGGACACCAATAATGAGTGCTGCCTTACATGCAAAGTCAGATGCATTTGATTTACTTTTATCAAACAATGCTGACACAACAATTGTTGATGATGATGGGGACACATTGCTACATCTTGCATGTATTGGAGGTAGCCAGCACATTGTTGAACGTCTTGTTACCCCTGACAACATCAACAGTAGAGGCAAGTTCGGGCGGACACCAATAATGAGAGCAGCTTCAAATGCAAAGTCAAAAGTATTTGATTTCCTTTTATCAAACAATGCTGACACAACACTTGTTGATGATTATGGAGACACATTGCTACATCTTGCATGTGTTGGAGGTAGCAAGCACATTGTTGAAAGTCTTGTTACCCCTGATAACATCAACAGTAGAGGCAAGTTCGGCTGGACACCAATAATGAGTGCTGCCTTTAATGCAAAGTCAGATGCATTTGATTTACTTTTATCAAACAATGCTGACACAACAATTGTTGATGATGATGGGGACACATTGCTACATCTTGCATGTATTGGAGGTAGCCAGCACATTGTTGAACGTCTTGTTACCCCTGACAACATCAACAGTAGAGGCAAGTTCGGGCGGACACCAATAATGAGAGCAGCTTCAAATGCAAAGTCAGATGCATTTGATTTACTTTTATCAAACAATGCTGATACAACACTTGTTGATGAGTATGGATACACATTGCTACATTTTGCATGTGTTGGAGGTAGCCAGCATATTGTTGAACGTCTTGTTACCCCTGATAACATCAACAGTAGAGGACAGTTTGGGAGGACACCAATAATGAGTGCTGCCTTACATGCAAAGTCAGATGTATCTGATTTACTTTTATCAAACAATGCTGATATAACACTTGTTGATGAGTATGGATACACATTGCTACATTTTGCATGTATTGGAGGTAGCAAGCACATTGTTGAACGTCTTCTCACCCCTGATAGCATCAACAGTAGAGGACAGTTTGGGAGGACACCAATAATGAGTGCTGCCTTAAATGCAAAGTCAGATGTATTTGATTTACTTGTATCAAACAATGCTGACATAACACTTGTTGATGATGATGGGAACACATTGCTACATCTTGCATGTGGTGGAGTTAGCAAGCACATTGTTGAACGTCTTGTTACTCCTGATAACATCAACAGTAGAGGACAGTCTGGGTCGACACCAATAATGATTGCTGCCTTGAATGCAAAGTCAGATGTATTTGATTTACTTGTATCAAACAATGCTGACATAACACTTATTGATGATGGTGGAGACACATTGCTACATCTTGCATGTGCTGGAGGTAGCCAGCACATTGTTGAACGTCTTGTTACCCTTGACAACATCAACAGTAGAGGCAAGTTCGGGTGGACACCAATAATGAGTACAGCCTTTGATGCAAAGTCAGAGGTATTCGATTTACTTTTATCAAACAATGCTGACACAGCACCTGTTGATGATAATGGAGACACATTGCTACATCTAGCATGTTTTGGAGGTAGCAAGCATATTGTTGAACGTCTTGTCACCCCTGATAACATTAACAGTAGAGGACAGTCTGGGTGGACACCAATAATGAGTGCAGCCTTAAATGCAAAGTCAGATGTATTTGATTTACTTTTATCAAAAAATGCTGACATAACACTTATTGATGATGGTGGAGACACATTGCTACATCTTGCATGTGCTGGAGGTAGCCAGCACATTGTTGAACGTCTTGTTACCCTTGACAACATCAACAGTAGAGGCAAGTTCGGGTGGACACCAATAATGAGTACAGCCTTTGATGCAAAGTCAGAGGTATTCGATTTACTTTTATCAAACAATGCTGACACAGCACCTGTTGATGATAATGGAGACACATTGCTACATCTAGCATGTTTTGGAGGTAGCAAGCATATTGTTGAACGTCTTGTCACCCCTGATAACATTAACAGTAGAGGACAGTCTGGGTGGACACCAATAATGAGTGCAGCCTTAAATGCAAAGTCAGATGTATTTGATTTACTTTTATCAAAAAATGCTGACACAACACTTGATGATGATGGAAACACATTACTACATCTAGCATGTTTCGGAGGTAGCAAGCATATTGTTGAACGTCTTGTCACCCCTGATAACATCAACACTAAAAATAAACTGAGATCGTCACCATTACTGGCTGCTACTGTGATGGGACATGTCAACATTGTGGAACTACTGTGTGAGAAAGGAGCTGATCTGACCTGTTTATCTCTGGATGGGAGGGATGTTGTAGCTGTAGCTGAGAGTGTAGCCCAGACAAACGCTGTCAAATATCTCAACACTCAACTCAGTTACCAATGAATGTGACTGAGAGGTCTATACTTGTGACATGAACGAACATGACCTGTTTGCAAAGAGATGCAGCAGAATGTGACCGTTCAGTTAATATGTCCAATCCCGAGTTTGTCTTATTGGTTGTTTTAATCAATGTTTGTTATGAAGAAGTGTAAAATGTTTTCTTATTCCATCTTTTGCTTATTTAAAAAACGTTGTTAATCAGCTTTGTTAGTCTGTTTGATCTGGTATTTGAATTAACTGGCTGAAAGTTCCAGTTGTAAATGTCCATTTACACCAGGTATGAGTTGTATTGGTTTTGTTTGTAATGGCCTGCTGAGACAAACATTAAGTTCAACACATTGTATATTAAACATTCTTTTATTAGAATATCCACATGATATTAACAAAAAAATGTACATCATCAAATATATAAAATCCATATTTTGCAGATTCCAGATTCCTGTACAGTCATGCAAAATCTCTTTGAAAAATATACATTAAATAACCCTAACAAGTAAATAAGTCTTCAAGCGCCAAGTTTTGTGGTCGATTCATACACTGTGCAAATGAAGGACAAGCAAAGTTTATGAGTATGCACAAAATTTAAATTGGCTTTTATCCATCATTTTATTCATGTTTAGCTCATCAGGCCTGAAAGGCGCGATAGGCTTATGGCATGTCATGGCGTCTGGCGTCCGTCAGCCCATCCGTCTTTTTCTACTTCTTTTCCAGAACCATTAGTTTAAATTTTATGTGTTTACTCCGTGACCAATTGGGATACTAAATTATACATTTTGTGACCCCGTGACCTCAAATAGGGTCAAAGGGGGTCACAACCTTAAAAACCTATTTTCATCTTCCTCTCCAATTCCGAAAGGCCTAGAGAGCTGAAAAGTTGTGTTCAGATTCCTTACCCAATGAGGTTTCCCAATTGTAGATTTGGTGACCCCGTGACCCTAAATAGGTTCACAGGGGGCACAACTTTAAAAACCTATTTTTGACTTCTTTTCCAAGTGTGGGTCACATAGTTAGTGACCTAAAACCTATTTTCATCTTCGTTTTCAGTATGAAAAGATCTAGAACCAGCTGAGAAAAAATATTTTGGTTATTATTACCTCAAACATTACAAATCCTAAAGAGCTACAGAGCCCATGGCTCTATTTTTAGCTCATCAGACTAGGGCTTCCACGGGTACTCGAGTACTCGAGCACGAGTCGGGTTTAGCTGGACTCCAGTCCATTTTCTGGGACTCGAGGACTCGGTAAAAGATCACATTAATTTCACATTAATTTAAGTCACCTTGTGCAAGTTATATACACTGAACATGTCGTGCCTGAATATTTAACAACAACTGTAGTGGACCCCCTATGTCGTGGCACCTAAGGGACAAGTTCTATACCACGTTACAAGTGAACAGTGACACCAGCCTTGGTCGCATCTGCTACTTTCAGTATCACAGCCACAAAGTTACCAACAAATGTAAATACATATGAAGCTTATATGGTCCAGTTGGTCTATATACTGATGTCAAATATAAACTTGTGTTTATCAATTGGATGTTTGTCGATTTGACAAGCGACAGTAGACGGGTTTCATATCTAATACTGAATGTTACGCTTTTTCATAAGGTAAAATAAATGCATATTGTTATTATTTCAGTATATTTTTTAAATAAAAAGGCAATAATCGAAATCTTATATCATTACATAATAATGATAATGACATATGAGGTAAAATAGTCCATGTCAAGTGTATGGTCATATCACCAGGGGTATAACCAATCAAAATGCAAGAATTTTGCTTGGAGGTAACTCAATCCAAATAATGGTATGTGAAGGAATGTAAATCTATAAGCGGTCCATTTCTTAGTAGGGATGTGAATTTGTCTACGAATTGTTCACATTGGATAAATAGTATCTTTCTAAACCTATGTACAAGTAAGATACTATTTTTATTATAAATTTTGTTTGTTTATTATGTCTTAACTATTGATATTAAATATCTAAATCTCAACTAATGTCTACTTGTATACTTGCTACCCTTCATGAAATGATCAAGACAATTCTTTGTTTATAAAAATGGCGACCATAGTCTTTAACACTGCAATGATTTTCAAGATTATCGATTATGGTTTCGAATATAAACATTAGATGTCAAATTCCATCCTAGCTATTCCATATCTAGATTTATTACACTTAGTGTGAAAATTAGAACAACGACAAACTGTCACACATTTATTCAACGGTACCCTTTCTGTCATCTGTACAGCATGCCTTTGTCACTGAAGGAGAACATAAGTAAATATTATTTTATTGGACTTTTCCTTGTCTGTCATCTGCAAGCCTTTATCACTGAGACAGAAAATAAAAAGCCTAAATAAATAACTTTGTGGTATATCAGGGTTCCACTGTATGCATAATGTAAAACCTCAAAGACGAACAAAATGTTATTGTGACATGCTGCCACTAAGCTGAAAGGTATTAATTTCGAGTACTCGAGTCCGAGTCGAGTCCAACCCCTCGAGTACTCGAGTCCAATATTTTGGACCCGTGGAAGCCCTACATCAGACCTGAAAGACCCGATGGGCTTATGTCATGGCATGGTGTCCGGTGTCCGTCCATCCGTCCGTCCGTCCATACTGCCGTCCGTAAACTTTTTGCTTTTCCGACTTCTTCTCCAGAACCAATGACTTCACAGAGCTGAAATTTTATGTGCAGACTCCTTAGCCAATGGGGATTCTAAATTCTAGATTTCGTGACCCCATGACCCCAAATGGGGTCACAGGGGTCACATCCTTAAAAACCTATTTTCATCTTCTTCTCCAGTTTCAAAAGGTCTAGAGAGCTGAAAGTTGTGTGCAGACTCCTTGGCCAATGGGGATTCTAAATTGTAGATTTCGTGACCCCGTTACCCCAAATGGGGTCACCAGGGGTCACATCCTTTAAAACCTATTTTCATCTTCTTCTCCAGTTCCAAAAGGTCTAGAGAGCTGAAAGTTGTGCTCAGACTCCTGAGCCAAAGGGGATTCTAAATTGTAGAGTTTGTGACCCCGTTACCCCAAATGGGGTCACAGGGGTCACATCCTTAAAAACCTATTTTCATCTTCTTCTCCAGTTCCAAAAGGTTAGAGAGCTGAAAAGTTGTGCTCAGACTCCTTGGCCAATGGGGATTCTAAATTGTAGATTTGGTGACCCCATGACCCCAAATTCGGGTCACAGGTGTCACATCCTTAAAAACCTATTTTCATCTTCTTCTCCAGTTCCAAAAGGTCTAGAGAGCTGAAAAGTTGCGTGCAGACTCCTTGGCCAATGGGGATTCTAAATTGTAGATTTCGTGACCCCGTGACCCCAAATGGGGTCACCAGGGTCACATCCTGTAAGACCTATTTTCATCTTCTTCTCTAGTTCCAAAAGTCTAGAGAGCTGAAAAATTGTGTGCAGACTCCTTGGCAAATTGGGATTCTAAATTGTTGATTTGGTGACCCCATGCCCTAAATGGGGTCACAGGGGTCACATCCTTTAAAACCTATTTTCATCTTCTTCTCCAGTTTCAAAAGGTCTAGAGAGCTGAAAGTTGTGCTCAGACTCCTTAGCCAAAGCGGATTCTAAATGTAGATTTTGTGACCCCATGACCCCAAATGGGGTATCAGGAGTCACATCCTTAAAAACCTATTTTCATCTTCTTCTCCAGTTCCAAAAGGTTTAGAGAGCTGAAAAGTTGTGCTCAGACTCCTTGGCCAATGGGGATTCTAAATTGTAGATTTCGTGACCCCGTGACCCCAAATGGGGTCACCAGGGTCACATCCTGTAAGACCTATTTTCATCTTCTTCTCTAGTTCCAAAAGTCTAGAGAGCTGAAAAATTGTGTGCAGACTCCTTGGCAAATTGGGATTCTAAATTGTTGATTTGGTGACCCCATGACCCTAAATGGGGTCACAGGGGTCACATCCTTTAAAACCTATTTTCATCTTCTTCTCCAGTTCCAAAAGGTCTAGAGAGCTGAAAGTTGTGCTCAGACTCCTTAGCCAAAGCGGATTCTAAATGTAGATTTTGTGACCCCATGACCCCAAATGGGGTATCAGGAGTCACATCCTTAAAAACCTATTTTCATCTTCTTCTCCAGTTCCAAAAGGTTTAGAGAGATGAAAAGTTGTGCTCAGACTCCTTAGCCAATGGGGATTCTAAATTGTAGAGTTCGTAACCCCGTTACCCTAAATGGGGTCACAGGGGTCACATCCTTAAAAACCTTTTTTCATCTTCTTCTCCAGTTCCAAAAGGTTAGAGAGCTGAAAAGTTGTGCTCAGACTCCTTGGCCAATGGGGATTCTAAATTGTAGATTTCGTGACCCCGTGACCCCAAATGGGGTCACCAGGGTCACATCCTGTAAGACCTATTTTCATCTTCTTCTCCAGTTCCAAAAGGTTAGAGAGCTGAAAAGTTGTGCTCAGACTCCTTGGCCAATGGGGATTCTAAATTGTAGATTTCGTGACCCCGTGACCCCAAATGGGGTCACCAGGGTCACATCCTGTAAGACCTATTTTCATCTTCTTCTCTAGTTCCAAAAGTCTAGAGAGCTGAAAAATTGTGTGCAGACTCCTTGGCAAATTGGGATTCTAAATTGTTGATTTGGTGACCCCATGCCCTAAATGGGGTCACAGGGGTCACATCCTTTAAAACCTATTTTCATCTTCTTCTCCAGTTTCAAAAGGTCTAGAGAGCTGAAAGTTGTGCTCAGACTCCTTAGCCAAAGCGGATTCTAAATGTAGATTTTGTGACCCCATGACCCCAAATGGGGTATCAGGAGTCACATCCTTAAAAACCTATTTTCATCTTCTTCTCCAGTTCCAAAAGGTTTAGAGAGCTGAAAAGTTGTGCTCAGACTCCTTGGCCAATGGGGATTCTAAATTGTAGAGTTCGTGACCCCGTTACCCCAAATGGGGTCACAGGGGTCACATCCTTAAAAACCTATTTTCATCTTCTTCTCCAGTTCCAAAAGGTTAGAGAGCTGAAAAGTTGTGCTCAGACTCCTTGGCCAATGGGGATTCTAAATTGTAGATTTCGTGACCCCGTGACCCCAAATGGGGTCACCAGGGTCACATCCTGTAAGACCTATTTTCATCTTCTTCTCTAGTTCCAAAAGTCTAGAGAGCTGAAAAATTGTGTGCAGACTCCTTGGCAAATTGGGATTCTAAATTGTTGATTTGGTGACCCCATGACCCTAAATGGGGTCACAGGGGTCACATCCTTTAAAACCTATTTTCATCTTCTTCTCCAGTTTCAAAAGGTCTAGAGAGCTGAAAGTTGTGCTCAGACTCCTTAGCCAAAGCGGATTCTAAATGTAGATTTTGTGACCCCATGACCCCAAATGGGGTATCAGGAGTCACATCCTTAAAAACCTATTTTCATCTTCTTCTCCAGTTCCAAAAGGTTTAGAGAGCTGAAAAGTTGTGCTCAGACTCCTTAGACAATGGGGATTCTAAATTGTAGAGTTCGTGACCCCGTTACCCTAAATGGGGTCACAGGGGTCACATCCTTAAAAACCTTTTTTCATCTTCTTCTCCAGTTCCAAAAGGTTAGAGAGCTGAAAAGTTGTGCTCAGACTCCTTGGCCAATGGGGATTCTAAATTGTAGATTTCGTGACCCCGTGACCCCAAATGGGGTCACCAGGGTCACATCCTGTAAGACCTATTTTCATCTTCTTCTCTAGTTCCAAAAGTCTAGAGAGCTGAAAAATTGTGTGCAGACTCCTTGGCAAATTGGGATTCTAAATTGTTGATTTGGTGACCCCATGACCCTAAATGGGGTCACAGGGGTCACATCCTTTAAAACCTATATTCATCTTCTTCTCCAGTTTCAAAAGGTCTAGAGAGCTGAAAGTTGTGCTCAGACTCCTTAGCCAAAGCGGATTCTAAATGTAGATTTTGTGACCCCATGACCCCAAATGGGGTATCAGGAGTCACATCCTTAAAAACCTATTTTCATCTTCTTCTCCAGTTCCAAAAGGTTTAGAGAGCTGAAAAGTTGTGCTCAGACTCCTTAGCCAATGGGGATTCTAAATTGTAGATTTCGTGACCCCGTGACCCAAAATGGGGTCACCAGGGTCACATCCTGTAAGACCTATTTTCATCTTCTTCTCTAGTTCCAAAAGTCTAGAGAGCTGAAAAATTGTGTGCAGACTCCTTGGCAAATTGGGATTCTAAATTGTTGATTTGGTGACCCCATGACCCTAAATGGGGTCACAGGGGTCACATCCTTTAAAACCTATTTTCATCTTCTTCTCCAGTTTCAAAAGGTCTAGAGAGCTGAAAGTTGTGCTCAGACTCCTTAGCCAAAGCGGATTCTAAATGTAGATTTTGTGACCCCATGACCCCAAATGGGGTATCAGGAGTCACATCCTTAAAAACCTATTTTCATCTTCTTCTCCAGTTCCAAAAGGTTTAGAGAGCTGAAAAGTTGTGCTCAGACTCCTTAGCCAATGGGGATTCTAAATTGTAGAGTTCGTGACCCCGTTACCCCAAATGGGGTCACAGGGGTCACATCCTTAAAAACCTATTTTCATCTTCTTCTCCAGTTCCAAAAGGTTTAGAGAGCTGAAAAGTTGTGCTCAGACTCCTTAGCCAATGGGGATTCTAAATTGAAGATTTTGTGACCCTGTGATCCCAATCTAGGTCAAGGGTCATGACCCAAAACTTATTTTCATCCCCTTCGCCAGTTTATATGTAAAGCTCTAGTTGTGTAGAGATTCTTTGGTCAAAGGTGATTCTTGATTGTTGGATTGGTGACCCTGTGACTCCAAATGTGGGTCGCAGGGGTCATGATCTAAAATCCATATTATGTTGCTTGTTAACAATGTATTACTTGAGATAACTTAGATATTCAACCTTAGATAATAAATCAATGAAATACTGATTAGCTACAGAGCCCATGGCTCTATTTTTGTAGTTCTTTCCGATATTGAAATAAATGTTTTGTCGAAATAGATCTTTCTGCTTGAACAATTATTGTTTATTTGTGGACTTTCACAAAGCCTTTGATTGTATAAATAGAGATCTTTTATGGTATGTCCTTGTTCATAAAGATGTAAGAGGTAAAATGTTGTTTATAGTGCGTGATATGTACAAGAAATCTGCATCTGCTGTTAAAATATCAAATTTAAGTGTGACTGATTATTTCAACTCCATGAGTGGAGTTCGACAGGGTTGTATACTCAACCCCTTACTTTTCAGTATGTTTGTAAATCAACTTGAAGAATATTTACTGATGAATAATGACAGAGGCATTTTTGTAGGGCAAGACTTCTTAGAACTATTTTTGTTACTTTATTTCCATTTTTTGTACATTTCCATATAGTGCATCACATGTTCATTT